>VZRL01001929.1:517043-646044 GCA_013397895.1 Origma solitaria | reverse complement strand
GACTGACCCTGACCAAAGGAAACCCCCATACCCTGCCCCCACCCTGGAGCTGTTGGTTGGAAAGAAGGAGGGAGGGGGTGAGCTGAGAAATGGTGTCTTACTAGGGAGGGGGTGAGTACAGAAACAGTGTTTGTAGCAGCAGAATTGTGGTGATGGACTAAGAGAAAAACCCCATACCTTGCCCCTGCCCTGGAGCTGTTGGTTGGAAGGAGGGAGGGGGTGAGCTGAGAAATGGTGCCTTAAGAGGGAAGGGGGGTGAACAAAGAAACAGTGTCTTAAGAGCTTATTTTTACCTCTGATTTATCCTCTGACTCTGTTGGGCCAATAAATCACTTTGCAACTTTAAGTTTGGAACCTGCTTCTTGCCCTGTCTCCATGTGTCCTCCCACCAGCCTTTATCTCAACTCATGAGTCCGGTGTGTTTGTGCTAGTTGTTTTTCCTCTCCTCTGCATTGCTGCAGCAGAAGAGAGCATAGAAAGCAGATGTCATGGGTGCCTGGCATTTAGCCAGGGTCAGACCTCGACACCTGTGCATGTTAAACATATATGATCTGTCAAACAGACAAGGAATAAGCAGGAACAAAAACCCTGTTGCCAAATTTGTTAGTGAGATTTATGCATCTCCAAAGTAGCTTTAGACCTTTCCCCAACCATGTTTAAGTGAACCAGCATACGAAACTAAATTCTGAACTTATTCTAGATAACTCTTACAATTCACATTTTACTGGATATTAGTAGGGTTAATATGTTACAAATATGTCACATTTCATACAGTATTTAAAAAATAAAATCAGGAAAACCCAAATAGAAAGTTTTACATGAGATATGCTGCTTTACAGCCGTATTTGTTTTTAGAAAATAAAGCCTATTTCCTGCCTATTTCCTGTCATTATACTTTCTTCTTTCAAGTAGCCCAAGACAACCTCTTTTACATCTTTCTAATTTATCATTCTTACTAGTTTTTCCTTTCTTCACACAGAGAAATCTGCAAAGAAAGGTAGTCTCTACCAGTGCCACAATTAATAACGGGAAAAAAATTGTAAGATTTTATATTCTCTCCTACTTTTAGAAATAATGCAACAAATTTTAACTACTACTTGAAAAAAAAGAAAAAAAACTAACATAAAATGGGCCCTGTAATATCTAAAATTGCATGTGCAAAGGCATTATTCTCCTTTAAAAGGCTTCTGCATCACTGACCTTTCTGGGATTAGTTATTTGTACTAATACATGAAAATTCTGTCTATATATAGAGTAAAATATGAGCACTTTATATCCTCAGTGGATATTTTGGAGGGTCGCTGAAATCACTTTAGTTCCTAAACAGGCTCTCTCCATTGACCACATAACAGGCCTGGATTCATAAACTGGCTGCCTGGATTACTTGCAGGAGAAGCAGTAACCTTTTCTCGCTTCATTTAACATACACCTGTTTGTACAACAGTGGGACAAATCCACACAGAGAACCATTCCATCAAGGAAACTAAGAATTTGCTGTTTAGTTCTTTTCCTTTTTGGCCTTCAGTGACAACGTCTCCTTAGCTATCTGTCTACTGGCAGACTGGCAGTGTTTAATTGCGTACATTAGATGCTAACACTGGACCACTGAGGGCACATCTACATACCAACTAGGTCAAACAGCTCTGATCTGTAGAGAGAAACACTTGGTGCTGAAGATCCAGAATTCCCAGCAGACACATTTCAGATATTTTGTTTGTCTGTTTTCACTTTGGATTAAGTACATTTCTGGAACCTGTCTTCCAGCATTGCATCATATGGAAGGAATCCAATTTGTGCTTTCTAGTGCACCCTAATTCAAAGTGACCCAAACTGATCAGGAGATTTCCTTTAGAAAGCAGACCTGTTATAAGGTATTCATATATATTCTTTGTTCCTTTCATCTGTAATAGAGCTGATCACCTGTATTCACCAAAACAAAAAAAATACTACTGTTACCACTAGTTAAGTACTGTTGCTCTTAATAATGTAATGCTCTGATTAATTTTTTTGGACACACCCACTGAATATATTTGATTTTAAGATTATGTAACACATGTATTTCTGAAGTGTATAAAAACTGAGGGCCTAAAATGAAAAGTAAATTAAAGCATCTGATTTCTAGTTAAAGATTTATAGTAACACTTCCAAAAGATAAGACGTTTTTGTTTAACTTTGTCCATTTAATAAAAAAACCTAAAGTATTATTTCAGCTCAGTAAAGCTTTTTAGTCACCACAAAAGATTTTAACTGTTTTCACCACTAAAGGGGGAAAAAAGTAATCTTAAATTGAAAAGTAATTTTATACTTAAATACAGAAATAATTCATTTTTGTTTCAAACCAAAATATTTAGCAGTATTTTTACACTTGTGTTCACACAAAACAGGGGAATGAATTAATGAGATGCATTATTGTCAGAGACTGAAATAGTTCATGCCTCAAACTTTGATATAAAGTTTTGCTCATTATAACAAAAACTGTATAAAGAAACTACAACCAAAGAAGCCTTGGTGAGGATACCTGAGTGGGACTTTGGACTGAAAGTCAAACTGCTGAGATTAGATAAAGGGAAGCCTATTGTTCAGTCATCTCAGGCTGAAGGAAAGGTATGCACCCACAAAAGCCAAAGCCACCAGCTGCACTGAGAAGCATCCCTGGCTGAGTTTGGGGTGGGGGGAGAGCACAGCTCACAGAAGCCAGGTTTACACAGACTTCTCCCCCAGCCAAGGGGGGAGGAGGAGGTTTTGGGTGTGTGGCACAACCTCTGGTGAGAGGCAATAAACACCCATCGTTCATTACACAAATCCGGCCCAGCAGTGGAACCCCCCAAGCCCACAGGCCACATCCACGAGACATTCACATGAGAGGCAGCTGAGGGGGTGTCATAATCCATCAAAGACCCCCCCAAAGGGCTAGACCTTGCCCCACAGGACTGCATGTGAGGCAAGCAGAGTCTGCTGCTCAAGACTCCCCCCCTCCACCAGGGGACACGCCTGGACATTGCCACCTGGCTTAAGGGTGTATGAACCCATGGGATTCTGTGCTTTCGGGAAAACCATCACCACCAAGAAGACCCCTGGAGAGGATCAACGCAACATTGTTGGGATGCACGGATGGTGATATTCTTTTATTCTATCTCTGTCACTCTCTGTCTATCCCCTCCACCTCTTTTCCTACTTCGCTCTTTCTCTGTTTTTTCTCTCTCTCTCTCTCTCATATTTACTATACCATAAAACCCATACTATTGACTGGCATATTGGTCTCATTTGCACCTTAATTAAGGCAGAGGTATTTCTAAGAACCTTAATAATTGGATCATAACAATTATTCAGATATTCATTTTTTTTCAGCAGAAAGAAAATACATTTGTTGTTTTAAAAGCCATTAAGGTAAAAAAAATATAAATCAAACAAACTTAGATACACTTGTAAGTACATTAACAGATTACAGTGATCCTGGAACATCACAACGTAAAACCAGTCATATTAAAAGCTTCTTCTTTATGTAAAGAACAACTTACATAAAAATCTAACTAAAGAATGAAATAACATAAAGTAAGGCACCATACCTATCCATCATTTTTTTTCTTAGATTTCTCTTAATGCATGTCATTAATGCAGTTTTCTGGCTAAACTGCATATTGGCCTGAAGGGCAGTCAGCAAATTTAAATTAAAAAAAGGCAAAAAAGACTTTGAATAAAAATACTTCATCAGCTGCTTCTGCTGAAGATCCCCTGTTGTCTGTTCTATAGCAATAGCATTATTCCATGAAATAATGTGAAAACAAACACATTTCATCTGCAAAAGAGATTGTCACATTTGAGAATAATTATTTTCATGATATAGGGCATCAGTCACCCATTGATTGTGCTGAAACACAGAAAGAAAAAGGAGTGGCTCACATCACCAAGAAATTGCCAAGTAATAATTTTGGCACATGCCAAAGTAACACCAACAAAACTGAAAAGCTGTTATTTGGGGAAATGCTAAAGAGAGATCATTAAGGAATGAATAATCTGACAGGCCTTGTATAAATAATTAAAACCATCTGTAAGATTAAAAAAGAAAAATATGAATTTTTTAAAGTTGTGTGTGAGACTGGAGGGATCTAGGTATCCAGCCTTCATAGGCAGCTTTGAAAATTCTGGTTTTTGTGTTTTCTGGATTTTTTATTTTATTTTATTTTTTTATACAAAGGGAGAAATATCAACTCTCTTACCTTAAATGTTTTGTACTTTTGATACAAAACAGAGGTAAGGTAGCTTTATTGTACAAATATGTTAACTCCCATGGAGTAAACTGCAGCAGGGGAAAGAGACTGTTGATATCTGCTTTATGAGATAGAATAATCCAATGTAAAGAGAAAATACAAAATGTGATTATACACGTCTTCTGTAAGAAGAAAGACTGTGTGCTACTGCTAATTTTATCACAATAGAAATAAAAGCACTTCTATTTCCTGTGTGCCATGGAAGTGTTTTCAAGTAATGCATTGTTTTGAAATATAATAGATAAAGCATAAAAGAAAACACAGAAAATTACTACAGAATAAATTTCAGTGACAAGATAGCTTTGGACGGCAGTTATTACGTGAACTGAACAAGGCCAAATTCTTAGATCCCTGAAAATTAAGCAATCTTTGTCTTTATCACATTTGCCATCTCCTTTACTAATATCAGTCAAGTCAGGCTTAACATTGTTTGCAGTCTATGTCAAAGAACAAAGCCATTTTTATCAGTTCTGTTTTCACTCATTACATGCCAATCAAGTAACTAATTTGATCCTATCTAACTGCATCTTATCTAATTATCAGTTTAACCCAGCAATCAACATGGCAGACTTGGAATCCTAAAGCAGAGAAGAATATCACCTGCCAAAAATATTTAGAGAATAAAGGGAACAAATTCTAAATTCTAGAGGAAAAATTGTGTGCCAGGAAGAGACTACCTGGCATAAGCCAAGTTGTTTCAGCAAATGATTTTCTTAAACATGTGTTAAGGTGTAGAAGAAAGACTGTAAGCACAGGGAAAAAGTTGGGCTTCTACCATCTCGAGGAAGTACGTCAGAATTCTTGGAAGACTGTGAATAAACCTAGGGCATCTTAATGTTTCTCAGGAAACTGACATTGCAACAATCATTCAGTTCTATCAATATCTGATCATGTTTTGAAATGCTGTATTAACTACCATTTTTCCCTAATCCTTTATGAGCCTCATTATTTTAACACCCAAGTTTTCCCAACTAACTGAGCGTCTTGCAGAATGCCTTGCAGATTTAAGTGCTGATGAAGAATTTGTTAAAGCTATTTGATAAAGCTTTAGATACCTAGATCTAAAGAGAGATTGACAGAGAAGGAGATTCTTTCATCATTGGTGACATCAGCTATTGACTGCAAATTTCCAATGAGCTAATGAAATTTTGACTTGTACTCAAGCAGCCAAAGAAGTAGAAAATAAATATTGTTCATTTTAATAAGGAAATCTTAAAATCCTTAATTACATTGTTCAGGTGAGCTACTTTATTTAATTATTTCTGAAAATCTTATTAGGATAAAGTTCAAGTTCTAGAACAATATAACTGCTTTATATTAAGAAGTATCTAAAGTGTGTGTATTGAGTTTGATTGGCAAGGTTTTGCTAGTGGTGAAGCTACAGGAGGGGCTTCAGTGAGAAGCTACTGGAAATGTCCTTCATGTCTGATAGAGCCAATTCAAGATGGTGACAAGACAGACACACTGCTGACCAAGACTGGGCCCATCAGCAACAGTGGCTAATGTTTCTGGAATAAGAGATTTTACATGGGGAAGAGCTGCTGAGCAACACCAGTTGTAAGTGAAGAGCAAGAATATGTGCAAGAAGCAGTCCTGCATAACCAAGGTCAGTCAAGAAAGACAGCGAGGTGGTGCTCAAAGCAGCAGACCAGAGGTTCCCCTGCAGCCCAGAAATAAGAGCATGGTGAGGCAGGCTGCCTCACTGCAGCCTGTGGAGGTCCAAGATGGAACAGATGCCCACCTGCAGCTCTTGGAGGACTCCATGCTGGAGAAGGTAGAAGATGGATGTGACCCTACGGGAAGTCTATGCTGGAGCAGGCTCTTGGCAAGACCTGTGACCCCATGGAGAGGGGGGTCATGCTGGAGCAGGTTTGCTGGCAGGACTTGTGATAACACTATATGGGGGATCCACACTGAAGCAGCCTGTTCCTGATAGACTCAGACTGGAGAACTTCGTGAAAAACTGCAGTCTGTGGGAAAGACCAACACTGAGAAAGATCATGGAGGGACACTACACTGGAGAAGGAGAGGAGTATGAGGAATCCTCCCTCTGATGAGGAATGGGCAACAGAAAAAATGTGTGATGAACTGACGATAACTTCCATTGCCCATCTCACTTTGTCACTCAGGGGAAAGAGGGAGAGAAATAGGGAGCTGAGTGAAAATACACTTGGAAGGTGTTTTCAAGATCTGGGTTAATTTCTCATTATTCTATTCTAATTTGATTGGCAATTAACTAAATCAATTCCCCAAAGCAGAGTTTATTTTGCCTGTGATAGTAATTGACGAGTGATCTTTGTCAGTCCTTATCTTGACCCATGAGCCTTTGATTGTATTTTCTCCCCTGTGCAGATGAGGAGTGGAATGTTAGAGCAGCTTGATGGATGCATGGCAGTCAGCCAAGGCCAACCCACTACAAGTGGGTGTATTCTGAAAACAAATTTTGCAAAAGTGTGGCTATTAGCAACAGCAACACTAAAATCCAACTGTGTCACCACCATCATCTTAACCAGCAGTGACAAATAACTGTCCTCAAAATACAAGGCTTATAGAAGCATAACAGACAGAACTGGAACTGTGAATTAATGAAATGGAATAATGCAGTTATGTCACTTACACCAATTCTTCTGTGTAAGCAGGACATGCTACATTGTGGATATGTTACTATCTTTCATGCAATGCTTACTTACCACATTCAAAACAATTTCTTGACACTTATGTCTGTTTATCAAGAGTGTCTTTTTTAATCTCCAATTATATGGAGTCTATGGAAGAACTGTGTTCTTCTAAGCTCCAGAAGCACAAAGCACTCACCTTCACAAGTATATTTTTAAGGTGTATGACCAGAATATTATTTTTTATTTCTGAATTATAATCCTCTTTCCACACCAGAGTCTTATGGCATTTGAACATATTGGAATGCTATCTTAAGCTGTTAACAACCTGTGAATAAGGTTCATATTTACAAACTGAAGACAAAAATCTCTAACGATAGAAAAGCAGAGGTACTAAGTAAATGGGGTGGGAGGCTACTGCCATTTGTTGAACAATAAAAAAAAAAGATCAGTAAAGAAAAACATTTCTTTCATAGTCCAAGAATAAGGAAATTTTAAAGCATAGGTAGAACTGAACTATTTAATATATCATACTGTGCAGTATAATTAATGTATTTAATTAATGTAATTTATTTGTATTTAATTTTTTAAAATTTGTATTTAAATAATATGTGTACCTTTAGGTAACTATATCACACAAATATACACTTAGTGATCTCACTTAGTCTACCAACACAAGCAAAAGAAAAGTGTGAATGTAAAGAAATATTTCACAAGAAGCAATTCATATAAAACACCTTCCTAATACTACAATGCCCTTTTCTGTTATTTGTCACTAGGACACTAAGTTTGTACTTGTTTGCACTTATTGTGTGCTTATTACAGAAATAATTATACCTTATTTATAAAGGAGGGTAATCTCACTGTAATTTTTAAATCTTCGACATCATGGCTGGTGTCTTATTACCAAGCATGAGGCGTAAATACATGCTCTCTGCTCTTGTTTTCTGTTTCAACTATTTGCAGTATTGCATATAAATGCAGGTGTACAATGGATTTTACACAAACTTTACCTATGCTAGGAAAAAGGCAGAAGTTTGAATATGACTTTATTGTATTTCTCAGTGCAAAATATCCCTCATCATGTTACTACCACTCTTTTTTCAACTGATACTATAAAAAATTTTTCATAGGTGAATGTCAGTTTTTTCTGTGTCTAGGAGCACAAACCAGAAATATGAAGAAGTGTTTGGTTATATATTTATTTAAAATCCAACCACACTTTTCTCAACTGAATCTTTAGTCAGACATCTTGCAAAGAGTGTCACTGCACCAATTTGCTTACATTTGATAACACTAAACTAATCCAAACCTGCCTCAAAACAACTGTGCAACCCTCTAGATTAATTCTACCTCTTATCAATTTTGTATTTACATTGACAAGAGTATTTTCAAAATCACATTATTATTATACCAACAAATAATGCCCCACATGCATTCTGTCCATTCTGGGACCACTAACTTCCAAATACATGTACCATTCTATTTATAAGAGAATGAAGAAAGCAAGTGTACTTAGAAATAAAGCTAAGTGACATGTCTTCAACTTTAGAACCAGTTAAAAGGTATCAATTTTTCACTTTATTATGATGTGTGAATAACTTTAGAAGCAGATTAGCGGACTAGGGATGTAAATAAATTGATTTGCATGTAACCCTTGCAAATGAAAATTTGCCTATCACACTGAGTAGCTATGAAGTTAGATGTTGAAAGATCACTCTCCTAAATGAATGCATAAACCAAGTGTTCTTTTCAATTAAATGTTGCAATAAATTATTACAAACTACCAAATAATGAGAAACCAGTAGAATTCATAAATGCATTAACTAAACAGAAAACAGATGGTATTATTCATTTGAGGGTCGCAGTTATCTCCTGGGTTTACAAAGCTCCTGTGATTGCTTCACAGACTTTTTTAATCTTATTTTAAGATTTGTCCAAATTCTGGGTAATATTTCCCTACACAAAATAAGGAAATTATAAAAGCATATAACGTATCAACAATAGACCACACAGGTATATAAAACAGGCAATTAAATTTACCAAGGTACTCAATATTTATAAGAATTTAATACAAACAATTTTTTAGGGAAATCTGCAGAAGAAGACACCCTCAACTCATGAGTTGCTGTTTTCTGAAATGATTCTGAAATGATTAAGCTAATTTTTTTTCAAGATGTAATTTTTCTCGGTACAGATGTTGGAGGTTGGGGGGGACAAGTGGAATTTTTCCCATTTTGTCACTAGGCAACTAATGACCAGTACTTAAGAGCTATCTATGCTCACAAAGGAGACAAAGATTTTGGGCTGAGCGGCCACGGGAACAAGAGATTGGAGAACTTGATAACGCCGGGTTCAGAGGAGAGAGGAGTGGGAAAACGGCTGTCTGCTTTTTTGGCTGCGACTGCAGGAAGAGAAGCCCGGCTCTGCACTAGCTTTTCCCTACCTGGTGGGTGAGTTCTGCGGGCACGGGACTCCCAGTCCTCTCTTCCTCTCCGGGAGGGTGCATCTCCCAGCTGCGCTGCAGCGGAACGGGACCCCCGCCTGCTGCTGCCGCCCTGAGCCCTGAGCCCTGTCTGCCACCACCCCGCGCCCTGCCTGCTGCTGCCCCGCACTCTGCCTGCCCTAACTGTGGAGCTCCTGCCGCCTCCCCTGCTGGCTGGCCCGGGTGGGGCTGACCTGGCCACTCCATCTCCTGGCTCTGGGCTCTCTGCTGTGCCCCGTCCATCTGCGCTCCACGTTTCTCCAGCCCGTCTGCCATCACGCGCGGCACAGATCCAACCTCGCGCCACAGCGCCATCTGCAGCTCCCCGGGAGTCATCGCACCTGCCCTGCTGGGCTGGGAGCCCAACAGCGCCCCTGCTGCCCGTGACCGTGACTGCACCAACCGGGAAAGTGCCTGGTAGCCCAGGGACATTTGCCACCGAGTTTTTTTATTTTGTTTACTGTTTTTTACCTTGTTTGCTGGGGTTTTTTTGTTACTGATTGTTTACCTCATTATAGATACTAGTAAAAAACTCTTATTCCTTTTCCCATATCTTTGCCTGAGGGCCCTTGATTCTAAAGTTATAATAATTTGGAGGGAAGAAAGGGGGTTCACATTCTCTTTTCTAAGGAAGGTTCCCACCTTCCTTAGCAGACACCCGTCTATCAAACGAAGACAACAGAGAATTTTTCATATACTAAACAAATATCCCTACTCCCCTGCCCACCCCCAACCTACCCCTGCTCTGCAACCTTTAATAAACCAATATAGTATCAGCTTAGTCTGTTTTCACAGGACTCAGTGCAATGCTCTACCACCAATTCTCCAAAAGACACACTGGTAGCTTTAATGGTATCTAACCACTTTCCACTAAATATAAGGTGACTCTTTACACTGTTTCCTCTCTTGGTGTCCTGTATTTGTCTGGATAGATTTAATTTTCTCCCTAGTAGCTTGTATAGTGCTCATTTTGGATTTAGGATGAGAATAATGCTGATACACAGATGTTTGAGTTGCCAAACTATAAGACAAGGACTTACTGCACACCAGCCTACAACCAGCTCTCCAAAGAGACTGGGAGAACACAAGAAGCTGGGAGGTGACATGACTGGGACAGATGACCCCAACTGACCACAGGGATGGACCACAGCATATAGTGTCATGCACAGCATGTCATGCACTCAGCGTGAGTGGTAAGAAATGACAAATCCCTGTTTGGATTATTCTTGTTATTATCCTTGTTATTATTATTATTATTATTACTGCTACTATTATTATTTTCCCTTCCTTTTCTGTCCTATAAAACTATCTTAATCTCAGCCTATTATTTTTTTATTTTTTTGTTTTCCAATTCTCTCTCCTATCCCACTGGGACCCAGGGGTTAGTGAATGAGCAACTCTGTGGTGTTCAGCTGCCTTCAAGGTTAAACCATGACACTTCTTTAGTCATCTCCTTCTTTGTCTAGACAGCAGAATCACACAATTTGTCATTCTTATGAGAAAGAAATGTCACTGCGATGTAGGTGCCTGGACAGATTAAGATACTAATATTTAGCCATTTTTATCTTTTGGTCTCAAAGCATTTACCAAACAAACCCAAACATACTTACAAGTTCATGTCTATATACATATATAAAAGAATCTACACAAAACCTTTTCTTCAGAAGAAGAATAGCATTCAGCATTTTTTCAGGGAAAAAACCCGTAACTGAAACTATGTACTTAACTTTCATTTTGCCTTTGTCTTACCAGTCAACGGGTAATCATCTTCTGAACTTTTTATGCTGAGGTAATTCTACTTGGTTCCTGAAAGGATTGCTAGGGTTACTTCTTTTTGTAAAAAAGGATTTCAGACTTTGAAGGTTGAACTGAATGCTGACAAGGTGCTCAAAAGACCATATTAGTTATGAAAAAACAATATTAGTTGAGATTTTTGGTTTTTATACATGAACAAAATATTTGTTACAATATATTTCTCAGTGAGAAAAAGCTGTTGTGTATATTTACATACAGGAATGTACTTCTTTATATTGATCTGCATATGGGTTGGTTCATGCATTCATTTGTTTTTATCTTTTATGTCAGTTACTCTCCCTTTGTTTTGTGCAAATTCTTTTTCATAAGAACACCAATACTGAAAAGACCTAGAACAGCAGTAAATTTATTAAGGATTTTATTAAGTCAGCTAGTCATCAGGTACAATTCATCAATTGCACACACCTTTCTGCTCTATTTTTGCTAAATGCATCTTCTCTGGAATTTAAATTATGACGAAAAAGTGGCTGACTAATCTGAATTTCTCAATTTATTCATGTTCAATAAAAAGCTGTTCATCAGCTTAAACTCAGCTATGAGTTCAAATCAAATTTAAACCACCTGGGAGTAAACAAAATTGCTCTTCTTCCCTAGCACGTCAGCTATGGATAAAAATAACAAGCATATTTCCAAGGAGCTCAAGATTCTAAACCTCTGTTTCTATGAACAGATTTTACCGAAATGATTTAACGATTAGAAAGAAGCGCCCTGGGTGTATTTTAGATTAAATATTTTGATCCGTGATTAAAGAGAACAGAAAGAAAAAATAGTGGTGAGGTCTTATTTAGAGATTATGAAATGGTTTTGCTTTTCATTAAAGTCAGTATTAGCTAAATATTCATTGCACACAAATTTTAGATTATGCTGTCACACTTGCTTGGCTATTTTTCAGTATCTTCATCATCCTCTCTCTCTTCTATCTTCCTTCCATTTACAGGCCATGTACAAAGCTTTAACTGGGAAAACAAGATTACTGAATTTATTGAAAAAGCCAGGTGTGAGATGTGTGGCCTTGGCTATAAAATACACAATTTAAAATTATGTTTAGCTAGCTACATATCTATCTAACTGTTTTGCCTGAGTTCTGTTTAATTCTGACAAGACAGTTCTGTTTAAAACCCCAGCAAAAGGACTGTGGGATTGGGAAAGCCAGTTGTCAGAACCCCTTTAGGGCGTTAAACTGCTTACTCATCAAGACACCTCTGATACAGTGCAGCACTCTACACTGGACCCTTGCTGCTGAGAAGTTGTTCTGTGTGAAAAAGCAGGAGGTGTTCCCTCACTGCAGGAGCTGTTCTCAAGCTCAGACCATTATTCTTGGACCTTGCCTGAGCTATATTGAATGTGTGCCTGATCACATGCTCTGTCAACCTGAATTAACACAGACGGATGAATTACTTTGAGGCCTGACATTGGATCTACCTTGTCTTTACCGAACTGATTGGCACCAGATTGTCACCAGTCCTGCTCTGCTCTTCTCATTTGGACGTTGCAGAACCTTGCCCTTGACCTTACAGGCATTGTCCTTCTGTCACTACCTGCTGCTGTCTTACCTTCACTTCTTAGCAGCCATTCTTGCTGCTCATACACTGTGGATTGTTAAATTACAATTAATGTATTTTTAGGTAAAAATCCTGATTATGAGATTTTGTTGTTGCAAGGAGTATACATGTGATGAGAGTCATTCCATTTCATCTGTTGTAGACAATTGGTTTTGTAGCTTTGGTATAGGTAATGGGTGATAACAAAGTCTGCATCTAAGCTGCTAGCACATGAGCTGCTGCAGAACATGAATTGCAGGAGCTTCTCCTGTGCGACCACACTCCTTCATACCTGACCAAGATGCAATGTAATATCCTTTCTTTTTATCTGGAAGGCTGTATCTGCCTCAGAGTTAGTCAGAATTTTTCTTTGCTGCGTAGTCATACTCTTTTAATAGAATACATAATACACTGCTTTGTGGAGCAAAACATCAGCCAACAGTTGCAGCAGCTGTAGCCTCTGTCTCAAACAAGGCCATGACCCAAGAAATGAATAGGTTGTAATATGATGTATCACTAAGCAGATTATATGAAAGATGGTATAAAATGAAGAACACTCCTTTTATTTTTTTACCTTTTATAAAATCTTCCTGCTCGAAAATTCTTTTAAGAAAGATGACATCTGCTATGCTAGTGACATAAAGCTGTGTTTCTGGTGGAGTTCATAACTCTGCAGCTCTTAAGGTTCCAGTGAAGAGCTCAAATCAATAATCACTAACTAAATGCTAAGGGATACTGACTCTTATACTGGAAAAAATAAAACACAAAGAAGGGAAAGAGAAGAGAAAAACCCAGCAAGCAATCACTTGCCTATCAGATAAATGGCAGGATCAGAATAGGATTAGAATTCATGTGACTCTAAGTATAGTTGGCCAAGAATTTAGATAAATTATGGTCTTTCATCCAGAAATTATCAGTGTCAATGAAATCTTTATCAGGAGTTTTGAAGTCAGTAAACTGGAAAAATTCTTTTGCAGTTTTGCACTATCATTTTAGTCAAAACCAACTACCCATTGTGGACATGAGACAGTTTAGTAATTAATGCCCTGGTCACTTCTAAGGTGGGTTTTTGCTTTTTCTCCAGGTGGAAGCAACCTGAATTTTGATATCCTGTATCTCAGTGGTTGTTCAAGGCCTAACATAAGCAAAGACTTTCTGAAATCTCACAGATAATATTTATCAGAAACTACATGGGGAGATAGATAGATTTTGCTAATTAAAAATGTAATGCCAAATGACATAGTAACCCTTATTCAAGTTGGTAGTAAGTGTTTCAAGTTGAGTAAATAGCAGGAGCTCTGAATGGAATCATAGCAGTTTATCAAAATCAAGTAACAAAAACATGCATGGCATTAATAATGTCTGCCTATGTATATATATAAATACATCAGTGTCATTTTAATGACTGAACATGGAAGAATTTTTAGCATCTAATTTATGCTACACCATTTATTCTGCTTATTTACTTGAGTGTTTTTATGACAAATTTAAATAGAAACCTAAATATTTATTAAGGTCTGTAAATTATCTTGCTCATGATCTTAAACCAATTATTTATGATGTTTAACTCTCCTAAGCCCAGAAATCCATAAAAAACAATTAGGAAAAATTTTTTTTCAGCTAAAGAACAACCTTTTTTTTTTTTTTTGCAGCTAACTGCAAGAATAGCTAGCACCTGTGTGTCTATTCAACAGAGTTTTAAATAATTTTGAAGTTAAACCTGCTCACTTCTAGACCTGGCATTAATGCTAATCAAGTCAACAGTATAATATGTCCTAGCTTTCTCCTGAATTACTGAAATTATGGTCATATATGAATTCAATGATGAAACAAGATTTTACTAGACAGCGCACGCTCTATCAACAGTAGCCTTCTTCCCAGAGAAAACCAAACTGAGAAATCACTGTACCATTCATCAGCTATTTCTTATTCTTCTTTTCGGCTCAGAATGAAAAATAAAAAGCTATCAGGTAACAACTTTAGGAACGCTTACGGAGAGGTTGGGTAATTCACTAGAAGGTGTGTTTCCTGTTAGATTTATTTCCTATTCGAAAAGAGTTGTGGAAGCTTCACTGCTGTGACTTTTGAAGGAAATGTTAACAGACTGCTGGTAACATTCAATCTATTTGATCAAACAGCTACATACCGGTGACCATGGCTTGATCTTGAAAATGCTTTTGCTTTGGTTAAACGGTAAAAGGCATCCTGAATTTGGTAAACAATGTCCTTATGGAAGTTATCTTCAGTTACATTTCCTCAGTACATCTCTTTTGATTAGTAATGGAGTTCTTGTAATAGTTAATGAATGAAATACGGATTTATCTTCTGACCGTGTTTTTTATACATCTTAGAAATAGTTTCATAAGTGGCCAACATGGACTAAGCACTAATTCAAATAATTTTTAATGACTCCCTGTTTTGCCCTATTCTTTTTTATTTTGTGGAAATATACAGCCATCATCTTGAATTTGACTTACAGCCTGATTTATTTTTTCTTTAAACACATCTACTTATAGGTGGCTTGAGCGAACCACTTGCCTGCATAGCATATATCTATCCTAATAAGCAGCTCTATCCTCTCTTCAGCTTCAAAAGATGTGCCTAAAAGTCATCATGTTTATTTTTTTTTATTTTATAAATACAGCTTACTTCAGTAGGTGAGCAGATATGTTTTCTTTCAAATCCATCATTCTGAAAATATGTATATGAATTATATCAAAACTTATTACTTCAACTTTCATTACATCATATTCCCAAAATGAGATGTCATAAAGCAGAAATAGCCTGAAATAGAAATGTGGAGCTCAGTCATTTTAGAATAGATACATTAAAAACATAGAATTCCTCAAAAATGCATTAGTACATTTTTCTAGCTCCAATTTTAAATTGTTTGTCTCTGTGTTTGTTACTTCTGTGGGTGAGTATTCATAAAGAACACTAAGTACAACCATATTATTTTTCTCTCCAATGATAATAGAATTATGTATTGATATTTTTGTAAAATCAAGTTAATGCTTTAAGGAAAAGTTTATTTGTTTAACCCGCCAAACCACATTAATGTTCCTGTTTATGGACATAATAGAAATTAATGAGAATATTCTTGTGGGAAAAAAAATGTTTCTACTTCTATTACCTCTTTTATTATTCAATGAAAATATGTTTCTGTTCAGGAGAAGCAGGCATGGCTGCTCCCTGAAGACAGGCAAAGCAATGGATGTTTCTGATCCCCAGACACCCTAATCTGAACAAGTCAAGGTGATCAGCTGTCATTTTGACTCATCTCAGAGCAGGTAGGTGCCCTGCATATGTTCCTCTGAAGAGTAAAAAGTGGATGTAGATTAAAGTTCTTTTACAGGCTGCACTGCCAAGAGAGATGTGCCTTAATTCCCCTTTCTCCAAAACATCTGCCTCTGATTTGTACCCATGAGAGACTCAAGAGGATTCTGTCCCTCTTGTGTACATGAAAAGAAAAAATTTGGAGAGAATCAAGTGAGCTCTGGATGTTCACAGCCAACACTGCCCGTTAAGAAAACTTCCAAGCATAACCTTTAGAGCAATACATGTTTTAAAGCAGGATTTCTTCTTAATACTAGTGTTACATGTGCATTACATGCTTTCTTTACATATTGTGACAGAGACAGAAGGAAAAAGAAAAAGGCCAAAAGAACTCTACAAATCAATGTATTGTTAAAGAAAATATTTTGGGTTTCTTATTATACTTGGAGAAAATTCCTTCAAACCCACACCCGGGGAATATATGATATCATTTGCTGGTTCCAAAACCCATTAAATCAAAATAGGATTTTATTTCAGCGAATGAATTAGTGAGGGAAAGTTTTATCTTGCTACCTACTGTCACTTTTAGTGTAGTTCTTTGCAAAGATGGCAGAATGGTGTATTCTACATAAATTACAGAGTCTGTTATTGGTACTTTGACACGCTTTTCCATTTACTTCCCCTTGTCTTGGCAGTACAACTCTATTGTGGCCTACTCATACGTAATTGTATTTGCTTTTCACCTGCAGTGCATCTGATTACTAAGATTCTTCTTAGCATTTTTTGTAGATGAAAACATGAATTTTTGTCTGAATTTTGTGTTTTGTGTAATTATAAACAGCAACATGTAAAACCTTCATGCTGGAAAAGCAGGAGCTGAAGAGTAATAAAAATTACAACTGAGTATCACTTCAATGTATACTTTTATACTAAAAATAAAAATGTCTACATTCAATAAAATAGGTGTATTTCAACTTAGAACTTCAAAGTGTAAACTCCCCTAAGCTTCACCAATCTACACCTATAATATATTCAACAGAATATTCCCATACAGCAGATGGGTGTTCTGATGTTCATTACACAATCAAAACATACACATAATGAAATGACTGGGCTATTTTGTAACACTGCTCACACAGGAAGGTTATTTATTATTCAGCACAGCTTCTGCTGTGATATATTTTAAATATAGGATTGCAATGATTGTTTACTTCTGCCTCACAGGATGCTTCTCTTTTAACCACAACGCATTCTCGTAGGTAGAGATAGTTGATGAAAAGAAAGGACCTCATTTTTTTTCTCCCTGACAGATAAGTTTCCAAAAACCTTGAAGCCTATGCTTTGACATTAATTGTTCTTTCATTGACGAAACTGTACTTTAGATCTCAAAGCTATGCATACACATAAGTAGTAGAAAAGTGTATTTTTCAGCACCTTGTATTGTATATTCAGCACCTTTTCCATGAAATACTTGACTGCGGCTTTTTAAAAATAAAGCGCGTATCAAAATAAAGCAAAATATGACACTTTAGGTCTAATGGGTTAACAGCACAACACAGTTTTATTCTTTACTATATATTTATCTATAAATTAATGCATTTATTGTCTTTTTGTGCTATGATTACTACTATCAGTGCTGGCAGTAGACCCTTCTACTTTTCTTTGACTGTTGGCAGCTTCCTTGATGTAGTAATAATATTTTGGGTATGTTCTTCGCTGGGCTGCGTAGTGAAACAAACAAAAAGAAGGGAGAAAGTGATGAACTGGTTCATTTGATGGTGCCACTGAAAGAAATACCTAACCTGCCTAAATCAACTAACCTTCCCAGTGCTAATATGGTACACATTTTCTGCTTTCAGTTGAAGACAGCTGAATTAAACTTCTGTTCACCCTGGAATAGGAGAAAACAGTGAAGCCTAGAAGACTTTAAGAACAGTAACCAGTTAAGTCACTGCAAACAGCTTCATTCAGAGGTTAAATGGAATTAAATGTACAAATGAAAAAGAAAGAAAACATCTTCTGCAGAGTAATGTAAACTATAAAAAGCACATCATTTTTAATAGAACTTTATGATGCCTTTTTTGCTGACTGCAGAATCTGTTCAAAGTACCCATGAAAATAAATTACAAACTGCATGTTATTTTTTCCAACTATTTTGTGGAAATTAAACTCTTTGCTAACTGCATTTATACTGGATATTTTCCCATACTGGTGGAACATAACATTCAGCAAATATTTTCTTTGAAGGAAATAAGGAAGAGTAGTATTATTTTAATGATATATATTAAGTTGCTATTGTTCTCTTTCCAGGGACTGTGGTTCAACAGTTTACACCCCCTTTGAGTAGGTTGCTACTGAAGAAAGGTCTTGGTCTTTGTTGCCTTCTGTCCTAGTTATTTGTTCCTATTTTTCCCGTAGCTTCTGTGCAGTAAGTTTATCTTACTGAGGCATTCTTTTATTGTTGTTGCTATTGCCAACAGCAGGGGCATAGCTGAAATATAGAGGGGAACTGGAAATTCAGAGCAGTAGATTTAACTGTTCTTTGTGACAGACTCCAGTTCCAGAAAAGGTATAACCAAAATCTGAAAATTTGCATGAAATTACACTTTATTAATATACATATTTTTGTATACACATATAAATAGACACATATTCTTCTTCACCCAGATGGTTACACAAGTGTATTTGTAGAAGTCTGTTCAGCTTCCAATATATGAAGATTTGAGCTTTGCTCAGAATCTACCAAATTTTATCTTAAATATAATCCAGTTTTACAATCTTTTAAATTAAAAATCATAACTTAATGATTAACAGATTTAAAGAAAACAGACTGATAGGAAATTCCATCAAAAACCAAAAAGCTGAAAGTGATTGAAAGGTTCAATGTATCAAAACTTTGGAAGTTTTTGGTGAAGTAACATGTTTTTATACATTGCCATAAGTCTTAAAAACTCTGCAGTAGGAAAATCTGAACCTGTAGACAACCAGGGAGCTTGAAGACAGCTAATTTGGCAGTTAACTTCTATATAGTTAGTGTGAAATTAGGGAATTCTCTCTGAGATTTCCAATTTTATTTCTTATTCCTGAAAGGCTCCTCTTTTTATCTTCTGCTTTATTTTACTTCAGTACTCCCTATTCTGCTTAAGAATGAATTCTAAACAACTAAAGATACTTCTGAAATATTCTTAATTAATACTTAGGGCATGTAAAATGTCTTGTTTTACAGTCCCACAAGTCAGCTCATACAGAAAAAAACAAGTACCTTATTTGCTATGTAAATTTTTTTCAGTTTATCACGTCAAGCCATACTACTTATGTTTGACTACCTCAAATTTCTCTGTGAAAAAGGTGATGGAAGAATTACCTAACAAGTAAATGCTATTTAAAGTATTTTCAACATACCAGAAACTTACAGGCAGCAGTATTATTCCAAAAAGATTTCTGAATACAAATATACCAACCTCTGCATTATTGCATTATGTCATCAAAATAAAATGTGGTTATTTTCTCTTTCTTATGAAAAAAGCTATATGAGGATTTTCATACCAAAATGATAATTAACGGTCTTTGGCAGGTATGGGAAGATAATAGTGAGTAGGTTTGAATGATAGCAATGAACTGGGGTTTGGTCTTTACCGTAAAGGCAACAGTTAAATCATAATTATTGCCTGAAATGTAGTCCCACCATATTAACTGGCTTTGGCAAAAAATTAGAAATCATTTAACTACAGCTGTGGAGTAGTATAGATTATAGCTGGCCACCCCAACCCTGGTTTCCGCTTAGTGTTTTGAGTAGGTAAGAGTCGAAGCGAGATCCTGATCATTCACTATCATTAATGACATACAGAAACAACAGAATAAAAGTGGAATTATATTCTCTATAGCGCTAATTGTTCTGATTAATGTGTGCCTGTTACTAGTGTGTAATCCAGTCAGAGGACTTTTAACTTTCGTTTTTGGGTTAATGCATAAATACTGTTTTCTGTGCTTGAGTCCTGTTAAATCAGGAAAATACTAACAGAACTGTGAAAAATAAAAAGATTCCTACCTGCACACAAAAAGTATTAATTAAGGTAAATACAGGAAAATAAAAAGTAGTAAGAAAACCCATAGCTGAAGTGAAGATAGATAAAAATAAGCAGAGACAATGCTTCTGAAAAGAATAACAATACAGTATTTTCAAGAACTTATATCCCTAGAAAACTTGACTTCTGAAACCTCTCAGCAGTTAAGGAATCTGTCTTGGTTAATTCTTGAAAGTGTGGCTTTTTTTTTCAAGAGGCACAAGGTTATGTCAAAATTTAATTTCATTTTTCTTTTGCTTTATAACTGACATTGATAAAAAATCAGCTACATGGTTATTTAATGCATTAGCTTAGGCTTGAGTGAAGTGCCATTATAGCATTTAGTGACAATTTCTGTATACTTTACTTGACAAAGACATTTAAATTATATTATTATGATTCTCTATTTTAATTTACATATACAAATTGGATTTTGAAATTTCTGCTTGAAGCTTAGCAGTGACCAATTTCTATTCTTATAGCATATGGTATAATAAGCAAGAAAGCAGCTGTTGAAGGTTGAGGGGGGAGAGTGGAATTTTCACCATTCTATTGCTAGGCAACTAACGACCGGAGACTTAAGGGCCATCTACTCTTACAAAAGAGACAAAGACTTTTGTCTGGGGGAGTATGGGAACAAGAGATTGGGGGATTTGATAACGGCACACTCTCTCGCAAGTTTTGGAGGAGAGAGCAGTGGGAGAAAAGCGGCTCTTGGCTTTTTTGCTGCGACTGCGGAGGAAGCCTGGCTTTGCACTGGTTTTTCTCTACCTAGTGGGTGAGTTCTTGCTTTGGGGAAAAAGGCACAGGACTCCAATCCTTTCTTCACCTCCAGGAGGGTGCATCTCCCAGCTGCGCTGCAGCGGAACGGGACCCCCGCCTGCTGCTGCCACCCTGCGCCCTGCCTGCCATGGCCGTGGAGATCCTGCTGCCTCCTCTGCTGGCTGGCCTGGGTGTGCTGACCCGGCCACTCCATCTCCCGGCTCTGGGCTCCCTGCTGCACACCACGCTTCTCCAGCATGTCTGCCATTACACACCTGACACAGACCCAACCTCGCGCCACAGCGCCATCTGCAGCTCCCCGGGAGTCATCGCACCTGCCCTGCTGGGCTGGGAGCCCAACAGCGCCCCTGCTGGCCGTGACCGTGACTGCACCAAGCGGGACAGTGCCCGACAGCCCTGGGACATCTGCCACCGAGTTTTTGGTTTTGTTTACTGTTTTTTACCTTGTTTACTGGGTTTTTTTTGTTACTGATGGTTTACCTCATTATAGATACTAGTAAAAAAACTCTTATTCCTTTTCCCATATCTTTGCCTGAGAGGCCTTGATTCTAAAGTTATAATAATTTGGAGGGAAGGAGGTTCACATTCTCTGTTCTAAGGAAGGTTCCCACCTTCCTTAGCAGACACCTCTCCATCAAACCAAAACAGCCGCACATATATAAGACTCCTCCTAAGTTCCAACTGCTTTATTCTATGTTGGTTCTTCATAAATTTTCAATAAAATATCTAAAAAATATCTAAGGAAACGCAGAAAATATCTGATCACATTACTATAACACTTGTAATTTGGTTTAACAGGAAGCAAACCATGTGATAGATGAAAATCAAGGTCATTCTTACAAAGCACATCTATCATCTAACAGTGTTTGCTGGTAAACGAGGTTAATGCTAACATACAACAGATTTCTTTATTTTTTTTTATATTATTGCTCCAGAAAAACAGATTTTCATTTTAAAAACAACGTCATAGCAGATTTTCATTTTAAAAACAACGTCATAGTTCAAAGCCAGCAAACACCATGAAAGCAGTAAGAGGAGCTACTGAACAGCTATTTCATTAATTAGTCTACAAAAATGTGATTCCTTTTACTATAAGATCATCTGTCTTTCAGACAATAAGCATTGCCACAAGGTATGCAGAATTGATTTATGAGGAAAATTTATTTTCTGGGGAAGGTGACAGGTTTAATAAGGGATGAGATTTTAAGAAGACTCTAATTAATGTAATTAAATAATTACCCCTTAACTATCAGCCATGTAAACTGAAACTCATATTGTCATCCCTCATAAAGGAAGAAAACAAGACAGTACAAGGGAAAAAAGACATGCTAATACGATTTCCTAAATGGCAACTTTATCAAGTTTATCTACCTGCTCAAACGGGGTACTTTGTAGGTTCAAAAAGTGTGTTGTGAATTTCTGTCTCATGCAACTTTTTCCCAGAACTGCTGGACAGTTGTTACAATGATGACACATATTCTGAAGATTTTTCTAGGCTAACTCACAACTGCTTTCCTAATAAGTCCATATATGAATTTTGATTAGCAGTTACAGGGTTGTTTCAGCAGCAGCAGAATGATATCATGGGTAGTTTTATGTAAATCCATGAAAACTAATCAACGCCACTGCAATTAGGTCCAGTCTGGATACAACGAAGTATGGGTTTCCTAAGGCAAAAAAAATGTGTGTCACAGCCTAAATGTTTTATCTTCCAAGTCATTAACAACAATTATAAGACTATCAGGTAGAGGTATTCTATCAACACTATTTTCAAATGAATTGTCAGTGGGCCTTTGACCCAGATCACGTTGCTGGAAAACAGGGAGAATTATGCAGAGAAAATATGTACATTGAGAGTTTTGATGAGATTTTGGGTACAAAGTACATGTTCACATGCTCTGTGCCGAAGCAGATTCAATGTTGTGGCACAACACTTCGTGCATGTTTAACATGAAGCTTTTTGGAAATTAATGGACTCCATTAGCCAAGCTCTTTTGCTGTGACTTTTAAAAATATGCAAGCCTCCTTTAAAGTAGTAGTTTTGAAGATTTATATTTTGGTTTTGGGCTTCTGTCATAATAAGAGGAACAGAAGATTTGTGTTCCCAGTACAAAATGTCCATTTCTCACATCTTTAAATCAGAAGTTAATAAGCTGTATTCTGTGTAGTGAAATCAGCAGCAATGAGTTTGAATGACTACGGAGTTTATTGATGTTAGGCAACGAAAAACCCTCTAAAGTAATGTTTCTTCTGACCATGTCTGAAATGCAAAGAAACCACTTTTACCAGACCAGTACACACATCAATGGGACATGATAATATATGCCTAATCCCTGCTAAAAGACTTGCCATGAACTTCCAGACTACAGACACATACTTCTACAGATGAACATTATTTGGACAATGCTTTACAACTAATTAAAAAAGAAAAAAAAAAAACCTGTGAAAGAAAAGTCCATTCTATCAAGAAAATAGAATACAGAGATTTAATAATGCATTTGTCTAGGATTTCCCAGCTGGAAAATTGTTGAATTATAATATTGTTTAGAACATTGAAACCTTCTTTTCTAACAGGATAATATGCTCTGATTTCTGAGTTATTAGTCAAAAAGAACAAAAATAATGTTTCATAAGGATTAAACCAGATGCATATTAAGTACTAGTCACACATAAAATCATTCCACTGGGAAAGACTTTCCAGCACATGTGGTAGGCTAAATTTGTCATGAACCCTAACCTATTTTATGTGCTGCACCATACCGCAGTCCTAGTTGAGAGAAAATATGATTTCTCACTTGGACTGGCATTTCTTTTTTTCTGACTATTTGATTAATTTTACAAATAATTTCTCAAGGTTTATTTTCAGTACATTTTATTTATTTTCAGTACATTTAATATGGATTTAATATGGATTAATATTATATTCAGTACATTTAATACAAAATCTTTCACCTTTAGAAAAGAACACTAGAGTACTTACTTGACCTTCACTTGATAACTGCAGTATATATCTGTTGGAGAAAAATGGCTACTATTGCCCGATATAAATTATTTCTTTTTAGTTTTCTAGTTCATAGGTCACAGCTGTAACACTACAGGTTTTACCCTAGAAGTTAGTGGCATTTTGGTTATGAGAAAAAAACTTTGCAGGTATCTCTCAAATTTGGAATACGGTGATAAATATTACACATTATAAATTATTTTTAGAAACATTATTGTTTCATTGTAGAACACAAAATACCTTATTCCACAGCATAGTAATGGGTAAGTCTGCCAGGTTTTCTTTCAATACAGGTAAATGCATTTTGTTTTAACAACTTCTATTAACTTCTTAATAGCTTAAATTCTAGAACAGTGGTAAACTTAGAGGTCCACACTTCAGAGAACAACTTCACACAAGAGTGAAATTCCCAGCTCCCTTATAGTAGAAGGCAATTGACTGCTCCAAGATGAAATATAAGATCTCCAAAACAGCTGAAGAAGTTTAAACAAATCTTCAAAACAGACTGTAACCAATTTCCTTCTTCTATATATCTTTTTTTGTCTGCAGTTGAAACATATGTAAAGATATTCTATATAAACTATGTTTTCGATAAACTACTTTAGAAGTCTTATAAAAATTCATTTCCTGAAAAGGTGACAAGTGTATATTATACAATGGACTGAGCAGGTACAAGCTCAGAATTAGGTTGCCACTAAATGTGTAAAATGAAAAAACCCTCCTGCAGAATATCAGTTCTGTAGTTGTGATATATTTTGCTTCACCTATGCATATTTTTTTTTTTTGGTTTATTAATTTTAAACCCGAAGAGTTCAATGGTTTAAAAGTAGTTAGAAGGCTAGAATTTTTTGTTCATATGGAATTTCAGTGAGACAAATTAGGTTAGATCTCTTTTTTTACTAAAGAGGAAAAGAACTTCATCTTGTTTAACTCATACCAGATTTCTAGTCTGTGATTTGCGCTGCAAAACACAGCAGAGGGAAATTCTGCTTTTGTTTCTGTTGTTCTAGTGACATGGCTAAAAAAGGCAAGTATTTCTGCTTAGTGTGAAATCCATCTTCCAAAATATAGGCATCAAATGAAATCAGAATTGAATCACACTATGAAGTGATTAATATGCAATTATTTTCACTTGTAAATTTTAAAAATAAGAATAAGCTTAAAGGAAAAGTGGATAATTGTTTTGTTATTTTGTTGTTGAGTTTTATTTTGTATTAATGCTGGCTAAAATTAGCTTCCCAGTTTGTATGGATGTAGTTGAATTACTTAGGCAAATTCAAAGGGGGCTGTGAAAGACATATTACTGTTACTAGCATATACTCAGGACAAACCACAATTTATTTTATGTTCACACCTCTTCCTGTTTTGTATATACTTGTTAATGCAATAATAATTTAATTTATGTCCAATTATTTTCAGAGGCTGAGGTTTTTCCCCAGATAAACAAAAAACTACCAGTAGTGAATTCTGTCAAAAGAAAAAGCAGGTTTTGTGGTGTCATTTTTCTTTCTTCCTTTTACTTGCTTTTAATAATTAAAAGTCATTCAGACTGATAGCAGGCATTTCCACTGAAGTCAATAGAAATGCTCACATTTGTAATTTACATTTGTAAATTATTTACAAAATAATTTGTAAATTATTTTGACAGAAGGATTTTTGATTGTTTTATAAAAAAAGAAACAGGTTATGCATAGCTAAAGTGTGAACCTGTCAGTGTTTATTCAACATTTTACTACTGAAAAGGATGAAAAAGTGCAACTTTTTAAATCATGATTTTGTTTAAGAATATAAACTTCTTGGACTCGCTTCTATCACTAGATTCTGTTGTAATTGGTATAGGTTCACAGATGGTCTTTAGTTGAATACAAAACTTGGGAACATTTTGGTAGTCAAAATATTATCTAATCAGCATCTCTCATTAGTTAAAACCCTTGTTTTGGTAGCTGGCATTCCAACAAAATACATTTTAAACTGATCTTTTAATTGGATTTTAAATTCATCATTGATTAAACTGGATGGCATAATCTGATCTAACATTTTAATCACACATTATTTCAATTAAATGGAAATGGAAGACATGGAAGCTGTTAAAGTATCAATTATAAAAGGTGATGGAGGTGAAAGGGGATTGGGGGGATCTAGAAAGCAAGACACATAGTAGTCACAATTCATCAGGAGCTAAGGAAAGGCATTTTCTTTTCCTAGGAAGGTACGAAATTTGCCTGTGAGGATCCACAAGACTACAGAGAATGGTTAAAAAAGATATTTAGTCAGTATTCAGACTGATTGAACCTGAGAGAGTTGCAACCACAACACAGCAGCAGATTGAAAAGCGAGAGGAGTTCAAGAGGGAGTTAAGGTAATAGAGGATGAAAGGAACAGTGACTGCTCGAGGACGTGGGTTGGAAGGCATTCAGAGTGCAACTGATTCCTAACGGATTATCATTTGTGGTAAGGTGTCCGAATACCATAGGTGAGACAGAGGTATAAGGAATGGCTTCACATGGGACACAGAGCAAATTCAAGGTATACAGGCTAGAGACGAAACAAAACAGGTATAAATAAATTGTATTTGGGGCTTTTTTGTTTACATTTCATTTGTTTGAGTTTTTGTTTGTTTGTTTTTAACAGCATAACTCCTCTCCAAAGTGATGATATCTCTATTGTCAGGCTGCCTTGATAAAGGGTAATTTCCAAAGACACAAAGAAGTGGGCAAGCAGTGTTGGCAGCAGAGGTGAGGGCAGGACACAACACAGGATCCCAAAGCGTACACCCAGAGTCAGGGCAGAATTCGTCCTGTGTGTCCCAGGTGAGCCCAGGAGGCCATATATATAACTCTATTTACATGTTTACACATTTTCCACTAATAACCTTTCATTCTACCAGTGCATACTGACTTATTCAAATGTAAATTGATTCATAGTAAGCTTCTGGGACTCTTGTCTTGAGTGGTAACTCAGGCACTAAAAAGCAACCACCAACTGTTTTCATCTGATAAATATCATTCTAACAGCTCAAGACGCATTTTTTTTTCTCAAAAAAATGCTGAGTCACTTGATGTTGATACCACATTAAGTTTTCAAAATTTAGCAAGAACATTTTATATGGTTTTCTCTGAAATATGAAAAACCCAGCAAGTCACATGAGGACCACCAAGATTCTTCATGTGGGAATGAACCACAAAACTAACTGTATGTAATTCTATACTGAACAAAAGAAAAGCATTTCATAGATGAACTATTGAGTTGATTTGCAAAGGGAAAAGGGCTGGGCTTCTACTGAATTTCTGAGACAAATAACCCAGACTAAGCTAATACTGAGAAGAATAATGTTAAATTGCATTTCAATGATAACAAATGAATTTGTCAGTCAATTTTATATTCGTTATTTATGAATATTGTGTATCTATATGTAAACACACAATTACTATTATTTTATATGTACTTACATCTATCATGCTACGTAATATACAAATACTACATATGTTATATATCGAATCATATTCATGTTTATTCATGTATGTGTAACATTCCTAGCAAGTCACACTCATGTTTTGCTCCTCTGACCCTCACTTGTCACCTGACAATAGTCAGGTGTTAAATGAAGATAATTTTAAAAAGTTGTATGACTGGAAAGCAGAGAGATCAATATTTGTCATCAAAAGACAAATCTAGTATCTCAGTAAATCTGTCAAGAAGAAGCGCTACATCTGGGCAGGATTTTAACATAAAAATATTTTATTGATCAGCTTACTTAAAGACAGAGATATTAACATAAGTCAATTAGTGAAAAAGAGTTATTTGTGAACATAATCCTTATGTATCCAAGTTGGTAAATTGCATAGTTTTTTCTTTCAGTAAATCATCAAACTGTCTTTATCAAACTGAATCTTCACCTTCTCTGTTTAAACTAGAACCACCGTTATTCTAATCTCTTGGCAAAACATTGTAATAAGGTAATGCATATGCACTTTTTACATCTTTTTTACCCAAATCCAATTTGTCCAAAGACATTATGGAAGAAATGGACATGAAAAGTATTTAAAAAGAAGGGGGCAAAGTCTAGCACTTTTTGCATACTTTTTCTGGTTCATGCTAGGAGAACAATGAAATAGAGCATAAATCTACCTAACTTCATTAGTGGACGATTTTCCTTACTTGAGGGAAATATTTTAATTTGGAAAAAGAAATGGCTAAGAAGTCTAAGAGTGGGGAGATACAGATGTATCAAGGAAGACAAATTGGTAGCAGAATGTAACCTAATGTGGAATATAATTGTCTTGTCTAAGACAGACAAATGAAGTGTAACTAGAAAACAAAGACAGGAGATTAAAAAAAGAAGCCAACGAATCCGGAGGGACTTGAACTATGTTGGATGAACAAAATTGATTGACATAGTACAATTCAATACATAAGATTGCTGCAGGATTACATAAAAATTTCCAGGTCATGTGGTCCAGAGGAACTGATAGAACATTCATACTGATGCCTATTGGTTTTTTAACTTTCTTTTCTTTTATGTTCTCCATATTACTTACACATGTATTTGGAGCTCTGTAGCTTATTACTGAATATAGCTAGTTTTCCCAGTAGTTTTCCATGCCCTATCCCTAGGCAGGAAAATAAATTCCAGAGCTCCAGACCCTGGGGGGTACTAGGCCCCTATCCTATATTTGTTCTTCCTGGGGACCAAGGTTGAGAACACGACCTTCAAGACACATTTTCATAAACAAGTACAGCTAGTACCAAGGGTGGGGGTTTCAGAGAAGGGGCTTGACCAGAGAATTGCATCACGACTTATCCTCCTAATTGGTACTTATTATCAATTATGCTAATTACCTAAACCCCATAAAATTGTATTCACCTCTGTGGGGGTGGGCTTTTGTGGACATTCTTCCCTAACTGCCCCTGGAGCTCCAATAAAGATCCACTTCTATATGCCTATACTATAAATACCTTGAGTTTCATTTCTAGGTTGAGAAAGGCATCAATACAAGAGCCTTTTTTGTCTGACTTGATGTGGTAGTTTTGACCAGTAGGTTTTTGGATATCTTTAGTGGACTGCAATACCTTCTCAAATCTCAGTAACAGTCTGCTTTTCGATCATTAAAAGCTAAACTCCAGCCATAATTGTGCACACCACAAGGTACTGCTATATACTAATACTGAAGAAAAATACTAAAGTATTAAATAAAAACCATTTCAAACCCGTAGTATGGATATCCTCCTTAACACACCATCTTAGCTTCTAAATAAAAAATCAAATCCATAGCATTTATAATAGTATGCTCATGTAGCTTTGTCACTATAACTTGTGGATTAATTAATTTTATATCTGGGTTACTTAAGAAGACATGAAAACTTTATTAAATTTTAAAAAATAGCTGGAACAACTAGAAATTTTTAGACAACAAAATATTAATTTGACTGGTACTACACTCAGGTATTTCAGGATTTTTTTGTGTTAGATGTATTCAACTTGCTACGGAGTGTTTCATATTTGTTCAAAAGCCTTAAGGAGGGTAAAAAGTCCTGTCAATTTTATTCCCTTCGTATCGAAACAAATCACCCTAAAAATAAAACTTATTCCCAGCATTTCTGCAAAAGAAAATCTTTTAGAGAAAATATTCACCTTTTTCCCAAGCACAACAGCTTTCTGTACCAAAGATTACACAAACTAAACTCGATTGTAATTCTTGCTCTCAGGGGAAGCTGCTTGCTGTTTGGCAGCTCTTTGATTTGCGATTCTTTGATTTTGTAGCCTCTTATCTGTTTCATAATTCACACTCGCCTTGCTTTCCTTAGCAACAAATATATTTTATCTCAATGGCAGACCATGCTGAAAATGAAAATACAAAAAATAAAAAAGATGTGTCCTTTATGTTCTCTCTAGCTTTTTTGCTTAGCACTTTTATATCCATTTTGATTCTGGATAGTTAGTACTCATACTGTGTATGCTTTTGGCACAACACAGTATTATACCATTTGGCACTTATGTTTGTCCCACTGTAGATGATTTTGAACTCTCCATGCAATTTCTGCTTTGCTTCCTATGAGTATGTAGATTGCAAGATTGAGTGTTATATCTTGGAAGCTTAGCATGCTTGTTGAAGTTTGGTGGGTATTTTGTAAAACGTGTTCAGGTATCAGAAGGGTTGCAAATAAAACACTTCCGTTTCTTTCTCTCAGTTGCAAACTTAAAGGAAATGCTAACATCCATGCCACTTGTTACTGTCTTCTCATCTGAGGCAGAAGAAAAATTCTGTTTCCACCTAAGCAAATTTTTCCAAGATGTTCCTTTATCACAAAGCAAGGGCAAACAATGCCATTAAAAGATTTTGTCTTTGCTGTCATGGAATGAGCTGGGCAATAGGTGGCCCTTGCTGAAGTGACAGATTTTTTTAGATTCAGACACAACATTTTATTGAAGGAGAAAGCAAACATTCTCTTTTCTCCTCTTTTCACTCCTTATTTTACAATATCCAAATCTAAGAACTAGATGCAAACTTCAATTATTTTTAAATCTAGGAAAGATGGAGCCTTTTATGTCTGAACTCACTGTTTACCAACTACTTATCTTGTCGTGCACGTTGTGTAAATTATTGTTCTCATTTTCCTTAACAAAATGTGGTCATATTAGGATTGTTTTTGATAACTTCTGAATTAATTATAAATTCCTAGCAATGGCACCAGAAGGAAGAACTATGCCCTGGTATGTAATTAATTTGTTCTGCTAATTCATTTATGATATAGGAAAGATCTGTAAATACATGAGTTCTGCGGCATCTTGAAACAAATATTCTACCCACTGCCACTTAAAACTGATTCCACAAATCTCAGAACAAATGCATGGAATCTTGTCATCATATTATTACTCAAAACCAACCAAACACAAAGCCCAACAACCTCAAAAAATATATCAAAAGCACTACCCATATTTCTAAAGGTCAATCTTTCAACAGTATTAAAAATAGTTTACTGGCATTATTATGTTATGTTTTAATTAATTAAGTATGGATTAATACTCAGGTGATAAAGAACTCAGTTACTGGAGGGTTCTTTAGATGACAAATTCTGTAATTTCTTCCAGGAAGAAACCAGGAGAAACACAATAAAATACTTTTTGTTACTGAGCATCGTAATTCTTGGCAACAGCTATAAATCTAAATTAATGACACAGAGCTATCAAAATTGAATGTGTGCTGGAAAGTACCATATACATGCGCATGAGAGCTAAACAGTATGGAGCAAGCATCCTTGCAATAAAGCTTTAACAAAATAATAAGATAAAGAGACAAGTATCTGCGCAGCCACCAGTGTGAAGAAGAGGTAACTTACCATTTCCCTAGATAAATGTTATATTATTAATATTTCTTGTTTGTATTCACCCACCTACTTAGAACATAAATGCACAAATGGACCCTCAGTACTTACTAGCCATTAGCTTAAATATAAATCCATTGTGTCAGATTTTATGCTCCTTAATGACCGGAAATCAAAATATGTATGCAAGCTGTTGAAGATAAATAAATTTACTTGTAAAATATTGCAAATCGTGTTAAAATAGTTGTTCAAATAATATGCATATTTCTATTTTTTGATCTGCTACAATATCATAAAATGCCTTCTGTGACAATAGAAGCTCCTGTTAACACAGCTGATCTGTCTACATATTTAAACTATGAAACCATGTATTTTATTTCTCAAACAGAGCTATACATTTCATTTTTTTTTCATATTCACAGTAATAATTTTTGAAGTGAGAGAGGGATCATCTTGTCACAGATCAAAAAAATCAAACTTATGCATTTTGTTTTGTGTCTTGTGTAAATACCAGAGTGAACCAGATGCTTATTAATTAAGTGTGGGCAGATGACAACAAGGCACAATGGCACATTGCACCAGCTGTGAAGACTGCACACAGCTTCTTTTTTCCCCCATCAGTCCATTTTCATATTATCAAGAAAACATTCTAAGTATCAGAAAAGGTGTCAAAAGATAATAATAGTGAGAAGTAAGAATTCGTCACTGCTCAGGCTTCAAAAACTTTTACCTGGTTTACATTGCAATCACGCTTCCAGGTGAGAGAAGAAGAAAGAAATTTAAGAAATTTTAAAGCTATTCCAGTTATCTTTTTTCACTCCTCATTCTGCAGACAATGAATGACTAAGATATTGATGAACTTGCATCACAATATTATGCCACCATGATAAAATACACTGTTTTAAGTTTGAAGGACACATGTACTCTTTACAAAACAGCCACAGTAGAAAGGAGCATTTTAAAATTTAGATAGGATAAAGGCCAAAAGTATTAAAATATCACGAAAAAAACCAAACCCAAAACTAAAGCAAAATATTTCCATTAGCTTGGGTGGGCTTTGTTTTTCTTTCTCCTCCATTATGAAGTGCATGCATTCTTTGGCCAAATATATTATTATTTTAGGAAATAGTGAAGGTAGTAAGATGGAGACATAACTCAGATGCAGTCATTAAGGACAGATAAGAGAAAAAAAAGCTAATTCCCCCTAAAAAAGGAAGGAAAGAAATAGTAACTGTAAAATGAGCAGGTTTTGGCACTGTTGCACTTCAAGATTTTGAAGTTTAGTACATGCAAAACCTTTTGGCAAGTCTAATCTCATAATTCTATTTACTAAAATGCTAAAAAAATCAAAAATGATAAGACAATACCTGACAAATACAGAAAAAGATAATACATATAATCAGATTTAAGTACTTACAGAATATATTTTAAAGATTATTTGTGCTACCATTTGATTATTTTTTTGATGACAGTATTCTGCATAGGACTCATTGACACTTTTCCTTCCAGAACCCTTCAGAATTAAATGTTCTTCTTCAGGAATTTGGCTCTGTATAAGCATTTCCATTAGCTGCAAGCAAAATTAAGGCTGCATAGCAGAGAAAAAACAGATTGAATTACTTCTAAAAATTCCTTCTGCAATCAATAGTGCCACAAAATACCCTAGTAAAAAACTTTTAATTGAAGAGTATAAATAATATCAGAAAATGTTTTCTGATATTACCTCATTTATTACTTAGTTCAGTGGCTTAGCTGTTTTGGGTTTTTTTCAGAAAATTAAAAAGTCTCATTAAGCTAGTTTTGTGTAATTGTATGGGGTTTGGACTTTTAACCAAATAAGCTTGAATGCCATTTTACATGCACAATGGAATATGCTTTAACTTCCATTCTCTAAGGAAAATAAAAATTCCAATAAAGTAATCATTTTGATTAGTAGAGACTCCTAAATATATGTAGGTTTTTGGTAAACAATTTTTATTTACATTTTTTTAAATAAGTATGCTGTATATTTAGCAGAAAAAGCTAACATTTTCTTTCTCAGTAAAAACACAATTAACACACCTTCAAATATGCATTTTCAGCTTCTCTTAAATTGTATTTGCAAATTCAGATCAAATGGGCCAAACAAGTTTAATAAAAGTAGGTTTGGTAAGAAGAATTTTGTCTGTGACATATTTGGATTTGGTAACCTTCCTTCACTATTGGAACCACACTTACAATGTCCACTTTCTAGGGAAATATTTACCCTCCACAAATCTTTGAGGCTCACTGCTATGAATTGATCTAGCTACAATAAAAAATCATTAAGGAAAATAAATGCTCAGTGCAACCATTCTGTACAGAGTGAGACTCTGGTCAGAATGCCCAGGCTGATGTCATATTGAAGTGACAAAATTCAATTTTCCCACCTCCTTGCCAAAGAGTTGTGACATATTTTGTAATGGAGACTTTTTGCTTTTTTCAGTTAAATAAGCTCTATTTTGCATAAAATAATAGCTTAGGTGAACTAAAAAAAAATCAAGCCATAAGAATATAGCTTCTCAGACATTATTCTTAATTGTTTGTTTAAACCCCCTGAAGAAGAGGAACATCACATTATTTTCTTCAGGAAAGAGGTAGAGGAGCATAAAGCATCCACACAGAGTGTGGAAAAACGTCAAAAAACTTCTGATCCTGATCCCCTTGTCGAGGAGCACTCAGACCTCATCACTGTGATCTCTATGGTCCCTATGAAACTTCAGGGACCATAGCCTGTCCTCTGAGATGACTCATATTGGATCTGTGGCACTGTATATGCATGGTTAATTCAGCAGCAAATTCTTAAGAGATTATTATTTATGTAGTTAATCAGGATTGATACTGGCCAGAAATTGGTCAGTTTTGAGCATTCCCCTCACAGCAACTTCCCAGTTCCAGACATACATATACTGTTACATATATGCAGATACACACACACACACACATACATACATTTACATGTAGACATATATACACATATATTAAATGTAATGTATGTTACTGTGCATATTTTTATATATGTGTTCACTTCCAAGAGAGATAAAATAAATCGACACATTGTTTCTAGCTCATACTTAGCTCAAATTGTTTCTAGTTCTGTTGGGATGGACTTTTAAATATACTGATGTAGTTTAGCAACAAAACATATGGTAATATTCTGTCCATACCTTTGCACATATAGAAATTTTTACATAACACAGAGCACAGGGATTCTGACATTGCAATGTGCATTTTTCCTTTCTATTCCACCTTCATCCAAATTAAACTTTGTTGTTTTCATAGAAAAGCTGACAGTTTAAGAACTCAGAGTTAATATTTCAACAAAAGCACAATGATAAGCTCAATCTTCTCTTCCATGCTTTTTCATCTCAGAGGAAGACTGAAACAAGAACAATGGCTTGAGCAATTTGAAAACATAGCTCCTTCAGGAATCATAATGTCAATGGCCAACCTAATAACACTGAGCAAAAGAATTATGAAATTAATTACCCTTTGTGCCTTCTGATCTCAATAAACAAGTTGAATTACTTTCTGTTTTTCATGTTGAGAAGGACAGTGATCAAAAAGAAACATGTCATGTTTCTCCAAAAAGGAAAAAGAGTAGCTTTAATTGCTAACGAGTGAGTAAAAACTTAAAAATAAGGTCACTCGCATGTGAAAAAGGACTGATACCCTGCCTGAGTATCCTACATTTCTACTATTATGACAGGAATTATATTATCTTGTCTACTTTTTTAAGTCAGACACTTTTATGACCGTTTATCCTTTAGATTGCCAATCTCACATTTTTGGTAGCTTCCTTTATCCCACTTACAAAGTGTGAATGACTGGATGACTCAGATTATTAAGGTGTACTATCAGATGTGAATCATAAAGCTATTTATCTGCACTGCTCTTTCAGGGACACAATGAAGTTATTACTGAAGTTTCAAATGAAACATAAGCCTTACAAACCCTTTTCTAATAACTACTCTTTAGAAAACTATTTTAAAACCCCTTGATAAAATGTTTAGCTGAGAAATATTTGCTGAAGTGACATTGATATCAAAGACAAGCATTTAGAACTTCACTTGCTCTAGCACTCTGTAAATTTAGTAGAAAGGAAAGATGAAAAAATCCTTCGGTTTGTGGTTGCATACACTAGATGGCATCGATAAAGTACTGCCCAATTAACTAAACGTCTTGGAGTGTTTTTCTTTTATTTGGAATACTTTGTTTCAGGATTTTAAAAACAAATTGAATAAGACAGCAACACTGTTTTGCCACAAATAATAGTAAAAAGGAAAAGTAAAGGAAGAAAGGGAAATAATTTATGATTGTCCCTGCATAGCTTGTAAACCCAGCAGTTTCTGAAGATTGACTTCCCCTGGCACACTACACACACTATGAGACACAGCATGGCTTGCTTCAAATGGAAGTAGCCTAAATTTACACAAAAATATGAAAACTGCAGTTTGGGTTGGTTTTTTTTTGTTTGTTTTGGTTTGGTTTTTTTGCATCAGCAGCGTGTGTTCAAACTTAGGAAGGGATGGTATTTAGAAGAGTGATTTCCCTTCCAGTCCATTAGCTCAATCAAAGCAAAGCTTTTGCCATTCCTATTTCTACAGAGTTGGACAGGAGCTTAATGCAAGACACTCATGCAAGGAGCGCACATCTCACTTTGTGCTCTCTCCAAAGGTATTCAGAAAAGTTATCCAAGAGTATGGATAACACATCTGTAAGGCTTATCTCTGCTAATGCTGGGAGAGAGATGGGCTTTTCTGGATGTTATTACCAGAGGAGGAAACCCAGCTAAGTGCTCTGAGCTGCCCTGTAGCACAGCTTTGTATCCCCAGGTACAGCAGAAAAGGTCTAGAAAGACTAAACTCATACACTTAAAGTTGGTCTCTGTGACTACTCCCTAAAGTATGTATTTTTGTATATACTCAATCAACATACATCACAATTCCACTTCAAAAAGATGATCTCCGAGAATCTAAAAGAGTACTGATAACTCTGTGCATAAATGTTAAGTCATTACCTGTTGCATGTAGTCTCCGTATTTGCTAAGGGCAACCAAATTATTACATTTCTTGTAATAAAAAATGTTTTCTTTAGGCAGTATTATTTTATATAGCAACAGAAAATATGACATGATCTCTAATCCTTGAAGGTAGATAAGGTAATAACTTAGTATTTGAGGTTTGCTATTTTCCTATGCTTCTTTGTACTCATTTTAGCATAAAAAATGAGACTTACTTCAGAAAATATGTGGAAAAAGCAAACAGTTATGCTATGGTTTATCTCATAGGTTTTTTTAATTAGAGAACAACAAAAAACCCCAAACCAAAACAGATGAGCTGTAACTTCAATAGTTGCATATTTAAAAGTTGTTTTTAAAAAGAACCTTATGAAATATCCTTTCTAGCTACACAGAATTCCCTTTACACATACAACACCTATTTCTAGGTCAGTTTTACAAATAATCACAAGTAATTGCTTTTGAAATAGTGAAATACATTGGCTAAGCATCATTCTTGAAAGATTATGGTACAAATGCTCTAACACACTCTTTCAAGTCTTCATCCTGTCCGTTGCTCTTTTTAGCTCTAAGCACTGGCTAACTGTAATTCTTGTTGTTAAAGAATTCCTGAAGACACAAGTAAATATGTATAATGTATTATTAAACTAAACAAAGAGATTGCTATGATGCCTCCTCTTTTTAACTCACACCACATCTCTGCTTATGTAGATTTTCTGGGTACAAAACATTCTCTCAGAAGCTTTGGTATAAGGCAAAAATTGCATTTCAAAACCTTATTTTTTAATCCCTTTGCCTTTTTTTTTTGCCTACATTTTGAGCAGATACTTTAATATCATCTCATCAAATGCACAAATCAGAATTATTCTTACATTCTGTTGTAGTTGAGAAAGTTTGTACAATGAGTTAAGACTCAGTTCTTTTTCAGCTTTGGGCATCTGGGGTCATTCACTAGTTAAAATAAACTACATGTTACTACTCATCCCTCTCCTGGAAAGTGATTGACGGCACCTGCTCTGGAAAGCACAGGGCAGCAATATGGAATGAAGTAAAGACAGTATATACTCTTAGAAAGTCAGAAAAAAATCATATATTTATTAATTGCATGCAATGTGCGCAATTTCTAGGGATGTCTTTAGGAATTACCTTCCCAAAGAAGCATGAAGATAGAATGTGTCTCAGGGATGTTAATTATTCTTTGAATTTCCTTTACAATGGGCATTAGCATTCACTCCATGTAGCAGTCCTGCTCTATTTGCTTTAGAAAGCCATTAGTCTAGGCCAAAATGGCATAAATAAAAAAAGTAATTCTTATGTGTGGATGTTTAAAGTGTAAAAAAAACCCCCAACCTACCAACCAAAACCAAAACCAAAACCAAACCAAAACAAACAAAAAACCACAATAACAAAAAAAAATCAAAAAACACCAAAAAAACCCCAACAAAAACCCCAAACCAAACCAAACCAAAGACAAAAAACCCCACAACAACAACAACAAAACCAAAAAAACCCCAAACCAGAACAAACAAACAAACAAACAAAAGAAAAATCCAACATAAAAAGTATTTTGATATAGGAGTCATTTGCAGATCCTAGCCTCTTATTCCTTTGTCCTGATCCAATATTACAGATTTGGTAAGCCTCCATTTGTTTTGGTTAGCTGATACACAGGTAAGTTCAGTAAAATACTTTTGCAATTACAGGCTTATAGCATGACTGTAGTATAATCTGGAAAAAAAAGCCATGTACTAAAAAAAAAAAAGATGTTTAAAAAATGTTAGCTTTGTTGAAACTGATTTAAACTAAAAATAAATAGAACCAACATTCTTTAGAATTTTGAGGACAATATTCCATTATACTGGAGACCCTTATATTTAATTTTCTAATCAGCTTAACAGTAACAAAATAGGTTCCATTTCAGCTGCGTACACTCAAACCTTGTATCATATTTGTACTACAGCTTACTTATCACATCAACAGATTTATTATTTTGCCTTACTGTTCATAAATTCACTCAAGAATGAAAAAAATGACTGAGAGATGAAGCTGTTCTCCTAGGTCCAATACCTTGAACTTCTCAGATGTTTTTGCACACAAAAGTTCTCAGACTTTGTAGCACTTATGCTATGGTATCAGTAAACAGGCAGTTTTGTGATAAGCAGTACAAGGAAAAGACGGCCATCAGGAAGTGTTTTGCGTATTTTTGAGGAATCAAAGCATGCTAATTTGGCCTGTCATGTTTCTGGGACTACCAAAGAAGAAGATATCTGTTCCATCCAAGGACATGTGATACTGGAAAGGATGGCTGAACTAGCAATGAAGAGAAAAATAATAAAATTAAAAACAAAAGCAAGAAGTAAAAGAAAAGAAAAAACAACTAAATATTTAGCATAGGTTTTACATAAGGTCATATATTTTAATGTGGTTATTTCAGTGTGAATAGCAAATGCTTCAATAACTAGTATAGACAGGGCAGCACAGAGGGCATACAGCAAGCTTGTTACTCTAGACTTTAACAGAGTAGACTTTGGGCTCTTCAGGGATATGCTTGCTAGAGTGGATGGGGTAAAACTATGTAGGGAAAATTGACCCAGGAAAGCTAGTTAATACTAAAAGATCACATCTTTCAGGCTCAGGAATGATGCATCCCAACAAAAAGGAAGTCAGGCAAAAATGCCAAGAAACCTGCATGGATGAACAATGAGTTCCTGGACAAACTCAAACAAAAAAATAAAGCCTGAATACAGTGGAAGCAAGGACATGGAGCCTGGGAGAAACACAGAAAGATTGTCCAAGATGCCAGGGATCAGTCTAGGAAAACTAAAGCACTGGCCAAATTAAATCTGGCCAGGAATGCCAAGGGCAACAAGAAAAGCTTCCATATGTTGGTGATAAAAGGAAGATGAGAGAAAGTGTGGGCCCTCTCTAGAAAAAAAAAAAAAAAAAAAAAAGAGAAGAAGAGCTGGTTACGCATGACATGGAGGAGGCTGAGGTACACAATGAGTTTTTTCCCTTGGTCTTCACTGCCAAGTGCACTAGCCACATCAACAAAGTTGCCGAAGCCAAAGGCATGGGCTGGGAAAATGAAGAGCGTTGTGCTGTAGAATACCCAAGGAACCTGAAGGCACACAAGTCACTGGAAACTGATGAGGTGCATTCATGGGCCCTTGAGGGAACTGGCATATGTAGTGGCTAAGCCGCTATTTTTGACTAGTTGTGGCAGTCTGATGAAGGTCCCATTGACTGGAAAAGGGAAAAATAAATCCCATTTTCAAAAACAGAAATATGAAAATGCAGAGAGCTACAGGCCAGTCAGTCTCACTGCTATCCCTGGCAAGATCATGGAGCAGATTATCCTAGAAATTATGCTAAGGCACATGGTAAGCAAGGAAGTGATTGTTGACTGCCAGCAAGGCTTCACTAAGGGCAACCAGTGCCTGAAAAGTCTGGTGGCTTTCTGTGATGAAGTTACAGTGATGGTAAGGGAAAAGCAATTAATGTCATCTACCTGGACTTGTACAAAGAATTTGACACTGTAACATATGACATCATTGTCTCTAAACTGAAGAAATTTATGGATGCACCACTTGGTGGATACAGAATTGGGTAGATCACTGCACTCAAAGACTTGTGGTCAATGACTCAATGTCCAAGTGGAGGACAGAGATGAGTGGCATTCCTCAGCAACTGGTATTAGAGCCAGTACTTTTTACCATCTTTGGTGACATGGACAGTGGGATTGGGTAAATCCTCAGTCTGTTGACAGCACCAAGCTCTGTGATGCAGTTGACACACTGGAGGGAAGGGATGTCATCCAGAGGGAGCTTGAAGCATCTGAGAGTTGAGACGATGCAAACCTCATATACTGCAATATGGCCAAGTGCAAGGTGCTGCACTTGGATGGGAGATATCCCAAGCAAAATATAGGCTGGGCTAAGAATGGATTGAAAGGCATTCTGAGGAGGAGGACTTGGGGGTGTTGGTTGACAACAAGCTTAAGCTTGAGCTGGCAATGTACACTTGCAGCCCAGAAAGCCAGACAGGTCCTGGGCTGCACCCAAAGCAGTGTGGGAAGCAGGGTGAGGAAGGGGACTCTGCGCCCCTCTGGTCTGCTTTGGAGTCATGCATCCAGGTGTGGCACACCCATGACAAGAAAGACGTGGACTTCTTGGAGTCAGCCCAGAGAAGGGCCATAAAGGTGGTCAAAGGGCTGGAGCACCTCTCCTTTGAAGACAGGCTGAAAGTGATGGAGTTGTTTGGCCTGGAGAAGGAAGTTTTTGTGGAGTTATTGTGGCCTTCGAATATCTAAAGCGGCCCTACAGAAAGGCTGAAGAGGGATTTTTCATAAGGGCCTGTAGTGATAGGTAAACTGGGAATGCCTTCAGACTGAAAGAGAATATGTTTAGATTGGCTACTAGAAAGAAATTCCTTACGTTGAGGGTGGTGAAGCACTGGAACACATTGCCTAGAGAAGCTACGAATGATTCATCCCTGGAAATGTTCAAGACCAGATTGGATGGAACTTTAAGCAATTTGCTCTAGTGGAAGTTGTCCCTGTCCATGGCAGGGGAGCTGGAACTAGATCATCTTTATGGCTTCTTCCAACCCAAACTATTCTATAATTCTATGTTTTGTGCCAAGGGCACAAAAAATGTCGTCATTTTGTTAAACAATGATCTTTCATACTGTTCACTTGGGCCTTTGACATTCTTCAGATTCTTGCAAGAATGACAAGCCTCAAATGGTGACTATTTCTACAACAGATGCAGATTTTTTGATTACTAGTCTGATGCCTTCAATAACTCATAAGTTTTGAATTAAACCCCCAAAGTTTCATATTGATGTCCATTTTTTCTCTCAGAAAAGGATAACATATCTTCATGCTTCATGATAAAAACCAGACTTAACATGACCTAATATCCTTCATTTTTACATGCTGCAATTGAATTTATCAATTGCTTGCCAATTACAGAAATAAGAAAAAAAAAGGAAATAAAGTCCTAATTAGAAAATGCCATATATATTAAAGAGTATTTAATTTATTTAAACATAGAATAGCTTATTTCTCTTATATTCCATCTCAGACAGGCAGTTATTATGAGATGAAGAATGGTTAAGAATTCTGTAACTAGAGTTTTAACACAGCCATACTTGCAATTAAGCACAAGTGTCTAAAAAAATCCCACATACCTAGAACAGTAGTTCTGAGATTCTCAGAAGACAGGAGCCAATAGCTTCAATTAATAAATTATGAATGAGAAAATGAATTGATTTTTCAAAGTCTTAAGTGCTTAAGGGACTTCAGGCATTTTTCAATACTGTACATAAACAGAGAAAGGTACATTTTCAGATATCTCTAGACATGCATATATGTTTCAAAATACTGTGCTGCTCATTTCTTATTCTTGTTAGCTCAATTATTTTAAAAAAAATTTACCTCAAAGATATATATCTGTAATTAAAAAGAAAAAAATATTAAAGAGAGGTTATATGGAAACACTGCATTTTTTAGATAATTGAGGAAAAAAACGAGGAGCACTTTTGAATCATTAGTGCATAGTTAGAAAGAGGAAAAGAAAATCACTACCTACAAATTTTTATTTTGGAAGATAATTTACAAATCTTCCATTGAAATAACACTATATAAATGCACTAATACACAGCAAAATATTCAACTAACACAGATTAACTAAAAAAATTGTAAGGATTTTATTTATAATGACAATGTTTATCTTGATGTCCATTTTTTCCCCTTAGAATAGGACAGCATAGTTTTGACCTAATATGATGGAAAATTGGCATAATGGGATCTAGTATATTTATTCTTTGAGCATTTTTACAGTCTGTTATTGAACTAATACTATCAATTTCCTTATCTAACATAAGTTTTACTTTGATTAACAAAAGCTGTGAATTAATAATTTTTGCTTTAGTTTAAGTAGTTGAAAAATTCAACAAGGTTGAAAAATTTCAGTGAAGCTTGACATAGCTATCTGGATTGCTCAACAAACATTTTATAGCCCATCTACTATGTTATTTTCATGCCACTTTTGTGGATTTTTTTCTATTATTTTACATGTTAATAAACTTAAATTTTAAAGATCATGAAATATTAAACATTCCATGCTATTTTAAAACAAGAAGGTCATATACCTTTTACCTTAACTGGAGGTTATTTAGTTTGGAATGAAAGACTACCAAATTACAGAGCTCATCAGTTTAAACTGTTATTCACAAACCCGGAATTGTTATTTACAGCTGAGATTGAAACTGTGAGAAATATTTCATGACTTTTTTCGGGTAATAAAGGTGCAAATTGCTTACCCTAGTAATACATGAAACAGAAAAGAAGGGGTTTAGTTTTATTAAAACTTATTTCAATAAAATCCTTTGAAACTGGCAACAAGGGGTAGCAGAGAACATATTTCCCTCTATTAAAAAAAAAAAACTCAACAATAAAAACCAATAAAAATGTTGTCTTCACTTGTTTATTCTTTAAAAACATTTTAAATTTTATGTACTAATATTTTGAATTTTAACAGATTATATTCATCACAGATGAGAAACCTTAGATCATTTTATTGTTACTGATAAAGCAACAAAATAATCTGAAAAAAACATCACACTGAAAAAGTCTGAGATACTCAACACCAGTCTTTACCAGACCCTGGAGAACCGGTGAAAAGTGAGGCTGATATATACTCATTGGTAAAGAGTCAGCTTACTGACTACTCAAGCAAACCAGACATAAATAAATCTATGTGCCTTAAAGAATGCACCCATGCGCTGGTGGCCAGCAATGCAAGGCCACTAATTTTTGAACAAACATAACAATTGGTAGAGGTGCTTGAGGACTGAAGGACAGCACATGCCCCTACCTTCAACAGGGGTAGGAAGGAGTATTAAGAAACCAGAGGCTCATCTGGCCTTACCTCCATACCTGGGAAGATTACAGAACAGCCAGTCCTGGGAACTCTTGATGGATTCAAGAACAATATATAGGTAATCAGAAGCAGTAAACCTGGATTCACAAAGGGGAAGTCATGCTTGGCATATCTGATAACTTTCTATAATCAAATGACAAGTTTCTAGATGAGGGGAGAGGAGTAGATACCTTGAACTTAGTAAGTCTTCTGACACCTTTTCCCATAACTTCCTCATAATGGGGATAACGTGATATGGGCTGGATGAGCAGAGAGTGAGATGGGCAGAGAGCTAGCAGCCTTAACAGGCTCAAACAGCAACAAAATACAGGGCAGTAACAAGCATCATATCCCATATAAATATGGGGTCCAATCATATTCAACATCTTTATTAATTATCTGGATGATAAGGCAAAGTGTAGCCTTAAAATATTTGATTATGGTACAGGATTGGAAGGAGTGGATAACATGCCAGATGGCTGTGCAGCCATCCAGACCTCATAAGGTTGGAGAAATTAACTAGTAGCAGCCTCCTACAGTTAAACAGAAAGCAGTGAAAAGTTCTGGACCTTAGGAGAAATACTGTCAGGCATACCGGATCCATGATGGGCATTATTTTTCTTAGACGCTACTTTAGAGGGAAGTCTGTAGAGGATCAAATTTGCACATGGAAACAGCAATGTGTCCACAGCACTGAGAAGGCTGGTAGAGCCTTTCTGGAGTAGATTAGGTGGAACATTGCCAGCAGGTCATGAAAGGTGCTCCTTCCCCTCTAGTTAGCACAGTCGAGGCTGCACCCAGTACAAGAGAGGCATGTAGCTACTGGAGTGTAGCCAACAAAGGGTCACAAAGATGACTTAGGGGCTTGAGAAACTCTCCTGTGTGGGAGGGCTGAGAGAATTGGGAATGTTCAGCCTGGGGTAGGAGAAGGCTTAGGATGATGTCTTTAATTTGTGTCAATAGATGCAGTGACAGTGTAAAGAATTTAGAGCCCGGTTATTTTCAGTGGTGCCGAGTGACCTGACAAGAGACAATAGACACAAACTGAAAGACAGATACTTCCATCTGAACATCAGGAGGCACTTTTTCACTGTGAAGGTGACCAAGCACTTGTTCAGAAGAGCTGACCTCTTCTTGGAGATATTCAGAGGCTCTTTGGAAGTGGTCATGGCCACCTTCCTGTAGGTGACCCTGTTCTAGCAGTGATGTTGTCCAAGGGTCTCCCCCAACTTCAATCACCAGTGATTCAAGAATCACTGTCATTCTGTTGTTCAGTGATTCTATGAAACACTATGATTTTAATAGCTACAATAAAACATCAGCATTTTTAATATATGCCAGGCAAACCTTGACCAATTTTCCCACATTGAATCTCAGTATATTGATAAGTGACTAACACAAGGGATACAAACAACATTTCAGTACCAAAATATACACAAGTTCTCCCAGCCGCTGTGAATGTAGAACACAATAATGCATAAGCTAGGTCAGATCCACAGAATCTCACCCTGCTAAGGGGCTGTATGAAAGAAATGAGTTTATGAAGGGTTATTTCTCCCTGACATACTATTTTACCTTCTGGCAATACAATTTTAGCTTCTGGCAATTGCCATTTAGGGACAGAGAATGGGTAAAAGTTAATAAAGCTGTACATGAGGTTGCAATTTGGAAGAGATACCTGGTAATCGTTGTTGCTTCTATCAAATATAAGTAACTAATATAATGTATTTAGTAGTGTGTAATTTTCTAAGACTGTTTTCTTTTACTTTAAAATATTTTTGCAGATTTTAGTGCTAACAGTTGAAATAATAAGTCATTAATGGTGACTGACAAGCAAGAGGTATCTAAAGACAGTTTCCTGAGAATGAGGGAAATAAGTTTCAAACAGAAGTGATTGTATTTTTTTCAGCAAAATGGGGTCTTGAACATAGGAAGAGGGAGGAGAGAGTTAATTCAGTGATAAAATAAGAAATAGGCCAGTGAATAAAATGCTTCCTCATCAGAATCAGGGAAACAAAGAAACAGCATTTGCCAAAATGCAAAATAAAAGTCTTTAACACATATCAACTTCAAAATCCTTTTGCTGCCACCTTCCAAATCTGCTTTCCACACACTGACTATGGAGTCTCCAAATTATCTTGTTTCTATGTATCTCTATGAAGAGACAAGATGTATCATGAAGAAACAAGAAATCTCAATATTTGATAGCATGATAAAACATTCCATCAGTGTCAAGTTAATTGGCAGTTCTTCAAACAAGGGACTACTCTATCTGGACAAAAGGTAGTTGAAGCATATGAAATATGAACATGTTTTCTTGCTGAAAACACGAGTAAGTGTAAAGAAGGGCAGGAAAGGATATAGAGTAAGGAAATATGTATTAATTGTATATTCTTAATGTTAGTACTACATGTATTTTTAGTGTATTTCAATGAACATATATGGAACTTGTTATAAAAGTGTATGAAATAGTTTACTCCAGTGTTCAATTTAAAAAACCACTGCTATAACACAATGGGTTACATAGTATCAGTGTAGTTTAAAAAAATACACCTGATTTAAATTTCACCATGCTGACCAACAAATTTACTTGTTCAGTTTAAATTATTAGAAAAAATTAAGTCAATTTCAAAGTAGGACTCATCTTCCAGAATTCAGTCCTCAAGACTGAAAAAAGAAAATAAAATTAACTGTTTTCAACTCTTGTGATAGAGGCTGCATGTACTAATTAGATAAATGCTGCAAAGCAGGTCCAGGTTTGCAGATGATGTCAGACATCCGTGATGGATGTGAAAGGAGTTAAACTTAGGAAGAACTAAAATTTCAACTCCCTAAAGCAGATTTTAATAAATAAGCCCATCTAAAGCTCTTTTTTAGGTCAAAATCACAGAAATATTTAGAGAGATTCTAAAACCATCTAGCCATATTTAAAATGGCATGTCCTATTTTTATATTTCTAAAAGATCAATCATTCTGAAATTCTGATAGATTTTAAAAAAAAAAGGAAATTAAGCACTAGATTTTGGAAAAAATGAGTTAAAGATATTTTGGACTATTTTTGGACTCTCTCTCTCTCATCTGTCTGTAGTGTTTCTCTTGTTCAGTTTAAAACCAGATGGACTCTTTTTGTTTCATCCTGCAAAACCAGATTTTTTTTGATAGATGATAAAATCAGAAAAACATTCTACATATTCAAAATTAATATAACTTTTTACAAAGTATTAAAGCACACAGTGTTGCACTGGAAGTCTGAATTTTGCAAAAATCTATTTTTCCTGCTAGGCTTATTTGGCATTTCCCATGATAAATTCTTATATTTCTGAATAAGTCAAAAACAAGTGGTGGATATGGAATTTATCTTTACAGAAACATGCAACTGTGGAAGAACATCTTGATACCAGAGTAGTGCATTATTGCAGACTCTCAAAAATATTATGGACGTGGATCTTTGTGCATGGTTTTCAGAAAAAAGTTATGGCTCCAGACATACCTTACACTGTTACAACAAGAATAAGAAATATTAATCTATTTTTCTGGTGTTATGCAAGGTCCAAATCTCATAACATCAATTAAACTAGGAAACAGAGAGAAAAGCAAATTAGACATTTCATATTTATGGAAACTCTCATAATCAAGGCAGACCAACGTATGACCAACATACTTCAAGTATCAACCAGAGGTAAAAAAGACAAAGACAAACCCACACCAACAGAACCCTGCTACCCCAACTGTCAAACATTTAACCTGCTTACTAGACTCTTGGCTCTTTTGACAATCCTTTGAAAAAGACTTTTTGTGTGATACAGATATATATCTGGCCCACAAATTCTTAAAAAAAGAAGCAAAGCACAATATGCAGTAAAAGATGTTTCCAAAATGTTAATAATAAAAAAGATTTTATCAGCTCTTTGAGCAGTACTTAGATGCATAAAGTAAAGATTTTTTTTCAGGTAGAGACAAATTCAATGTCTTCTAGGCTCTGTAGGTGAGAATACATTTTGAAGCAGAAATGATCAGTCACCACTTAAAAAGTGTTTTCTTTCTGGATTCTATCCAGGATTTATACTGAATCAGTGTGCAAAAGAACAGTAGAAGTCTACTACTAATAGAGCATTAAGGACTTTAACTTTGAATTATCTCATTTCTTATACAACATCTAGAACACTTTTGAACAACAACTGTTTTATACAGGATTATTAATTTTCTAAAATTTGTTTAAATACTGTTTGGGCAAACAGTAGACCAACTTATGTTCAATTTTCTTTTTGGATTAAGAACAGATCTATTGAAGAGTGAAATGAATATTAATCTTTTATATCTCAGAAATTACAACAGTAAAAAGGAGCTGCAGTTTAAGAGCCCCAGCAGATTTCTTAACATAGTGTGCATGATCAAGCAACACCTATGAACCATTTGAAAGTCATATTATACAAAGGCCCCAGTGTCTTTTTCAAATTAAAAAAAAATCAATCTTATACTGTTTCTTTTGAGATCATTAAAAATGATTCATTATTTTATATATTTATCCACCATATATACTTACCACATACTTCACATGCCTCACAGATATGGTAGCCCTTGTCTTGATCACTTATAAGCAAATACCACTTTAAAGAAATGGGTGTAAATTTATCGTTTCAACACAAATTCCACTGTATATAACAAACTATCCTAAAAGATTTACTTTAATTAATTCAGGTCTTTTCTGTGTGGATAATATAGGGGTATTTAGAATTAATGTTCAGAACTGCATAACTATACCCAAAAAACCCCAGATGTGCAGATATTGTTCGCTATAAAAATAAGAATTCCATATTTTTCTTGGATTTATTAGCAGAAATAATTATTGCCTATTACAAGCCTTCTTTTATTTAAGAAACAGTGACAACAAAGTCAGTTAAAAAGAAAATATCCATTTATGGAATGAAATGATATTACATTCTGATAAAAGTCCTATTTTTTCACCACAGAAACTCAAGTAAAGAACACTTACTATTTTGTAATTCTGACTATATTACAAACTAATACTACGTTACTTACTACATGGTTATAGGTAGACTTTTTTGTCTTTCACAAGAATTTTTAATGGATTATGTCTGATCTCATTAACTTCAACAGACAATGGATTACATCAGATCCATATAGGTTCACATAAAGGTTTATTTCCAGGTTGGTGTTCATATATTCTCATAAACATGTAAAAAGATCCACACGCACTATAGAAAAATCATTCATGGAGAATCTGCAAGAAAAACCTTCAGATGAATTTCAGAAATTGTACTATTTCTACAGGAAATGATTCATAAAGCACACAAAATATTAGAGCAACTTTAGCAATTTAGGAATGCTAAGGAAGCTGTCCTGGATGATTTCAATAATGCCTCCCATGTTACAATCTAGAAAATAATAAAGAAAAAAATCAACAAACCAACCAAGCAAACAAAACATCCCCAAAAATCAACCAACCAAACAAAAAAACCAAACCAACAAACAAACAAAACACAAAACAAAAACCAACCAAACCAAACAAAAAACGAACAAAACAAAAAAAACGCACAAAGCCAAAACCAACAAAAAACAACAAACAACAAACCAAAAACACTGCCAAACCACCCCCCAATAATCCCACAGAAATAAAAACTAAGCCAAAAGAAACCAAAAAACTGCCCAAAACAAAAAAACCCTCAAAACCCAAACCAAACCAAACCCAAAAAAAAAGCCAAAAAACCCCACAAAGCCGAACAAAAAAACCCCTGAACATGCAAATAAACCAACCAAACAAAAACCCAAACCAACCAACCAACCAAAACAAAAAACAACAACAAAAAAACCCCAAACACCAAATATACCCAAAACAAACCACCTCCACCAAAAAAAAAACCCAAATGAAATTCCAGCTCACGTTTATCTGGACATAATATATTTTCAAGAGAAGAAAGGAATAAATAAAAAAAGTGAATTATGCATGGATACAAAAGGGAAGTAAATTAAGAATTCATATTTCAGTGGAGGATATGGTGGGAATTGTAGCAATAGTCCAAATATAGTCTTTTATTCAGAAGTTCATTACTGTTTGATGATATTCGCCAAAACTAATAACATGGAAAAGCCTATAAACAAACAGAGTAATGAAATAAAATGAGCTTAAAAATGGATTATTTAAACTTTCAGTGTTTGGAGTAAGATTAAGAGCTAAATAATTTTCCCTGCTGAAGCTAAACACTAAAACTAATATACTTTGGTTTTTTAATAATCTCTTTCAACTACAAGTCTTGATGTATCTCAGAAAGATAGAAGCTAAATGTAAAGGTAGTCAATATACTAATCTCTTGGGAAAAAAAAGCAGAATGTTGTGTACGGCAGTATTTTATCTGAAATCATTGCTCTTTAGCTCATTCTATTAGCTGAGCTTGCTTATTTAGAGACTAACATTGGTATTTTTAAACAACAAAATAATCAGTGTAGAAACTCAGATGCTTAAGGTACCATTGGTCACACACCTACCAGCAATATTAGACGAAAAATCCAAAAGTTTTAATGAGGTAACTTCCTACCTCAGTAGAATTACAAAATTTGCAATAATTGCTATTTGTCTAATTCCGTAAATAAAGATTGGAACGTTGTACATTATTCTAAGTAAATATACAGAGCTTACCTCTCTAGGGAGCAAAGAAAAGTAAACAAACATAAAGGAATGAAAATCTGCAAAACAATTGCCTTTAACTCTCTTGAGCAGGCTTTCTTTCTCTTTTTTTCTTTTTCTTTTCTTTTTTTTTAAATTTCTTGTTAATATTGCCAATTAATTTTATTTTTCTTTCCTTAAACGAAACCAAAACCCAGATAGTCAAGGTCTAATGGAATGTAAGAGGGAACAAACCATTTTCTACTTTCACTCAACATTTTACCAAATGGCTTCAATTTTCTTTTTCCTGGTGCCTACTGTTGATGCAGGAACACAAACTGACACAAGTAAGTTTATTAGCATAAAATTCTCTCTTATTTACATGTTTTGATGATGTAGTATCTCAGCAGTGTAACAATGCTTTGTACTGATAATCCAGTTTGGAGAAAGGATTAGTAGTACAGGAACTGGACAAATAATTCCCATTGATTAATCATTTCCCGTTTCTTCAGTATTTTGACACTGATTTTAGTGGAGCAACATGTGGATCTGCAACAAATTTTTCTGTCTCTTTACTCAGCACTGCTCACTGTTTCTATAGGAAGATACGAAAAAAACATAATGAGCATAGAGTTTACTAAAGTTTTGATTCTTTTGGGGAAAATTATGGAAGTTAAGGAGGTATAAATTTAAGAATTATTAACTTTCCATCTTTTCAAAGACATAATTCCTAAATTCCTAAATTCACTGGTTTTCAGTCAAAATTTATTTTCTATGAAATGCTAATCTGTTTATTATTTCAATTTTTTTTTTGTCTCTTATTCCCCCCTATACAAAGTCACAAGATGAGAAAATTTCAAGTCAGGCATAAACCTGTCACACCTTAATAATTTGCTACCCAGTGCCTCCTGGGCTACATTTGGGCTTCCTAGCCCATAAGATAGGGCATAGTGAGAATGCATTTTTTTATAGATTGACAGAAAATTTTAAGAAAAAGAATTTGAGGGTTGCTAGGAATTACAAAGGCAGTGAAACTAGTAACATCTGCAGTAAAAAATAACCCTCAAAACAAAGATGTCAATGTATTTCAGCATTTGAAATCTGTAGGCATGAAATATCATGGAAATTACTATATTCTATCACCTCAATATATGGATCTGAAGTTACAGAAATTAAATTTGTGTGGTGCATTTTCTTCTGCTCCACCCTGGGAATCGCTATCAACATTAATTGTAACTGTATGTATGGATCAGACTAAAAGAAGACCCCATGCTGCAGATAATAAAATGTTCATACACAAAGGGGAGGAGAAGGAAATCCCTTATAATAACATTAGGAGCTACTCATTACAAATTGGAAATTACAGACCAGATGTTTATAATCTGTTTTTCCACACTGGGTGTAAACTCATAACTGCAGCACATTCACAGTGACAAGGATGAAGATCATGAAGTTATCACTTACTTTTCAAGCAATGGTCTGAGTGCCCTTTCAGAAAAAGAATTCCATCTCCATTATTTAGAGAGCTGCCTTAATTCCAGATAATTCCTCTTGGAATTTTGTGGTGAGAGAGCAGAGTGTTTTTTAAATCACTTTTCTCTGCCTTCCCTTCCCTAATGCAGAAGAGAAAAGGATATGCTCAAGCTCTCCTAAATGTTGGTTGCTTAGTTCTTTTATTTTGTTTCTGTATAATTATGCCTTTCCATTCCTCTGTGTCATACACTTCAGTTTCAGAAGTTCAGCCAATATCTTTTAATTTCTTATATCCTCTTTTTTCCCCCCTCTTTACTTACCAAACACAGACAGACATGTATGTCAATGAGGAATTTGAGCTAACTTTCTCACTGTTTTATTAGCCTAAACAGAGTGGGTATATGGTAAGGACAGTGATGTATCTGATTTTTCACTTAGTAAACATTCCCTTTTTGTGTTCTAGGGAAGAAAATATTCACTTTCCTCTCATTCCATGAGTACTCTGAATCAATCCTTCATAAGTCTTTCTTTCCAAAAACCATAATCTGCAAAGGGCTGACTACAAACACAAAACACAGGATTGGACTGAGCCTAATCATATAGAACAACGCAAATTGCTTTACACTGACAGAAACGGTAAAAGCATTTTGTCCCTTCAAAGAATCAAAGTGTATTATTGTATATATCTGTAATGAAACAGAGGCTTTGTACCAAAAGCTGAGGAGAAGTAGTGTTGTAATTCTAAGCATATGCCTTGTTTGTGAAATCATAATTGCTTCTACCCTGATCTAAAGTCTCCCCAAGAAAACTATCAGAGGAAAGGAGAACCAATGCTTTGCAAAAAACAAATCCCCCAGCATCTATGACACATAATCCAAAGTGTCTTGAGCTGACCCCCATCTGCTAATGCCTGTGCTGTATTCATGGACCATATATCAAGGGCTAGAATAGCACAGCTCATATCCTTTAGTAAAGTCTGGGGATAAAATAGAATTACTGTGTAAGTATTCACACTTCTTCCCACATGGCAGCAACCTGTCACTGCAAATAAAGATGAGTTTAAATGAGTTACTACCTTTAGCACATAAATTCCCTTATTTTCTAGATAGATATGATAGAAGCCAACATCAAAGAGACATAATTCTTCTCTATGCTAAATCTGTGCTAATTATGACTCCTATATAAAAGAATAAGTAAAACTCTCAGACTGAGAGAGTAATTATTCCTCCAAAATGCAAAGTTACTTTGCAAATACTTTCTGGAAATGTAATCTGGTTTGTAAAATTAAATACATACACTGAGTTCTTTAATTATTATTAATTACTTGTATCTAAATGTTAACAATTGCTAACATTTATTGTTATCCTCCTAATTTTAAAAATAACCCGTCTGTCCCTTTCTAACTCTCTATTTACATCATGTAAATGTTCTGTATCCACTAGTCTGTGGTACAGAGTTCTACACATGATCTCCCTATTGTGTGAAGGAGCAAGATTTAGTTTTAAAAACAACCCAAATGTGAGTTTCAAGTACAGTCGCTGTCTAGCCTCCCAGGGTCAATAATAATTTTTCACAATTTTATCATATCTTTCGTAAATTAACTCCTCTCCAAACTTTTCTCATTCTTGTCCTTTGATTTGAAGCATCTTTCTTGCTCTCTCTGAATCTGAACCTCCTTCTGTTATACTTTGTCTTCTTGGAAACCTGAACTATGTGCAGCTCTTAAGGTGCAAATGTAGGTTTACACAGAGATAAAACAAAGTGGGGGTGTTCTTAAAAATTGTTTTGGGGTTGCCTTTTTTTTTCTTACTTAGCTTTACACTCTCTAAAGCTAATAAACCATTTTAGTCTGTTATAAGACAGAGGTCATAATCATATATGAGAAAGCTTCATTGTACCTCTGCGTATGGGGCAGATATGCTGTTCTTCTCTTTATCTGTATGGTAAAATACACAAGAAGAAAGGAAAATTTCCCAAGAATTTACCATCTTTTTTCCCTGTTTATTGAATCATACTTTGTTGCATAAGAATAGAATCACCTTTGGTTTTGCAGTACACTTCACTAAATGTAAATTCTAATCTGCTGTACTGTCAGCACAGACAAAAAGCTAATTAAAAATTCATATTAAATGGTCTATCCCTGGACTTCCAAAGTGATGAAAGGATCACTTGAGATAGTCTATATTACTGAATATTTCATTAGAGAGGTAAAAGATTGCACTCTGAAGAGGCCCATGTCAGTCTTCGCCATCTAGATGAAAATATCTAAAAACTAAAAGTATACTTACATAAAATTGCCATGAAGTTCTGGAGCATAATATGTAACAAGAAATCAAATACTACATAAATCTCCAGTACAAATTAACTAGAAACAAAGTATTTTAGTAAAGAAAACTTCCTATACTGTTTATGTACTGATGTATCCTAAGATGGTACAGGGAAAATATAACTGCCATGAAATATAGTACCTTTACTTTTCTGTTGAATTTGAACTGATCTGAAGTACACAGAACTTAAAAATCTACTGACAATTATTCAAAGAATGAAACCTTCATGCTAGCTGAAAATACTGAGGATATATATTGAGGATATATTTTGAATATACACTTACAGTTAGTTGACCTGTTTTAAATATACAAGCTCTCATGACTTTTTTTTTTTTTTTTTGAAGAACCAAGTTAAAAAAGCTTGGGACAGTGAACAAATTTAGACACTCAGTGTCTCACAGAATCCAGTTGTTAAAATACCATGAAATCCATATATTGGTTGATTTTTTTTTTAAAGAATGTTGCCATCACAGACACAGATTGTTATCTCTGTGGTTTGAAATGGGGTAAATTACTTTTCCCACCAGAAAACATGTAAACTTACTACTACTGCATGGAGAAGACTATTTTTCTATTTACCTTAGAAAGCATCGTTGGTATATGTCTAAAAATGTTTGGTCATGCATACCTCTAAAAGGCAAAATGTAGTGAATTGCATTTGTATTGCTCCAGTAAAAGCTAAAATAAATGGAATAATAGAGCTACATAGTGAAGCACATAGCCCTCTCTCCTTCTGTTTTACTTGGTTACCCTCCCCCATTTTATCAGAATGACTGTAAAAAAACCCCTATTGCTTTTAACAGATTATATTTCTCTGTAAGTGAAAAAAAATATTAAGTGTTATTCAAGATATATGCAAAAATTGTAATAAGCTATTCAAAATGCATACAGTTAATTTACATTAATACAAATAAAGGTGAAGTATATTTTGGACACAAACTTGCTGAAAGTTTCAATCCTTTTTCATCAGAGTGTGAAAAAATAAAATTGTTTTTATCTTGGATGTCAAAATCGTGGTTGAGAAGAAGGAATGGTTAATTAAAAACAGCCAAACCCCTAGCAATTTTTTGTTATTTAAATCTAAAACCATAAAATTTTATTACTTAATAGATATATTTCCTCATGTAACTGATCTCTGAAAGCATAATCTTTTTTCTTTAATTGTGTGTGCATGCGCAAGTGACAGAGAGTGGTTACTTTCAGAATTTCTCAATTACGAAGCATGTGCTGCATGGTACATGCTTTTCTTCTAGACTTAGAGACAAATGTTTTCATCCCTGTGTCTCTGTCATTAAAATTCCTTTTTCAGTGGGAGAAACCCTAAGGTACAATTTTCTTAGCATATTCTACGTATCTGTACTTCAGGGTAAATTATTTCACTCTACTAAAACCTAATATTATTAAAGAACCAAACGAAATTTTACCATTCGGAACATACACTTTGGGGAAAAAACTAAGAATGGCTGTATCAGGACAGTGATTTACAAGTGAAAAACAGAGTTGGAATTACCCTTCTGGAAGAGTTCTAACAGTTTAGCCTATTCTATATAGATTCCATTTGAAAACAAATAGTGACCTGGCAAAATGTATAGGTCCTCAAAAGTTATTGATGACTTCACAAAAGAACCCAACCACATAATAATTCATAGTCACTTATACTCAACCTTCCTCTACAGATGTTCTGACTGACAAATAGTCTGCCATGCAGAAAGAAATCTAGCTAAAACATTTATTTTCCCACCAAATACTTCTGTGCAGCAACACTAGCTGATCTTGGCATGCTCATTTGGCTCAGGTTAAAAATAAAGTAGAAGCATCAGAGGGGCTGAGGTAGTCACGAGGAAGAATTAGTCTTCATCAACCCAAAGATCTTTTCACTGGCTATTAACTGTCCTCCAGCTTTCTGATTTGTTTATTCACTAAATTGCAATTCCAGAACTTGCTGATTTTTCAAAAATCATTTTTACAAAAGCTTTCCTACTTGAAAGCTGAGTTTCACCTGAACGTACCTCAGCAATTGAGTAAAATTCTCAAGAAATTTAACTTTGGCAAGTAACAAGTTAGAGTGACAGAAGTATGACATCAACATAACTTCCTTTTCTACTTTGCATGATGTTAAAATTGGATAAACACAATAACTACAAGTTTTCCAAAATAAATATAGCACCAATCAGTGCTTAAAACAGAATAAACATTTATGAAACATGGCAAAATAAATGAATACATGTAAGAACATATTCAAATACATATGGTTTTATGAAAAAAGTGTTGAAGACCACATTGAGAAACCTAAAAGATTTGATCATGATCACTAGGCAACAAAAGAATACTGTCAAGATAAGGAAATTCTGACTAACTGGTTATAAAAAAAAGAATCTATATGGATTTCCTTTGATCAGTCTATTTGGTGTTTGGCTGCTCCTAGTCAGCATATTTTGAAGTTCTAACTTAAATTTGGATAAAAGAAAGAAAAGTGTTGAGTGAAATTTATTTTCAGCTAATCTGCTATTAGTATTTATCCTTCTCATAAGCCATTCCTCTTTCAGGACAACCTTAGATCCAATCTAAGAGGCAAAAAAAAAAGCCAAAAGAGTTAAAAGTAAAAAAAAAAAAATTGTCTCCTGTTTCTTCTGCTCTCGCAACCCTGAGACAAGTTACTTCACCAGAGAATTCTTTATTCTAGATCAAGATATGAAAAAGGGAATATATCTATGGTGTAAGTTAGTGTGTGACTTGCAGTGGAAGTGATCTGAAAATCATGTAAAACTCAGAGTAAGTGCAGTGGTTAAAACTGGACTGAACTTTATAAAGCAAGCCTATACAGTCATCACCTGCCAGTATGCTATCATTCTGCCATTATTAATTCTATTAAAGTTGCTACATTAGATAACAGAGCAAGTAGCATCTTCCTGCCACACACACAAAACTTCCTCGACTTTTTGCTTCAAATTAAACTATGGATTCCATCATAAAAGAGCTAAGGAAGAGAAGAGATTTGCTCCCAGGTTGTATTTTGCAGATGAGGTCAGACAAAGGCCAATTACTTGCCGACATTTGTACAATTGCCAAACCAGGTGCACTTGCATTTTTTTAAAACTTTTCAGGAAGAGGCACTGAGTTGCAATAATACAACTAATAAACAGTAACGTGAACATGATCCATTTGCATTCTGGCACTGATCCTGATCTTGTTACTGTATTCCATAAAATATGTAAGGGATAATCTGTCTGTGATAATCACCTTACAGATGCTGTGATAGTGTAACGTCACTCACTACAGAGGGAATCACATCACAGGCTTGTACCTCCTGCAAAATTTGAAGGCTGACAACCAAACATTGTTGCAGGTGCATTGCCTAGCACAGGGGTTGCTTTAATGACTCAGAAATGCACAAAGATAAAACTTTTTGTGAAAAATGGTCAACCTGCCCTGAAGACAGGTACACGGTATAAGCAAAGAAACAACAGGAATTCCACATTACAGAACAAACTGCCTTACAGAGATTCTGTCAAAGTTTCTTGTTTTCCCTATTTGCAATATATATAACAACTGTGTCATAAAGGATCTCTCAGCATTTCAATGTTAGAATTCTGAATATTGAGAAAGCTGTTTGGTATCAGAAGTACAATCATACAATAGCATATCATTTGATGTAACAACAAAAAAAACCTAGAGCTTGCAAGAATCTTTTCTCAATAACTTCCACATATTTATCTTTAGATCACACTTTGTCAGACTGCCATTGTTTCCCACAGAGTTACATGGCCTGTATTTCTGAATAAATGCTGTTTTTCTTTTACCTGTTCATATATGTCTAATTCCTTGTTTTCCCACAGGGTTATATTAGCCAAACATGAAACTGGGTCAGCTTAAAATAATTCTGTGTGGTGCTGTAGGGGTGGAGATTGTTTGACTTTTTTTCACAAAAGCAAAATTATGTTTCTTACAGAAACATATAATAAACTGCTTGTATTTGTGTGCAGTTCAACTATTCAAAGAAACTATTCGTATAGTCTTCACTGATTCTGATGCTGGTAAATATCTTTTAGGCAGAATGGCAGATAGAAAAGGAAATTAAAGTGGTGCATGTATCTAATATGATTTGTGGCAATGATCTAAACTGCATTCTGCGATAACTGATTATTCCAGTTTGTTCCAATCACTACTACTAAACTAGTGTCTATCATATTTGCACATATGAATTGTAAAGACATCACATTTACTCTGATATTTCAAATTTTAGGGATACCACCAAGGACGAACATAGTGGCACCTGGAACATCGTATAAACAAGATTCAAAATGGAAAATGTTATAACTGTTAATCCCTGTGATATAATAAGAAGATGTCAGTCTTATATGCCTGACCCCAACACTCCATTACATATATATATACACATCTATTGTCAAACATGAACAACTTTGGATTCCTATTGACTGTCTGAATATTTGTAATCAACAAATACTGGTCCATTAATTTAGCACTTCTTTGGCTAAAATATTAACTGAGGGGAATTGCACTTAATATAAAGCCTTACTAGTGGTTACTATGATTGTATTCTAGTTGTTCTTTCATATATGTCATTAAGTATTTAAATCAAATTGTCCAATTAGAACTCAGGATTGAAAATATTGGAGATGAATTAAAATAAGAGAAACGGTAGAAAAGATGTAAATAATAAACAATTACTTTAGTAGGGACATTCTTAAAATTTATATTTCAAGTGTAAAAATAAAATTATCATCATGAAAGAAAAATCATTATGTATAGAAAACATGTCTGTTTCCTCCCTCTGAAATGTTCTGCACATCAGAAAAAGAAATAAAGATAGGGTTTCTGCTGTAAGTATAACCAGACTACTTATCTTCTTTCTTTATATAGGTTTTCTAACTAGGACCACCCCAAGTCAAAATTACAGAGTATCTGCAATTTGAGATTAGTTATTAGAAGGAAAAGCTCTTTAGAAATTTCTTAATATAATTCTTAAATTCAACAGAAGTGGTAAAAGGTGGTATTGTGGTAAAATATGTTCAAATAATTCTCACAGAAAGCATCCTTAAGGCTAATCACTTTTTATATGACTAAGACATTTGTAAGCCATCTGTTAAGTGCAGAAGTAATAGCCTGCTTTTCCAGTTTGTAGCAGCATGAAGATCTTAAATACAAAAAGCTAGGGAAATCTCTCGGAATACTAAACCTAAATAAACTGCATAAAATATGAGTGCTTGTAACATAGCAGTATCCCTTGTGCTATACCAGCCACAGTTTTAGTAGAAAAACTTCCATTCTATCATCTACTGAGGAAAATGGATAAATGAAAAATGAAATCTATAATACCCTGACTTTGAAGGTTAGGACACACACAGTTCATAAGATGAGCCCAGCAGGAATAGCATATGTTTAAATATTTCCGCAGAAATTTGGGTAATAAGAATAAAGAATCTGAACTAAGTTTAGCAAACACATTATGTTCTCACTGAAAGAAACAACAAGAAGTTAAATTGTGATTGACTCCTTTGGGCATGTAAAACTGGGTTGGAGAGCAGTAAGCAAAAGTATTCCTTCCACAGTTCAATTTCACATTTCTCTCTCTCTTAAGGCAAAAAACCCAAAATCAAAACCAAACAAAAAACTGGGCACTGACTTAATCCTGGCATGTACATTTCAGTCTTCTCAGTCCTGCAGGCTCTGGGAGCAGGAAATATAGGCTCTTGCAGTGACTCTGAGGAAAAGGATTTAAGTGGCTCTTCCAGTGTTGCATGTATACCTTCATCTTTAGAACAAGGACAAAAGTGATCTGATGAAGGTACATAATATACGTATCATCATAAGCATTATTCCATACCTGCACAGCGTGACTGCATCACAGCTCTGCTGTTGATTAGCCACAACTGGTTAAATTTTGCAGTCTAGAATAGGTAAAGAAAATTAAAGCCTTCATTTTATGCAAGAGAAAAATATGTTCTTCGGCTAAGTGGGGCACCTATGATGGCATAAAATCAGTCAAAAGAAAAAGCAGCATAAAGCAGAGCAAAGCATTTCCTCATGCTCTTATGATAGCTGAAATCACATATTTCTTTGTATTACAGCTTGCACAATAATATTATTCCCCCTTTTGAGATCTTGAATTCAGGGATGCACTTACCTGACTGCATGAGAAAAGATTGGAAGTGTTTTCCTCCTATATGTCTCCAATTATCTGCTGGAATTTCAAGACTTCTGCAGTAAAGTGTCTGGCTTTTTCTGCCTCTCTTTCTCCAGCAGAATAATAGGAAGGAAAGTCAAGAGATCTGGATCCTGTTAAGTGTCATAACCTTTACGCAGGTTCTTTTAGAACTTGGCTGCTAAGCATCATTTTCAGGAGAAAAAATATGCACTGTTATCCAAATGAATTAGCTCTGTTGTGCTAGTTCTCACTTGGTTGTAGTGCAACCAGATGACAAGGTTTCAAATGTGTTAACTTGTGTGATAAAAAGTGTTGAAGAGAGTTTCAGTCTCAAATGAGCTAACAAAACAGCTCTTGTTTTTGACAATATTTAGCCCAAAAGATGGACTTTAACAATAGAAAAGTTTCCATATATTAATATGAATCTGAACAAGGACTCACTGTTTAAGTGTATACATGCACGTGCTATCCCAGGATCATTTTCTGCAAGTATTCAAAATCAAGTAAGTGGAATTGCTCACAGATTTCTCAGTGGCAAAACACTGGTGAAGATTCTGGCACTCACTAATGTATACTCACATCAGGTTATAAAGGCCTAATTTTGCAAGCTACATTCTCACTTTTCATCTTTTATAAAATAAATAAGCATATCCCAGGGTTAGTTCATAAAATAATGGCTGAAATACAACATGTAATGAAGGAGAGACTTTACGACATTGGAAATATTATCATAAACTGAAGCCATAAATCCTTGTAATGCCTGTGTATGCAAGATCTCAGCATCCATAAACAATCACAGAATCAGTATTAAAATATGCTCAGAGAAGACATAACCAGGTAAAGCCTAAACCAGTTATACTGAAAGGTGAAACAATGACAAATAAATTACTAACCTGATTTGCTTTGTTTCAAACAAAACAGCTTTGACTCTTCTCAAGGGAAAAAGATCTAGTACTTATTGTTTCTAACAATATATTTAGGAGGCTGGTGATTTTATCCTCCATATTTCAGTGAAGAGTTCAGTGTTTTTTGCAAAAGAGAAAAGCTAGCTGTCAAAGTTGCAAATGCACATTAAGATTTAGTAAAAAAAACCCTCTCTGAAAGGAATAAATGAGAGCTTTAATATCAAATACCCTTTTCATGTTATTACTCAGGTCATGAGACTGCCTGAATGCATGATTATAAAAGAGGTGGTTCGTGGCTTACTATTCATGGTATCCTCATTCACTAGATAATTTAGGGTACTAATTTTTCACAATTAAATTTTGAACAATCAGTTTGGATAAAGAGAAATAAATAAGTGTGCTTAATTTTTTTGTAAATTGTTGGAAAAGCCCTAAAATAAAAGAATGATCACCAGTGGCCAGGCTTGCATTATTTATCTAAATAAAGGATTTAATGAAACCTGATTTTGTATCTGTTTATTTTCCAGCAGGCTGCATCTGTTATTACCTCCATCTCAGAACCATGCTGTAATAGAATCTGGTACCCAATCCTATAGCACCTGTCACAAATGGAGTTTCTTGTCACGTTCCTTAGATCACACAAGGACAGAGGTGGCTAACAGGAAGCTGTGGGGTGACTGGGCAAGAAGGATCCAGGGCTGTGCCATGCTGCTCTCTTGGCCAGATGCACTGCTCTGCTTAGAGACCATTGGAGTAATTTCTGGTAGATCCAGCATTAAAAATCTTGCACCTGCTTATTCTCCCACATCTTAGGAACCTCTAGTAAGTTAATACTGGAGGAACGTAACTTTCTGCTGTATTAGGTTGAAACTGGCATAGCTTGAAAATTATTGGGAGACTGTGAAAAAAGAATGAATGTCTAAGATTCTTTTCTACAAGGAATGGTAAGAAACCCTTTAATGCTAGCAAAGTAATTGCTCTCCATGGTGAAACACGTTCATTCTATAACGTCACATATGGCTATTAAACTACCTAAACAGTACCATTATAGTAATTAAGTGCCACACATGTGAGACAGCTGCCCCTTGTACACAGCCTATTTCCAACCTTACAGAGGCTGAGTATATATAAAGAATAATAAAATAAGCCAGTTTTTATTAGAACACATAACTTCCACAAACCTTTTCTTCTAGTCATCACCACAGTCATCTGATACAAATAAAACAAAATTAAACTTTATTTCACGTCACTATTACTAAGTTTAATGGGTTTGCCTTTAATTACTCAGATAAATGAGCGTTTTCCCCTTTTTTATGGTACTGGCCACAGAAAGACAAATACATTAATCTATACCAAAAATAATTGTCTGAGATATCGTTTGAAGATAAAAATAGATTGTGGTGCATTACATTTCCATTAAAGACAGAATGGGAACAATGTGATATATTTCAAGTTCTGAACATCTATAACTGAGTTTAAGTTGCAAGTTGCAACTGAGGAAAATACAACTCCTAAGGTTACATCACTAAGCAGAATTTTAAAGGAGATTAAATGAATCTTGATACATATATTTAATTTTCTGTTATTTTGCCAAAAAGTGTGGGAGAAAACACAGCACAGCTGGGGCAACTTCGTTCCTTCTGTTGTAATATATGAAAATTGAACAAAGAAATTCACTTATATGAGACACCATCTATTGTTTTATCTCAGCTTCATTGGGCAACATGCATCATATACCTTAAATTGTCTGTGTACTGTACATATATTTTCAAATAAAATTGAAATAGCTTACTTTTTCATAAATGCATAATAAATTCTCCCATTTCAAGCAAATAAAAAAAAAGGGGGGTTAAAATTTGTTTTCTCGGTACTGATGTCCAGTGGAACCGGCTGGCTTCTGTGCATTCAGACCCAGTTTTTAGCAGAAAATTCCTAATTCAGCTACCATATGATATAAGGAATGCTTTTTTTTTTACTGATTTTACGAAGCAGTACAAACCAACTGTAGAATAAATAAGAATTAGGCCAACCTCTATTTATAGGCAGTTTTCTTTGTGAAGCTGCTTTTTACCCTTTCAGCAGCTCCTTCACACCATTCCAATTTCAGCTAAACAGCTAAAATATCTGTGATTTTTTTTTTCTTCAAGTTTATATATTTTATTCCTGTGACATTTGCAAGAATTAATTGCTGATGACATCCTTCTTATCTCTTGGAATAATAAAACTAACAAGAAAAAATCTTTGAACTTACAGGCACAATATTGTTAGCAAGAACAGGAGCAAACAGACTTGCTCTCATCACTAGTTACTGAAACATCCTTTTGTCAATGGCCATGTCTTTGAAAAACAAAAACCAGTTTTTCATATGACAGCTGTATTGCCATAATTGCTAACAATCACATTTCAAACAAGAACTGTGCTATCTCTGCATACCAATCTCTGTGAAAGTTACCTTTGCTATGTTGATGAAACAATAAATTACATTTTGTAAAGATACTCACAAACCGGACTTATATTCCTCTTCAATAAAAATAAATATTGCTTTATTTCACTATCTTGGTAAAATAGAAAAAAAAATAAAATAAACACCCAACATTCATAGACCTTGAAACAAAATTGATCATAAATTTGACAATTTTATATTAAAAAGAAAAAAAGGAAAAAAATGAAATTGAAAAAAATCTGCTGCAGAAAGCCTGTGACAAATTTTAACAGAGAGAATACAAAAAGCAGTCTCTAGAGTTTACTACATCTGTAGAAGAAATTTCAGCCATAAGTGATGTTTCCAGAACTACTAATCAATGAATAATGAAATATGCAAATTTTAATGAGGGTACTATAAAGGATTTTTGCATCCAGATTTATTCAAGAGAGCATGGCACCTTGTGCCAGTTTTCTCCTCAAAACTATTGAGTTCCTTTATCAAAAACTGTAGATGGAAATATTCATGCTACAAATGTGGTCCTGTGTTTTGACAGTTCTGAGGTATTAATCTGACAGAGAGAAGACCAAAAGTATAAAGTTTACAAGATAAGTAAAACCAGCAAAAAAATTGCCAAAGGCAATCACTATATGCATTAACATGAATGCTTTGTCTACATTTGAAAAGACCTCAAGGTCAAAATAAAGATGTTTAGGTAAATGTAAGAAGTTAAATACTACAACTATTCTGTGCACATTCTCTAAAAGAAATCTTTATATGTAATTTTTACTGTCTTGGCTATTAAAGCTCCAGGTGGGAAAACCACTTGGATTAAAATAGGGCAAAACAGAGAAAGGGAATTTTGTCAGAATCAATGGAGCTGCTGGTGGAAACTATGGTTAATTTCCAGTCTAAGAGAAAAGAAAAAAACAAAGAGGAAATATCAAGAAATTAGTGGAGGAAGAATGTTGTCAAATTAGGCAAAGAAATCAACTTTCTATTCCAATAATCTAGTCTCCCTTGATTATTAATTGCATGCTTATGTATGCAATTTTTGGACCAATATGAAGCTCATACAGTCTTCAAAGACAGCAAAGTTGTATTGCTACAGCTATTTAAAATTTCACCATTCCTTTAAACACTGAGAATATTTTTTAGAAAGTTGATGAAATAAGTTTACACCTATGTTTTAGAGCATCTTGCTAAATAAGGAGGAACTTTGACATGTCACTGATAAAAAATATATCTTGTAAAAAGTGCTTGAATCAACAGCACACGTGATACCAGTAACTGCTATGCAAGATCTTGAACCATAAATCTCCTCGTTCCCAGGTTTTTTTGAAAATTCTTACATCATTAGTTCTACATAAAATTCGAAACTCATCTTAAGATACTGCAGCACTTCAAAACCTTGTATGCCAATGAACAGCATAGACCTCTATAAAATAAATTTAAAAAAAAATAAAATCAGTATCAAAATATTTACCCAAGTCTGTCAGTAAAATCTCCCTGTTGCTCAAAAAGAAAAAACATTAATGTCTTCAAGATTTCCTTGCAGACAGATGCCTAGAGACATATTTGGGAATCTTTACTAATAAAGTCCTATACTAAGGCACTCAAGAAATCAAGATGGTAGACGAGAAGGAATATTTTCCAGGTGTCTAGAAAAAACTCTCAGACTGTATTTTGGTTTCACACTATTTCTTTTGGAGGAGACTGAGGGATTCTCTCATCCCAAGTCAGGCATGCTGGCACCTGCCTTGGCATACAGAGTTTACTACTGCAGATCAGATTACAGCTTTTAAAGGATCAAATGCTGTCAGATGTCACAGATAAACATTTAATCAAAAGCAGTTGTTCAGTATATACCGATAAAGGCAGAGTGATTTGAAATTTAAAAGAAGCGCACTGCTCCAAATACTATGGTCTAGTGGTGCAGAATGAAACATAACTATAACATCAGAAAACATTTTTCCTTCAGGTTTTCAGTACTTCAATTCACCTGGAATATCAGTGGATAAACTTATCCCTGCTTTCACCGCATACATCATCCCTGCCACTGCAGGCAGTGAACTTTTACAACCTTATGCCCTAAGAACTAGACAGAGAGCACCAGTACATTTAAAGATACTGGAAATTCATGGACAAGCGGTCTGTAAACAGAATAACCAGAGAAATTCCTTTAACAATGCTAATGAAATCCTTTGGCTGTTGTGGAACTACAAAGTGTATGGACTGCAAATATTGATCAGGCACTATGTGAGAAGCATCTCCTTTTGATATGGTCGGACATAGAGGTTGGACAAATAAAGAGACAGGTCAGACATAATAGCAGTTTTATTGCATTTATAAAATAAAATACATCAGAAAATGTCAAACCAAATAATTTATTGAGGTGATATCTCTTCCACTACTAAACAACCCAGAGCACATGGTAAGTAAAATCGGAGTCCACTCTTGTACACAGAAAGACTAAGTACAGGAGGGAGAGCTTGAGGGAGGGAAGAATATGTAAGAGAGCACTTCTGAAAGTGGAGAAATACCCATTTGTCTTCTCTTCAAGGTGGGACCTGACTGATCTAGCTGATTAGCTCCATTGACCATTCTGCCTTGCATATGTCTCTGATTATGTCTTTTCCTTTTTTGTAACCCTGGCCTTCCTTCCATGGGTGCAATTAAGAGATCTAACATAACATATTTGACCTGTTAAATTTCAAGTTTTCCTTTTGACTAGAAAAGTCCTATGGATGCCTTACTTTGCTCATGGTTTCAGCTAGGCGAAGTAATTTCCATTATCTTAGAATTTAGCACTGCCCTATGAAACTATAAATAGCATTGTTATGGCAGCTTACGGATAGAGTTCAATACAGGTGAAAGAATAAAAAGGTCAGCAAAAGGTCTTCGAAGATAATCTGGGTTTACCCTTACCCCCTTTTCCTCAGCAATTTACAGAGGAAAAGAAATATCCTGGAATGAAGGAATAAGCCAAAACTTTGACGCTGAATTGCAAGCCTTTATAACTGTGATGATCTCTAGTAAGTGAATAAGTGAAATTTCTGTCTCCCTTTGAAAGTCAACTTTGGGTTAGATAGCAACATATATAACAAACACCCACGTATGTCCAGATCTTACTGTGGGATGTGAGCTCTAGGCACTGATATTTAGCAGAGCTATATTCCAAAGCTACAGAAAATTTCCATATGCTATTTTTGTTTGCTGACCTTTCATCTTTTTTTTCCTTTTAATTCTTTTTTTCCTTTCTCTTTTTTTCTTTGCTTTCTAACTGAATTAAGACAACCAGCATATAGTTTTCCTCCTTTTATGTAAAGTATTGCAATAAAATGATTGGTAATACATTTCACATTTAGTGCTCCTCCAACTACTTTAACATAAAGTGCACGAAATAATTTTATGCATGCCATAAGAATGGCATTTGAATAAAATAAATTTCCTGCAAAATCCATTTTTACTCTAAATTTCACAGCTTAGCTTGCCAAATTCAAATACCAGAAAATACAGAAAAGAGGAATTGATTTTTATTTACTGAAATTTTTATTAGAGAAAAATGCTTTTTATCTTGCCTGAAGTTTTTATATTCAGACATAACTAATGAATATTCACAAAGTCAAAAATATCTTAAATACATTTAATTTCTCCAGGATCTAATCAAACAATGCTGATTCAATTTGTTGAGGTCATATGGACATAGTTGAATCCATTGGTTCAAATCAATGCCAGCAATTTTGTCAAAGCTAATGAATGACACCATTTGTGACATTTTATACGAATTACATGTCATAGCTCAGTTACTCTAAACTGCAGCTAAAAAGTAGGACACTGAGAAAAAATAGCATTAAAGGGGGAGTTGAGAGATGAAATTTCTTAAAGAGTCTTTCATTTAACATGTATTCCTCTTTCCTTACAATAGTTGAAGGGTAAATCTGATGTAATCCCAACTGTATTTTAGACTTCACAAATCAACAAAATTTTGTTTCAGCTACTCACAGGCCATACATATGCAACAAGCTTGGCTTTTTATATTTTCATTGTACTGTCCTTTCATGACATTGTGCATTAAAATGACTGCAGCTGTCATAGGAAAACCAAGCTCCCTTAAATCTTGAAAAACCTGTTCAGCAATAGATGAAAACTGCAGTGAAATTTGAAGAAAGTTCACACAGAAAAATAATGAACTTTATTTTCTTTTAGCATGATTAATGGGCTAAATCTTTTAATCAAGAGAAACGGTGTTAGAATATCTTGCCCTATATTTTCATACATTTTATTCTGTGGTCAGAATAAAAAACAGAAAGATTTATTACATCTTTTTTCAACACAGATTTCTTCTCTACACTTTATTTTCAAGCATTTTATCAAGCATAATATCACATGAATCAAATGTAGGTATTCCCACATCTTCAACAAGTAGATATTTCCACATTTTGATTTTGCAAACAGAAAAATATTGCAAATATTGAGCCTAAATTTTTCATTTTGAATCCTGAATCATGTAACTCATACAAAACTTAAGTAATTGCAAAACACTCAATATCCTTCTCACTCTTTGGTCACCACACTTTGAAACGCTTGAAAAGTTTTATTGCTTTTCTTTCAGAAGCCTTCCACCTAAATCACATTAATTCTCAATCTTACCAGAAATTATTTTTTCCCTCTTCCTTAATGCTTTGTCACTACATTAATTTCCTCTTATTTTTTGACACAATTCTATGTTGCTTCAGATAAAAATTAAATAAAAAAATAGCCCCCCGACAAAAGTTGCTCACTTTTAGGGCCCTCTTTGCCTTTGAGAATGAGATCTTTATGTCATTTTTTACACTTATCGTTTTATCTTCTTCCTAACTTAGTCTAATAACGTAACTTTAAAAGTGGAGTAGTATAACCTGTCTTGAACAATCGACATAGGCTTCTATACATAGGCCTGCTTAAGACAATTTATAAATTTGTAGCTTCTAATGTATTTTGAAACATATTTTGCTAGTCATTAGGTAAAAAATTTTTAAAAAATAAAATCCAGCAATATAGAGATGGTGTTTTTAATAATTCATAACTTTTTTTTTCCAGGTAATTGTTTATTTTTACTTTATATGATATAAATCATTCCTTTGGTTAAGTATTTGTTGTTAACTTTACTTTGTCTTTGACAAAATGATGGACAAAAATAGAAAATCAGATAAACCAGCAATTAAAAATATGAAATCTGAGGAGATAAGTGACTATCCTTCTTTGCAGAGGAAAACAAAAAACTAAATCTGCAATTTTCACATACTGAGAAGTAACAACAGTTCTATGAAATCTACACTGAAAATTCAGAATGTGCATTGTCATAAAGACTTAATTTATTTCAGAAATCTCCATACAGAAATTGCTAATAAGGAAGTCCATAAGGCAACAGAAAGAAGTTAGAAAAGTAGGTATTCTGTTTCTTAAACAAAAAATTCCTGATGAGTTTCTTATGCAGCAATTTAAGAAGTTCAGAGAACAGCGAACTCATAAATAGCAACTAGAAAATGCATGAAGATTTTTAACTGCATGGATGTGCGGGTGGGATAATAATGACACCTTTTTCATGACAAAGGAGAATCATATGGATTAATGAATTAATCTCCCATCTATAGCAAGCTGTAGACTAAAGATATTAGCCTGATAACCAAACACAAATGTTCCCCTCCCCTAAGTCACTCTAAGTCAAATTAATAACACCTAAAAGTCTCTTTTTAAGTAATCAATTTAAAAAACCCTAAAAACCAAAAAAAACCAGAAGCCCAAAAAAAAAACCCACCCAAAAAAACCCCCAACAAAAACAGACCAAAAAACACAACATCAAAAAAAAGCCCAACCCAAAGAAACTTAGAGAACAATTGATGTAAAAGTAAACATACAACAGCTGAGTAATGTAAAAGCAAAGTGACAATTTTATGGTTACATTTTCTTAACTATAGTAGGCTTTGTTATATCTGGTCTTGATGTGGATAATTGGACCACGACTACATTTTTGTAGTTTTATTCTATCCTTTCTTCACCCCCAACCCAAACCTCACAACAAAAAAAACTTTAATGCCTGACTGAAAATACAGTAATACCAAGTGGTAAAATTATATGTTAATGACAACATAATAGTACTAAAATACTTCAAGAAGATACAATCTCTAGAAATCTGTTAAATCTCTCCTCTACCTCATATTGCAGTTAGTAGTAGATTTCACACTGTTCTAAATGTTACTTATTGGTTTGGAGGATTTCCTATCCTTGGTGTTAAGCATACAATATTTTCTTAAGTATTTTCCATTGCATCTTGTATCCTTATGGTTAGGCATACCACAAGGATGGAAGATGCTGTGGAAAATATTTAAGAAAAGAAAAATATTTCTCAGATTAATATATTAATACCAAAACTCTACAGTGTCAGATTCTTCCTGTTTTATCTACCCAGATAATACTCACTGCAACTTTTTTATTCTTCCGTTCTTTATACACATGGAAGTATTTGCAAATTGCACCATTTTCAAAATTATGAAACCTGAGTTCACACATATGGCAAGAGTTAAGTAGAAAATATATAATAAGCAAGCAGATGAATCTCTTGAGAGGAGCTTCTTAAAAGTGTCACAAACTAGATACTCAACAGAAAAATAAGATGATGGTGAACAAATCTCTCATTCCAGCACAGCTCTTTGAGTCTTGCAACTCTAATAACACTCATGACCCTTTGTGATCTATCACATTCGTTGCAATTCAATAGCTTTTTAATTTCATTTTAAATTCATAGCACTTCAGACATATTGTACCACAAGTGGGAGGTATGATTGAATGTACAGTAAGATTAAAATCAGATTTTGGCTTATGAAATGTACAATTCAGTACTTTGGAGCTCACAAAGGTTGATGATGAAGCACATATTACTTAGCAGAGAAGTTTATTTGCCACATGCATTTCAGTGAAACCTAAAGAAAGGAGCAGTGTCCAGAATTTATTTGTATCATGTAGCTGTTGAGAAACAACGAAAAAAACCAGCTACCTATGTAAATTAATTTAAATTGCATACAAGTTCAAATTATCCATTAGTCTAGAATATTATTTTTTTTAAAAAAAAAAACCTGCAAAACTGTATGGGGTTTTACAGCTGTAGAGATTCAGTTGTTCAGTAGAAAATCAGAGTAAATTAGGAATTAATCTTCAATTAGTGTCTCCCTCATGAATGATATAAGAATTGAAATTAAAATTTGCTCTGTGCTAGGAAACAATAAACAGGTGGATATACATACAATGATTTGTCAGTTTTAGTACTTCCCTAGGGAAATGAGATTAGCAACATCTAAGCAGAGGATATAGGAAGCCACAGATAAAGAAACCTCGATTAAAAGCTACAGGAGCAGTGAATAAGCCTGCAAAGCAACTGCTTTTCATGATACTTCAGATCCCTGTAATAAATATTGCCATGGATGACCGCATGGCCCATCAGTGAATATGACGAGACTGGCACTGAAAAATTTCATCTGGTCCTTCAGTTCCCTGTGTTCAGTACACTGTGTTCCCTCACTGCCTACCTCAATGCCATAGAAAGAAGTACCCTATTGGAAAACTCTTCTGTGGAGCCAATTTTCCCCTTGCCAATAAGAATTATGAGCACTACACTGCTGTTCAGGGGAAGGTACAGAGGGGCAAAGGGATCAAAACTGAGATTGATTAATAGGCGGTTCCTAGTAGGAGTGAAAAAAAGCACACCTTGAAGAAACAGAGACATATAAATGAAGTGAGCAAGGAGATTAAGGGAAAAAGTAATAAAAATAATTCAAATTTCTCTTGAATGATCTTCCAAATAAGCTGCCTTGGTATCTCCAAGTCTAAGGCAGACCTTTCACTTCTCATATGGAAGGAATATTTTCAGTTATTCTTCTGTGGAAATTCTGTTGGGAATCATATTAGTGACAGCCTGCACATAAAATGTCAGAATTATTAGGACAGTGTCACTTACTCCTCTCAACTTTATTCAATAGAATTTTTTTAATGTATTTTCATTTCTAACATCCGTTGTCCTACAAATCAATGGCTTCTGGATGCAACATATCTGACTGCATAGTCATTCATCTGTATGAGCTAATTACATGTACTAAATTACTCACACCATCCTTTGAATTATTGCACAAACATGCAGAACCCAAATTGTTAATGTTCATTATTACACATGAATCTAATGCCACAGAATTAGTTCAGATTTTCCTTAAGCAAGTTCTGAATACAATTGGAAAAGACACTTAAAAAATAATAATAACCTTGCGAGTGCTGCAAGGTAAAGAAGACCATGGAAGATAATGAATAATGTTTCCTGGCACCGATAATTCCATCTCCTGAGAACTTTCTTATACTTGCTTTGAAGGTAACTACCTGATTTACAGTCAGACTGTCACAATATTTGCAATTTTCATTTTTAACTCCATTCCTTTCCAACAAACCCTAGATTTCCTTGGACCCATCAGACCACTTAATCATTCTGTTAGATAATCATTTAGTGATAGTTTTATGCAGCTGCATGCTGATATGACTTTATATGATTTTTATGTAATCTGATTAATTTTATTGAGAAAACATAACGCACAAACATAAGGTCATATGACAACGGTCTCAAACAAACAATTGAGTATGTTCATATTCTGCTGATCATCTTTTGTATTTCATGGTAATATCACACTGTAAAGACTTTTTTTTGTTATTAGCTGAGAAATGTATATTCCTGATATGATAAATATTTAATACCTTTCCTATATATGGCAGTGACATGCATTTTCTTGAACTAAAGTAGCATAACAAATGGCATCTTAAACCATCAAATTACATGTTTTCATCATTTCCCCAAATGAATTATCTTTTTAGTCCTAATCAATAAGTCACCCATGTAGTATATAGAAGCAAAGTACTGAAATTTTCTCAGCATACAAAAGTCATCTTAGGCCTACGAATGCAATATATCTTTTGTCGGTAATATAATACTCTATAGCAAAAGCAATATTTCTATTATGAATTAATAGATAGAGATTTTCATTTTACCCCCTTCTTGCTGGCTGAAATATCCATCAGTATTCTCTTTAAATGTCTCTCTGAACATATTCACTCTGAAAACTAGAAGATATGTGCAATCAAGTATGAAAAACCTTGGATTTAAACGTGTTTTTTCTAAAGGAGTACATATATCCTTACTCAAATTGTTTGGGGAAAAAGAAGAATCCTTACCAAGCGGATTTGATATTCAGGTGAAATTGCATGTAAGGGGGGACATTCAAACAGCTTGGAGATAAAAAGACTGCCTAGTTTCTTATAAAACTTATCTTATACCTCATAATCAGTATAATTCATTACAAATCAATTTACTGGTTAATATTAATTTTGAGGGAAAAAAAAGATAGATCATGCTTAAACCACCATTTTAGGGCCCAGTGATGTTAGTATAATGATTCTATTTTAGAAAGAACTCTGCTTACCATTTCAGTGAGACATGTATACCATTGCACTTCTCATATTAAAATGAGGTTTTCCATATCAAGGAATCAGGTGTTTTGGGGAAGGCAGGAAGAGAGCATTAATTGCCTTGAATATTAAGGATGGAGAAAAAAGTCAGAGTAACAAGCTGCAGTAAAGCAGTACATTGTGCAATCACTACCTGAATCAGAAAAATGTCCTATGGTTGCACTCAAACATTCACAAATTAGGACACCACTCTTCCCAATCCAATAGGATTCACATCACATACTTGTGGCACTCCATTGTCTTCAGGTCCGTGTACTGGTCTTCTAGCCCTGTCCTCCCCTTGTCTCCCATTCATGCAGACCCATTCCTTACATCTCTGTTATATATACACTTCTTTTAATTGTAAAGCTGTTTCTTGCCTTTTCCTTCATTAGCTGGGTGAATGAAAAGGAGATAAAGAATGAAGATGGTTCACAGACTGTCTCAGATTGTCCTTACAACTTTTACGGAAGGTTTTGCCTGACTTGGTATCAGGGTTGGTAGCTGGGGTCCACTTTACTCTTCAAGGGTACTGTTATTCAAGGGTACAGTTATTCAAGGGTACATGAGTAGGAAGAAGGTTTCACGTAAGTGGTAATTTCACTGTCCATTCTCAAAGGTACAGAAAAAAATATGCATGCTTCCATTATTAAATGGATTTTAAAGTATGAAATCATTACCAGTGCTCAGCAGAACAGCTATCGGAACATGTTAGCATCAGAAAAAGTCCAAATTGCTGTGGAAAGAGTGTTGGGAAGGTTGATTTAAATTCAGTAATGATTTTGTAAGGCAGTGGCGGAGGAAACACTCTATTTCCACCTTTGCGAATGCTACAGTGTGCACTGCATACTGCATAACACAGATGGGGAAACTTACCAGAATCCAAGCTTACTGAGACAGAAATATAGCCTGTAAACTATTTTCTTGAAGGGGTTACAAAATTTAGCAGACCTGTGAATAGAGTAAATAAGGAAAGGGAAACTCGCAAGTTTGGCAGAAAGGACCTGCAAAGATAATTTGTTCTAAAGTTGAAACAACTTTGAATAAGTAATTTCCCTGGTGTGTCCAGCCAACTGGCCATGAGAAAGCTGCTGAATGTAAGCATCAATAAAAAGAAAAATCCTTCAAATCACATACTTTCCTTCCAAGTTGATGTACATCTTCAACACCTATGCTGTCACTGGAGGGCAGGTAACTTCTGTTACATTTATTCTCTCTTTCATGTGGTGGGAAAGAGGAATAGCAACGTTTCTTCTCCGAGGGACTCAGGTCATTAGTAGCTTCAAAGTACAGCGATATCTGCTAATGGAATGTAGTATGGCAATACAAAGTGCTGTTATAATGGGAAACACATTGCGGTCTTCACTCTTAAGAGCACTTTTGTATGTGTACTTCAGACAATTTTGAAAACTGGTCCATTGTGTCTACTAGTGAACCACTTTTTATGATTCAACAAAACTGGCAAAGCAAAATCTAACTACACTTAATTAGTCGCAAAATGCAGTTATGAAACTGCACTCAAATACTTGATGCAACTTTGTCACAGCTTCCAAGTACTTTATTCAATTCCTATTCCATTCCAGTTTTCCAACAGAGATAATCACCAGTTTTTACAGTCATGTAGAATAACTGATTCCGTGGGAGAAAATATTTTCCATGTACTTTTATGAGTCAGTATTTCAGGGAAGAAGAATGTAAATTCTACATTCAAATTTGGCATGCCTCATCTTGTTGACAACAATCACATTTGTTTTCTCTGTTAAGGGGAAGGGAGGGGAAAAAGTCTTGGTTAAAAAAAAAACCCAAATCCAAACTGTAAAAGTTAGATGTGCAACCCACAGCATAAATATATCATGAAGAGTAATAAAATGGTTTTCCAAAGTAAGCTATTCTAAAAATGCTTTAACCTAAATAAAGTAAATGATCTTCATTGTGCAATTTGGATGCAAGGGCATCTTCATAATTAATTTCTAAAATGAAGATGTAATTAAAAGTTCATGAGTTTTTCTCATACTGGGAACAGCTCTTTCTATTTAAAGGCTAGCAGGAAGCATTTACTGAAATTTTCAGGTCATATCTATTAAACAACCTGAAACCCCTGTGCAGGTAAGCACAGTAATAATAAATAATTTTCAGCTTAATTTATGATTGAATTGAAGCCAACATTGTCACTGGAATGATTTAAGACCACATATTACCTGAGCTAATATATAGTTAAGAGCTGTGGACACCTATCATATTTTATACTTATCACAGACTTAGACCGTTTGTAGCTGGGAATATAGTAAACATTTTGCCAGCAAATGTTTTTTCCTAGATGGCTCATCCCAACCTGGTGCATCAACTCTTCAAATATTTCACAGTTCATTTTCTGGGATGCTGTGCACTGAATATTGCTGTTTTCATTTCATGCATGTTTCTTCTGAAGATTCAGAATTTTTCCAAGGCAGTATTAAATTCACCGCCCAAATCGTCCCTGAGCCCACTGAAGTAAGCAGAAGTAAAAACATGATGGAACACTATTGACATATCTCTGTGTTGCAAATAATTGTTTCTGTAGACAAAAGGTATGTATGTTTATTCATGATTACTTAGTTTTATAAAAGGATTGCTCAATAACCTCCTGACTAATTTACCTAGCCCAATAAAAAAAGACATATTTTATCCTTGATTTTGCCTTATTGTTCAACAGGAAACAAAAGATGAGCATTTTCAAAGAAATCTGATTAAAAATTGCACCAAAAAACCTTCATTTTCCACCTCAGAGAAACCCAACCAAACAAAAAAACCCCAGAACAAACAAACCAAACCAAACCAGTCTTGGAAACAACAACAACAAAAGTTGTTGCTTTCTGGACACATATTTCTGCATCACTTTATTCTAAAGTTTTGATTTCAGTTCTTTTATTGCTCCACCTGACAATTTGAAATTTACTTAATCTTTAAGCCATTTACTTTTCTGTCAAGTGCTTATACTGTTTTCCACATGATGATATTTATCTAAAATCTTTTAAGATTGTACCTAATTTATAGTTAATATTTTTATGAAAATGACAGCAAACATTCCAAATAGGGTAACACAAGACTACAGTTAGTATATTTTAATATTGCAAGCCTCATGTTTCCTTCAGGTGTTTGTAAATGTTCTCCAAATAATAAATAATTATTTTATTAAGTTCTAAGCTGAAGAAATGCAGTTTTGAAGAGATGAATTTTCTACAGGATATTGAATGTTATCATTACCTGATCTAGTATTATCACCTTCAGAGTGGCTGTAATCACAACGTACCTTCACAGAATACAGGCTCACTTCAGTCTACAAAAATATTGTCCAGTTTTGAGGTCCCACCTAGGCTGCTTGGCTCTTACCATAAATTTTTACTACCATATAAAACAACTAATAAAAATCATAGAATATTCCTATTAAATATGAGTATTTCATAGTGTTCTAATATTCTGATAGGACTTGTATTGATTTAGTGTCTAAAATTAATTTCTGATAAAATAAAATTTAAAAAGTAAACAAATGTTCAAATGGCAAAAACCCCCAATTTTGGAAATATTTATTCCATTGGTTTTACTCTTGCAATGGAGTTTCAGTTCCAGTGTTTTACTTGCTGTATAACAGCTTTTTTAGCATATGATCATTTTCAGCCCAGGAACCAATTTCTGGCACATAATTTAAGTCCAGATCAGCAAAAACAGCCTTTGACCTGACACTTAGGGACGTGGTTGAGTGGTGGGCTCTGTAGTGTTGAGTTACTCAGAGATCTTATTGGTTGGACTCAGAGGTCTTAAAGGTCTTTACCAACCTAAATGATTCTAAGACTCTATAACTCAGTGCTTCTGACAGATCAATGCCATCTTAGTGCATTTCTATGTATGTGAAATGTGTATGGATTATTTCTAGAAATGTCCTACTGAAAGTTAATAATTGTTTTGGGTTTTGGGGTTTTTTTTACTTTTTGGTGTTTATTTTCTCAACAAATTCTACTAATTTTCTCCTGGAATACTATGCAGAAGGAAGAAATAAGATAAGTTCACCTAATTCAGATTTTTTTCAGACTCTTTCAACGATTCAGAGATTATGTAAATAAGAGTTATATGACACCAGAGTGGGCTAACATGTGAATGGGATTATTTTTAATATAGATCATTAGGTCTCACTATTGCTTAATTGAACATCACTTATTACTAAAAAAATTTCACCTTAACTAGCTCTGGAGACTGAAAAATCCTACCCTGTATATATGGCCTAACTTTGTAATTTATCAGTCACTCTCCCATCTGTTTTTCCCCTCTAGAAACTCCCCTGTTCATTAAGGATCTAAGTTTGAAGCATCTAGATTTGTACTAACAAAAACTGGTAAAAAAATTGAACACTCTTCTGCCAAGGCCTCAGGTCCACAGAATCACCCTGGTTTAGAATCAGAAGAGGAAATTCAGAGCACTTCATTCACACTGTCTAAGACTTCTTGTATAAAAAGAGATATGATAAAAAGGCCAGACCTTTTAACTACATGAATTGGAACGCATGGTTCATTTCCACAGGATACTATGCAATTTACAGTGAAAAATAAAAGCCACTAGTGTATATGAAGGCAGTACTTTGTAACACCACCAGTATCTATAAAAAATCCGTATTTGAAGTACAGCCACTTCCCAACTCCAATACTGTGAAAACTAATTGTATTTAAAACCTAGCTTTCAAAGCAACACTGGAAACCATGTTAAGGTTCCAAGCACAATAGCTAGAAATAGAGGATAAATTCCAAATTTTAAAATCAAAACCTATTTTTAAAGAAGTTACTCAATTCTCACAAATAAAATACCATCAGAGTTAAAACTTAAACAAGAAAACTTTAGCAGGAAAATAATCCAAGGTGAATGTAATGCCTATATAATTCCATCTTCAAAATGTCCCCTTTAAAATGCAAGCTAATGCTCTGAATCCCTCCTCACTTGGGCTTAACTTGAAGATCCTGAGCAGCACCAGGTGACTGTCCACCTAAAACCTGTCAACAAAAGCAGGACTGAGACAGAGAATAAAAGTTAGTCTGTTCAATTAGTTTGAACAACTAAAAATAATACATATTCCACTCAATATAATAGGCAAATTTGAGAACATAACAAATCTGAGAGGAATTCCATACATAAGTGATATTATGAACTACCCTGGTGTAATAGTCATTTCAGTCTGTATGTAATTGTCAAAATTGGACATTATAAATGAAAGGGAGTTATTTGTAATGCAGACCTTAGGTTAAAAAATCTGGGCTTTTTATTTCTGAAATATAATATCTTGCTGATCATCATACAAAAGCTTCAGAATTCAAATTACAAACAGGCACAAAATTCACTTGTCTAGACATTGTGTGAACAAATTGGTAAGCATTCTCTGAGAGAATAGTTATAGGGTTTTTTGCAGATACGTGGAAATATCTCCTCATTAGCTTTCAGAGCACTGTGTTACTCTAAAGAATATGCATGTGGGCTACCCATTAATTTCAGCTTTTTGTAATTTTCTTTTTTTCCAAAAACGACTCTTTCAAGTCACCTCTGTTTCTACTCTTTTGCCTTGGTTGAGCCTTACTCTCATAGAGAATGGCAAATGCAGCAACTCATTTTGATAGTGCTATATACATTTACAGTTTTTTGCAGTCTTTCCCAGGTATTCTACTAATAGAGTAAAATATCCAGTAAAAAGATTAAAATATGCCCTGAAAAAGACATTTTGGAAATGGGCAGAATGAATTCACAAATATTCATAACCTGAAATACATGCAAGCAAAAATAAACAGCAGGCAGACAGAATGCCACTGAAGACAGCAAAATTGGACACTATGATTTTCAGACAATTTTCTCCCACTTTGCAAGAAACAGACAAAATCCTGGAACAATTCACTATGAGTAGTGCCAAAACTTCTGGACATGAACTATATTTTAGAAATTTAAATTCTAAATCTATTTTCTTGATAAAAATGCTTTTGGTTAGTTTACACTGCTGAATTCTGAACATTACTAAGGAAAAAGAATTATTGTTACAGCACTCATACCACACCCTGGAATTCAATTTTCTTGCTATCTAATTAAATATTTGTCTATTTGACGGTACTTTTAAAATTAATATCAGAGTCTGTGGTCTTTACAGATGTGACAAATGTTGGTGTTAGATCAGAAAGTTTGGTCTCAGGGAAAACAAGCAAACAAAAGAAAAAGACAACAAAAAAAGCACCCAAACTGACCACACAAAACCTCTTCTAAGCCTCTGAAATATCGCTTGCATTTATAGATAATTGCCAGTGATGAACTTCTTTGAATATAATGGTCTTGGAAAGTTAAAAATACTAATGACAACTGAGTGTAGGTAAGTTTCAAAGATTTTCTGATGATTTCATTGCAAAAAACCCTTTTCTATTGAGGCACTTTTTCCTCTATGAAGTCCTTTCAGTACAGAAGACTCATGGGATACCATGTATCTGTTTATGAACAAATCAGGCTTATAAGAAGGTCTTTGAAACCATGTTTTTACTCTAAGAAGGCTAAAAGTGAACAAATGAACAAGGAGCTGCAATGGAAAGCACCCTAAGTGAGCTGAAAGAAGAACATGTGTCTGTGTTTTTTGTCAGCAAACCAAATACATAAACCAGATTAACCCATTTGAAGATTTGTTTTTCTTTTGTAAGAATACTGTCAAGCAGAGAATTTCGAATATTTTCATTTCACAACTTTATATTTTGAAATAGTAGTGACTCACACTACTAGTCACACTGAATCACATTATTGCCTGAGACCAATAAAAACCAGCCCAAATCCTGTTACATTTTAATAGAATATCATGTATTATGGAAAGTACGGCTGAAACGTATACTATATAGTATTCATTATATGACAGGAATAACTGAAGGGTGCTTGCTGGTGACAGTGTCCTTTGGTCAGCTATGCATTTCAAACACTTGACTGTAGAGACGCCTTACCAAAGGCAAAACCCACTTTTGACATCAGAATTTGCTGCTCAGGTAATTCCTTTACACCTTCAATTACTGCTGAAAGTACTCAGCACTATTTATTAAGTCATCATTAACACCTACATGGGTGCATAATGTATTTTCATGACCATAAACCTTATTATCAAAATTCCTACAGGAATTAATGGTTTTGGCTGGATGGTCGCTGCAAATGGCGGCACAATTAAGTAGATGCCATCAGTCCAACTTAATTGCTGATATGTCTACAGTCCCACCTACAATTTTCCTGTATATAATATGCCTTAATGAGTCTCTCATTATTCTTTGATTGCTTTTTCATATTCTTGTACAAGTCTCTAGAAAGTCTGTTGCCTTACCCTGATAAAACGTATGACTTGTAATGATAGATTCTTGCAGCAATTAAGCATTTTAACATTTAGTGTCCTACATTTCCGCAAGTATGTTATTTCAAACTTCAAGTGTGAGTGGATTGTAACAAATTTCTGCCTTGAAGAATACAAAATTAGAGAACGTATCATTAAAATATGAACCATGAAATAATAATACAGCCACAGTTTTAATACTCGCCTGCTGACTCCAGCTTACTCATCTACCCTCATTTTCTACACATGCAATCAGTTGTACCTCATTTGATTCATGCCATTAAGATTAGAAAAGAGAACCTTTTCTGTATCCATGGTAAGAAAATTGTCATAAATCCTGCACTCTGTTCCCCAAGGACATGTCTACCCTCTGGAATATACTATAGATAGCTCACAGAAATCTAAAGAGAACACAACAAACAGAAGATAATGTTTCCCTGATAGATTCATAGGATCTATTTAACTGTAATTTAATCCAGGACTCATGAGGGATTAAATAAATTACAGAGAACAGGGGCAGCAGGCTCTATGTTGCATTACAGATGAAATTTATTTTTTAAATGTTGCCTTTTGCACTGCTTGGTACATTCAGTTGCAAAAATCCATCCTCAGAATGTTTAAAATACATATCACTTGGAAATACCCTGTGTTTTACATTAGTTTCTTGACATAATAGTGGCTCAGCTTTTCAACAGGAGAGGAGTATATATCCTCTTATGACAACATTAAAAGATTGTTCTGTCTTATCCCCAGTAAGTGCTGCATTCAACAGAGGTTCAAAAATACAGTAACGATCTGAAATGTTTTATGTGCTGGTATGCTTTACTTAGGCTAAGGACTGCATTTTGTATGGACTGGGTCAGCTTCAGAAGAGGTAGAAGATTGCCCTCAGAAAATCAAAAGCATTTATATTAGGATTTAACTTGTTCTGTGGTATTTTTGCTAGACTGGGGAAAGAGACTGAAGAGAAGTCATTCAGGAGCGCTGATAATACAAATAGAGAGTAAAATAAACTGAAACAATTAAGAAGCCTGACAGAATGATCCGATATTGGGCCTCACTGTGATCATTCATTTGTGATACAGTGAAAAAATGTAAATGAAATTCAGTCAGTACACACCAAAAAAAGATCTAGGAGAAGTTAATGAAAGTGTACATCCACAATAATGGATTTTATGTGGTATATAATAACATAGGGAGGATTTTAACAACAGCCTTTGAAAGCAAGCTCAGTGTTAAGTGATGGTAGACCAAATGCATGACAAGTTTACTGTGTTTTGAATTGAATATTGTACTCCCCACTACTGAACAAAATATAGCAGAATAAAAAGGTGGCAGGTGCTATCAAAGGTACTAAAGAACTTTTGAGGAAGGACAGATTCTTTGATATAGTCCTCATACAAAAATTCCCTTAGGGATTTCTCCTATTATTCATCTTGAAAAATATGAAACAGAAGTGTGATGTGAAAAAATTTATTGTATTTCTGAGTAAAAGGAGAGGTAATAAGAGAATAATTATTCACTACAGTTTGTTACTCCAAAAATTAAGGTGTTCAATAAAGTTATGACACAATGTACCAGTGTAGTAGCAAACCTGAGGAAGGATCTACAGGTAATGAAATTGGGGAAGTTTTTCCCTGTGTTCATGTAAAGATTAAATTATGTAGATGGCACAGCAGCCATTAAATAGGGCAGTCTTGATGAAACTGATGGTTTACAAAGTCCTCACATTGGTAATACCGGACGCAGTGTGCCACTCTATACTTGTCTCATTTCTTGTACCTTTAACCGCAGTGTCTTTCATTTGCAACAGTGAAAGATAGGTTTCAATCATAAATGCAATTGAGAACTGCTAAGGGTTCACCATTTTCATGTTCAATGCTATTTGACCCTACACAGAACAAAGGAATTTAAACTAGGAAGATAAGAGAATTGGATTAAAGCCTTAGACAAAACTGTCTGCTCATACAACCCAGAAAATGTGAGGGGTGAGTTATTAATCTAAACTAGATGAGGATTCTAGGGCTTTTACACTGGGAAGATTGCTGGAAAAAAATACATAGTTTCAGGTGTTTCAAACACCCTATAAGAGACACCGCCTGCTGTGTCCCAGTCATCTGCAAATGGAACAGAATAACTGCTGCTTCACAGTGTTTTTGTGAGATTTTATACTCTTTGTAAGTTTCCTCAAGAGAATTTCAGAGGGTCTAGTGTTGTAAAAAAATATTAAAAGCAAACAACTGAATAGCAGTAAGAAAATGACAATGGACCTCTCAGACTGCTTACAGATGCCTCCTAAATCTTATTTTCTTCTGCCTTATATTATCTTCCATTTCTTCTTTGCAGTGAAGGAAAAAAAAAATGCTGTCCAAGATGCATCACACTCGGGACAAAAAACCCAAAACATAATGGCTCTGTGGTTTGCAATTTTTTTGCTTGCAGCTATTGTTCTATTTTCTGTTGACACTGCATTTTAAATGCTCTAATGATGCAATTGTTCTTGAAAACTGCAGAAAAACAGACACCATGAACAGCTAATTGGTGCCTGTGATGAAGCTAGAAACACATCTTGAACTTTTCTGTTGCTGTTGTTAAAAAGCGAATGAGAGGGATTTGTTGCTATTAGGCCGTATGAAATGCTCAGTAGCTGGCAAGATTTCACTCCCGTTAACTTAATTAATGCCTGTAATACACCTGTCACTCATCAAGCATACTGCGTAGTTATTACACTATGGATACTGTTATGTATCATTCAATTTTGTATGCCCTGAGGGCAACTCAGTTTAGGGATCCTGCACAATTTTCTGTCAAGTTCGCTCTCAGGTTCATTGCCATTCAAAATGTATCATAAAAAAAATACAGCTCTGTTATCAAAGTCCTTTTCCTCTCTGCCAGTTTTGTATTTTCCTGGCTGCTTGGTTCCTCATGAAAATGGGTATATAATCACCTTCTGCAGCTGTGCAGCCTGTTAGATTCTTGCCACCTTTCCAAGGTTTCTTTGATAAATGTAATGAAAATAGTTCCATTTGCGTTATCACTGTGGTACTATCATCCCAATCATCTACTGTGCACTATATATATACATAACTAAACCCTTAAGTTTTTTCCTTTCCCTTCTCTTCTGAGTTTTACTAAAAATAAATGCATATAGTCAGTTAATACTGAGCTCTTATTTTCTGAGAATATAATTCTCTTATATACTGAGCTTAAGAGTCTGTAGAATCAAATATACTTCAAACCCACCTGCCCTATGGTTTTACTATATTAAATATAATTTTTTCAATGTTTAGCCAGGCCTCTTGCCTACCTATACTCCTTCTCAATTCTACCCATCCTTCATAAGTTTCCCATGCATAAAAGGAGGGGAGAATTTCAATTCCTATGAGTTTTCTAGCTCTGTATCTGCTTTTTTTTACTGCTACAGCCCACCTCAAAATTATGTTCTGATTTTTTAGGTAAGAACTAGGATTTAGTTTAGATACTTCAGTTTAAGAGTTACTGTTATAACCAAGAAATTTAAATTTCCCTTAGGAGACTACAAAGAGATGAAGATGTACATATGTCAAACAGCTAACTTGTACTAGCTTTTTATCATATAAAACATGAGTGCATATCATGTAATGACCTTATTAAATTTGGTTCAAAACAGATTTTTTTTTGTGTACAATCAATTTTAAGAATTATTTGAAAATCCTATTATATATTTTCATTTTTAAAAGGATGATTTTATATCACAGCTGATTTAATTAACCATACATCTGCATAAGAATGCACAACACTGCTTTAAATATATATCTTAAAGTATATTAAAAGAAAAATACAAATGGAAGGATTTAGTTTCAAAATACTTTCAAAAATCTAACAGTCTATGTTATTGTGTATCTTGATGCCAAAATATCCGCATAATACCAAACTATTCTATTTAACATCTTCAAATTTTAACAAATGAGGCCAGAATTCTTTCTCCTGTAGCATTATGACTTTTGCAGAGTGTTCAGGAATGCACCCCAGGGAAGAAAGATGTTAGATACAATGTCTGCTGCTTTGATGGTCACCCTGACCTATCAAGAAAAAAGTAGTCTTCCACATCTTTATTTTATGACTTTTTTATGGACTTAATAAAGAACAAGTATTCTGTCCTGGGGAGATATTTAATAGCCTATTTCACTTCAAGAGATGTACCTGATGTCTCCTTGGGATGAAGAAGATTCAGAGAGATGAAAGACAAAAAATAGCATTAAATGGAACCTGGAGTTATTCTTGGGAACAATGGAAAGGTTTCATGACAACTTTTTTGAAGGTAAGTGATAGAAAGGGCTGTACATATGAAAGACTCACCCAGGGAGGGAAATTAGGGTGACATTCCTCCATTCTGAAGCTGCCTAAAGAGGTCAATAACATTGTTTTATCACTTGAGAATGGCTGCTTTGCCTAGTTTAAAAATTTGTGCTTTCAAATACCTTCTGATCTTTCAAGCAAAGCATTACACAAGGATCTGTCTTTTCCTCAGAGGCTTTATGCAAATCTTTCACATTTCGACAAGTGCAAATGCAGAAAAAGTGTGTGTGAGAAAGTCCAACTCTAAATTTGACACCTTAAACAAAAATTACATATTCTACATATCCAATTTCTCTGTCATAGGGTGCATTTGTAAGGAATCATTATTTGTGGATTTCAGGTAGAAAAAAATTATTTATACTTTCAAAAGCAAGCAAAATTAAATTTCCTGTACAGAATAACAATTTTTTTTTAAAAGGGAACAGATTAAGGTATTAGGAAAGACAATAGAACACATCAAAATGGATGTAATTTGGTGCTGTCATTATTTCAGTTTATTCAGAGGAGCTTTAATTTAGGATTTTTTATGCAATTAATAGATTTATTTTTAGATGAGAGTTCATAATGCTAGAAACAGCACATAATGCTAAGAACAGATTTTTCCTTTTGAATATTGCCATCTATTACATGAACGGGAAGTTCCTACTATAATAAAACTAACCTTTTCTTAACTAAATATATATAGCTGCTTACAGACACACATACTTCTACAGATATATAAAGAAATATACATATATATATGTACATAAACATAAATAATTTACAAAAGGAAAATATTTATATCTACAGAAGAAAGAAAATAAAACTGTCTTATAAATACCTTGAATTGTTAGCAGCATTAAAAGCATTACAATTCAAATTTTAAAAATAAATGGATGTTTTACCTGGCTAGACATTCTAGTGCTAAGTTTGCCAACAGCACAAACACTGAGTAATCTTCACTCTGAATACCTACCTTTTAATCTACAGAAGGTACACAGAATTCTCATTTTTGATGGAGGCAAAAGGTCTAGGGCAGCACAATAACATCATTCCAGCTATTATAATTATCTTTTGCATTAAAATCTCACGCAGTCCACTAGAACAATACAATAGGGCTACACAGAGGCAAACACTGAAGATCATATACCGTTATCTCACTGAACATCACATACCTTTCCAGCCTTCTTTTTAGAAATATATTTCATTTGATTACTACTAAGTTTATAGACTATCTTGCACAGAAATTGAAACTCCACATCACCTGTAGAGACACAACAGCCAAACCTGCCATTGAAAACAGGTATTTATTTTGCAAGGTGACTAAAACAGTGAAATTTCAACATGTAACAGTATAAAAACACTGCATTATTTGCCTTCTGCTTTTATGTTGTTTAAAAATAAAATTTCAAATATTAATTGTTGACCTCAACATGATGAAGACATGAGCATTTACCCTTTCAACAAAAACCACACTAACATGAAGAGGGCAATCACTGCATTTATTATATTTTATCATTACTGTAATGTATTGCATTGTATTGCAAGATATGATACATCACAAAATCAAAGAATCATAGAATGTTTTGGGTTGGAAGGAATGTTAAAGATCATCTTATTTCCAACCCCCTGCAATGGGCAGGGACATGTCCCACTAGAACAAGTTGCTCAGAGGTCTAGCCAGCCTGTGGTTCTGTGTGCAATGCCTCCAGGGATGGGGCATCCACCACCTCTCTGGGCAACTTGTTCCAGTGACTATCCATCCTCATGGCAAAGAACTTCCTCATGTCTGCTCTAAACCTACCTTCTTCCAGTTTGAATCCATGCCCACCCTGTCCTGCCACTACATGCCCTCGTAAAAAGTCCCTCTGTCTTACTTGTACGTTCCCTTCAGGTACCAAAGCTCTGCAATTAAGTCACCCTAAAGCCTTCTCTTTTCCCTGCTAAACAATCCTAAATCTCTCAGCCTTTCCCCATAGGAAAGATTCTCCATTTCTCTAATGACCCTCCTCTGAACTTGTTCCAACAGGACCAAGTATTACTTCTGCTGGAGACCCCAGAGCTGGATGCAGCACTGCTCATGGCTGGGTCATGTCCAGCCTCTCACCCACCAGCACCTCCAAGTCCTTCTCCCCAGGGCTGCTCTCCATCTGTTCATCCCAGTCCTGTGTTGGTACCGGGGGTTGCCCTGACTCAGGTGCAGCACCTTCCACTTGGTCTTGTTGAATCTCGTGAGATTCTTATTGGCCCACCTCTCGCGCTTGTCCAGGTCCCGTTGGATGGCATCACATCCTTCAGGTGTGTCAACTGCACCACTCAGCTTGGTGTCATCTGCAAATTTGCTGAGAATGAACTCAATCCCTTCATCTATGTCTTTATGAATATATTAAATAATACTAGCACCAATATGTACCCTGAGATACACCACTTTTAAGTGATGTCCATCTGAAGTCTCAGGTGTTGGCCACTAGTCCATGAATTTGACCATCCAAGGACTTATCCAACAGTTCACTCATTCAATCTGTCTCTCTTCAATTTAGAGAGATCTATGCTGCAGTTTGGCTGATCTAAACCATATTCAGGCGTGGTGGTAGCCACAAAATAATCTTGATTCGAGAAAGGGTGGAAAATTTAATGCAGTAGAAAATTGTAGAGCACTGAGAGGGAAAATACCTTCAAAACTAATTACATTTTCTAAGCAACAGCTTCCATGCGAGATGGAGTATAGAAAGTAAATTACAAACACTTGGTGACCATTTTTATTCTACATAAGTACCCCTTCTCTCTCCTTCCAAACTGTTCTGATGTCATTCTCTTCATCAGCCAGGTTGTTCAAAAGGCCTTCCACAGTAATGGTGAATAATGTGTAAGCTGTGAGGAATTAGTTCTGCCAAGCAAAAAATCTGCTGATATACACAAGTTAGAGAAAATGAGAGCATTATATGTAAATCTAGCATATGTTTCTGCTGTAGAATTGCAAACAACATCACAGATTTGAACATACAAATTAGCTACACCATGTTTCCTTATATTTACTAGTTGTTAAGGGCTATTAACTATTGCACTATGCCTTGCCCTTCAAATGGCTGAAATTATGCTCATGACTAGTTTCTTGCATGCTTTACAGTTTGAGAATTTCAATTAAAAAAACATAAAAATACTTCTTAGAGCACAGGCTTTGTCTGTAAATGCTGTGCATGCTCAAGCTAATCCAAAACCAAATGTATAATGATTAATGACATGATAAATCCTTCTATTTTTTATTTACTACAGTAGGCTGGTACCAGTTTCATTTTCCCCTCTCCTTCCCCACTGCAGCAGGATGGAGAGGAGAACTGAAGGCACAAGAGGCAAAGATCATAGGTTGAGATAACATCATCTTACTGGAAACAGTAAAGAGATAAGAACATGAACTGTAACAGCAACAATGGTAATGAGAGAGGGTACAAAAAAAGAAACAATTCACACAGAAACCCTTCAACAATGGACAATACCAGACAGCTCCCTTAGCCGCATTTACTCAGACTAGGAAGGGAGCTCCTTTCCCTACCCCCAGCAATGACATGAGGTGGTGTATGATAACCTCTGTGTCCTAGCCATGCCCCATCCTGGCTACTGTATAAATTAAGCCTGTCTTAGCTGGAAGCAGGACAACATCTTAAATAGAATTTTTTTCTGTTTCCCCCTCTGTGAAGAAGTCTCACAAAGCTTCATGTGCTGTTTTTCACTCTTATCATTGTGTTTATGTTTTACTTTTAAAAAAATTTAGAGGAAAAAAAGAGTAAGTGGTGCTTGACCTTATTTTAATTTTTGTTCCTTGGTGTGCTTTTGTGTAAAAATTAATTGATCTTAAAACACAATAAAAAATGCTTCTTCTTTTCTTTATGGTCACTGTATCATCAGAATTCTATTGTATAGCACACGGCCTTTAAAAATGGGGTTATAATGAAATAGATACAGTCAGGCTGAGCAGGAGGACAAAGGGAGGGTGAATTCTCTTTACAGCATCCTTCAAATAGTCATCTTTCCTAAATTAAAAAATTACACAGAAATCTGCACCCAATAAATATGACTTCGAACTGATTACAAAAACCCATGAACTAGTTTTCTGTCAAATTTCATCACTTTTACAGGAATTTATTGACTGTAATTACTTCTTTTCTGAAGTACCATGTTTCCAAATAGATCATTGATATGTATATTTTTTTACTTTTTAAAAAATGTTTTTAAAATAGGACAAAATATTTTGCCTATTATTAAAGGAACAGTATGTTAAAACATACAAATGTAACCATTAATAAATGATGGAAGACTTCATGTATTATACACAGATAACAATATTTCTATGCCTTACATTCTAGCGCAGAAAAGTGCTGGTTCTCAGTATGTATTCAGTCCACTCTAACACAGAATGTTTGAGTGTTGGTGGTTTTTTTACAGTATTCTCATTATTTGAACATTGTTGATTCTGTAGCAGGACAATTGTGAACAAAGACCTTGTTCCAAAAAAGGCCAGGTACTAATCTGAAATTTCAGAATTGTTTTGAATAGAATAGAGGGACACAATTCACTAACTATGGAAAGAAAATATAAGACAGAAAACAGTGCCAGTGAGAAACTTAGAGGATAATTTTGAAATAGGAGAAATGACTTCAAAATCATCTTTTGAAAAAGGCATTCTGAAAACATTTATTATTAATAAAACATTAAATTATTAATAATAATTTAAAATAATCAATGCAAAACAAAAGTAAAGAAAATAACATAAATTTCTAATCCTATTTCCATGTCACTGTAACAATTATATATAATGTAACTAAAATCCAGGATTAAAATATGAACAGATTCATTGTATCTAAATTTCATATACACAATGAAATAAACTACTCTTAAAAAATATTCATTAAGACCTACAGATAAACACTTTACTTCCCCTTGTTGATCACAGACAACTCAGGTCACTTACTGATAAATGCAAATAGAGCCATTTACAAAGTTTTAACATGTTTCACTCAATAGATGTCAGAATGTCATAATTTGTGGGTGGGATAAAAGACATAGTTTATAGGTTTGACCACATCAGTCTGCTTTCTAAGCTACAAAACTAAAGCAAAAAAATCATTAAGAGTATTTCAGTTCTTTGAGGACATGAAATCAAAGCAACACAAGGAATTAACGAGAAAAGATAGAAATACACTGTCACACAGATATTTTTTTTTTTCAACTACAAATATTGACATAGTTGGATTTGTATTTTGTTTTACAGAAAAGTATACAACTCCAAGTGCTTTTTCCCCAGCAACAATTCCATTTGTGGACAACAAAAGACAATTCTAGATACACATTCGCAAGGATAATTGGTGCAAAAATTTTGGGAATTTTTTCTTCTAAAATCAGTACTAGCTTTTTATTAGCTCTGATGTATTAGAATTACACTATTGGAGGTTGCTTTAGACATCTCTCCACCATGAAAAGGAAACAATTGTGAAAGGTTTGATACAAGATCTTATATTTTTTCTTCCTTTTTCCTAAATAATTTTTTATTGTTGTATTTGCACTTCCCATAGACACTTTCAAAGACTTCAGAGAATTAAGAAACCTGTTTTCAGATACATTTCAATTTATACTCACTCACTGTCAGTATTTCACGGCAAAGGACAAAGACATCCTCTAATATAAATGGCACTTGTACCTCTAACAAAGCCTTATATTTACCACTCGTTTTTCTTCCAAAGGGTTAACATTTCATTGCAAAGAATTAAATCGATCTTACTAATAAACAAAAGTTTCTTGCTGAGTCCAGGAAGATGACGCCTGTCTATGCTGATTTGTCTGGTGGAGCTAAATTAATCTTTATTATAAATATTTTCTGATGGATAATTTCATCATTTTTATGTGAACATTTCATGAATACTGAATTTGGAATTTTTACACTTGCATATGAATGCCTTGCACCATTTAGTCAGGGAATATAGTATCACGCAACTTGTATGGGTAATCCAAGCCATATAAATATTCATGATTAATCAATGTACTTTTTTAAACTTCTATTGTCTTCTCATATATAACCCAACAGGTAAGGCAACTTGTCACATACATGATCCAAAGGTAACTGGATAACACATTTTGAATAAATAATTTTTTAAGAAGTTTGCAAAGCCTATGTAAACAGTAGCACTCTGTTGTGGACTCAAAGACCTTGCACTATATTAAAAATATAATGAAATAAATTTATATCAGGTGATTGTTACGTCTTGTTCTATTCATTCCAGACTATTTTACTTTTGCTGTCTGAATACCACTGAGAGTAAGAAACTACATGAGCTACCAGCTGGTATACATAGCTCTTTGCTAACAGACATGCAAAATGAAAGTTACCACAGGTCTTGTATCTTCTAGTTATGTATACCTCTCTCATTTTAAACCAACAAACAAAACTCCCAAATTACAGTTTGTCTAGTTCATATAGAGCACTACAACCAGGAAAAGTTCCATCTACCTGCTCAAGTGACTGCTTTCTTTTTTTACCTAATCGACAAGCCACTGCAGCTTTCCAGCAAACCTAGAAATCCTTTATTTTTCAAAAAATTATTTTCTCATTTTGATAGTTTACCAAATCCCCACTCCACTGCCTTTGCTGTGATTAACTTCACCTTTCTGGCTCTCATATGCTATAAAGTTGAATACAGACTAGATAAATAGGCCATCAACATGCACAGTGTATGTTCATGGTCTACCAGCATTTCAGAACTGTAGATAGGTTTTAATGTCTTTTGACGTATATATCTACACTACCACCCAAATTCAAATGTAACTATAGTCTCAAAAAAAAAGTATAATTAGTATAACTATTTTCTGTTATAAATTAGTAATAATAAATTTTAAAAATAAACAAAAGGCAGATGAACAATAGTTGGGTATTAGCAATTGTAATACCATCTTAATTATGGCTTTTACCAGCTTTTAAATGGAAGATATTACTAAGTTAAACTACAATTTGCAGAAGTTGTTAAGATATGTGCCTTCAACCCTGAAACAGACAAAACAATATAAAATGGCCATTCAAGATGTTACATTTACACACTCAGAAAGAATGTATTAGACTAGGCATACTTTTATATAAATTTCATAGAGTCATGAAAAAGTGTCAGAAATTATTATCTCTCATAACCTGAGAAGATGTTGAAACTGAAAAATTGTGTGTCTGCTTTATTAACCAAGTTACCCTTAGAATTACAGAATTTTGGACTGGTTTGGGTTGGAAAGGACCTTAAAGATCATCTTGTTCCAACCCCCTCCACCACAGACAGGATGCCATTCACTAGACCAAATTGCTGACAGCCCCATCTATCCTGGCCTTGAATATTTTCAAGAATTGGGGAACCACCATTTCTCTGGGCAACTTGTTCCAGTGCCTCACCACCCTCACAGTAGAGAATTTCTTCTTAACATCATATGTAAAGCTATCATGTTTCAGTTTAAAGCCATTAACTCTTGCCCTATTACTACAGATCCTTGTAAAATAAGGCCCTCTTCAGCCTTCTTGTAGGCCCCCTCCAGGTACAAAGGTTGCAATAACGTCTCCAGAGAAACTTCTCTTTCCCAGACAAAATAACACCAGTTCTTTTGGTCTGTCCACGTAGCAGAGGTGCTTCAGCCCTTGGTTCACCTTTGCAGCCCTCCTCTGGACCTGTTCTGACAGATCCCACGAGAGCAGAGCAGAAGAGTAGAATCACTTCTCTCATCGTGATGGCCATGCTGCTTTTGACTCTGCCCAGGATGGATTTGGCATTCTGGGCTGCAAGTGCACATTGCTGGGTCATGTTGATCCTCTCTTCAACCAACAGTCATGACTATTTCTCCCCAGGGCTGCTCTCGATATGTTCTCAGCCCAACCTCCATTTTAACTTGAGGCAGCCCCAAATCCAGAAGGCCTTTGCACGTGGCCCTGCTGCACTTCCTGAGGTTCACACAGGCCCTCATCTCAAGCCTGTCAAGGTCTCTCCGGATGGCAGCCCTGCCTCCAGCATGCTGACTGCACCGCACAGCTTTGTGTCATCAGTGAACTTGTTGCAGGTGCGCTCAATCCCACTGTCCATGCCAGCAAAAGAGACACTAAATTTTGTTCCAAAAGGAAAAACTATCTGGTGTCAAAGAAATCTCCACACCCTCTAGTTTGTAATTTAAAAAACCTGGGCATATTGTACTGAAGTCAGTTTTGTAGAGTAATTAAATGTTTTCAACTGAAATTAACCGTATAACTTATTTGCATAAATGATGCTGTGAAGCAATTTCAGTGTACAGGAGGGACAGACATACTGTTATTTCATCAAAAACTTAGTGTGGTTTATACACAGGAATAAGGCTTATAATGTTAATACTGTTATCATGCCCCAGACTGTGATATAGCTGAGATTAGTTCAGTTGAGGGTAGCTCTACAAATTGTACCAAACCATATGTGTAATATAACTGTGATGTGCTAATAGCAGCTCAGAGAATGGGTATCAAAACAGAAGTCCTGATTCCTTTCTCTAAATCCCCCCCTTATCTTTAAAATGTGAGAGAAATATTTCACCTTCTTTCCTAGATTTAAGTTCTCAATTTTGCCTCAGAATAGTCTTTCCCTTCATTTTGCCCTAGCTGTATTCTCAAGAGGATCAGCATGAAGTCTCTGACTTTGCTCTGCCATCCTCAAGGCTAAATGTTGGAGTAAGCACTGTATACAAACGAAAACAGAATTTCACTTCCCTTGCTCAAAAAGTACATAATTCTTGGCTAATTTTTGAATGTGCTACTTGAAGCAACTGAATATATTTTTAAATACCACAAGTTTTCAGCTTACTAATAGTATCAATGGAAATACATGCAATTAAGATTAGTTAATTCAAATTCAACTGATTCTTGTTCAGTTGAATTTTACTTATTTGCTTACAGACTTTTACTGTGGACATGAAGAAGTTTGTTCCATTGCTCTTGGAACAAATAAGAATCACACTGGCAACTTCTTCCTTTCAACATTTTGAAAAACAGCTGTTGAATCGAAGAACGAACAGGCGTGATAACCACACCTACTTATTCTCACTCAGTATCCCTGAGACATATTACCCATCCAGATTCTTACCCAGCTTTGTATACCTACTTAAATTGCTATTTCAAGATGTCTTTAGTTTACACTTTCCGAGTCTAATCCACATTACAATAAGTTTAGAAATCTGAGAGAATATTAGACGTTTTCTATATACACTTATATGCATCTATATTTACACTTATATCTGTGTCCATGCGATTAGAAAGCCTATTAAAAACTTGGTGAATAAAGAGCCTGTCAGTCATAATTATGGACTACTGAACTTTTTCGAAACCAAATGGCTGACTCACGAGAAAACAAAGATTTGTTTTAGGAAAACAAGATCTGCAGTACAGTTCTTACAAGTCCCAATCATCAGCAGTGAAATAACAATGTAATTTCTATTCATCTTAATCTTGCTAAAATCTTGAATTATGTTTACTAGACTAAAAAAAAAAAGGCCCATCAAACCAAACCTTTGAAATTATTACTGCAACAAGGAAAGTAACAACAAAAACACAGTTCATTAGTGTAAGAACAGATGGAAGATTATCGTGGCATAGTAGGCTTGCAGAAATGTGCTTCAGATAAAGTCACTAACAGAGCACATAACCCCTTTCATATTAATCATTGTGACAAAATCTGCAAGATAAATGTAACAGAAAAACTTTTCCATAAACTATATGTATTGGGTTTTACCTAATTAGAAAATACATTTTCTGAGGTACAAAGTACATGTTCACATTAGAACCACACAGAGGATCCAGCAATCCCTGTTGACTGGGACCATTCTGGCAGTCCTCTATCAAGATCGGGTCCAGATGTAAAGTTCTTATTTTTCTCCCACTGCTAATTAATGTTTTCATCTGCATTAACCAGTGGACAGATAAGGTGTCTACAGTATTTAGAAAATGCAGTAGAGAGATAATTTTCCAAATTAATCAAATAATTTTTATGGTGAATACTTCATAGTATCATCCATTAACAGATTAAAACACTGTCTCTGCATTTTGCAGCTTTTCTGTTTCTCAGTTAATTTTGCACATAGCCATGGTCTTCTGTTGTTCCTGTTCCAAGAACTTAATATAGTTCTTGAATAGTTGTTTCAGGAGGGTTATAAAGAATCAAAGTTTTTCTTTGAATTCTGGGTGGCTTATATGAATGATCTAGCAATGTGTTTCATCTTCCTAGCATTTTATCCATACCACACACACACGAATAAAAAATAAAATAAAAATTCCAATTCAACACCATATCACCTGCTTATTCGTTCAACTATTAAGATCAGATACACAAGGTAAGAAAATTTCAGAAGGGAAAAATACATTTAGCAAGAACAAATACTAAGCAAATTGGTAGACCAAGCATTACGCAGCAGATCTATCAAAATCTTTTGTTGTAGTAGATCACAGTTCGAATGCCTCACTACTCCAAAATATCAAATGACTTTTGGAGAGCACTCCACTAGCAAATGTCCTCTATTTGAAAAACAAGCAATAGCTATTCAATGTCATGCTTCACTAGAAGAAAACAAAACAGAACAGCAACAACAAAACAAAAAAACCCAAAAAACTAACCAAAACAAAAAAAACCCCAACCAACAAACCAAAAACAAACAAAAACCCCCATAAACCAAGAAAAACCCTACACTTTTCCGTACCATTTTTTTAAATAAATGCCCCATGGCTCAGTAATCAGAGGATATGGAGTACCTAGACTATTAGAATAGCCAGAAGGAACCAATTTTGTGTAATCTAGAAGATAAAAGACCAGGAAATGCTAGATATTTCTTTGCCCTTCAGACACCAAAGATAGTTAACATTATTCTATTTCTGCACGACTAAATCACAAAAAATTGGTTTACATTTTCAACAAAATTATAAAGTTACATTAGAACTAGGAAGTTTTTTTCCTGACTGAAATCTGCATAGACTTTCAAAGGACGCTTTTAAAAAACAGGTAAGCAATAAGTCTCTGAATTGGAATAGCAACTACATTGCTGCATCTCAAAAGTTTTGATTCAAGGAAATTCCTTCTCAGAAGCAATACCCTTTTATGGTAATGACATAGAATTTCAGTGTTCTTTTCATTTATCTTCCAATAAATCATTATGTTATAGGAGAAAAAAATTGCTGCTTTTTTGTTTGTTTCGTTTGCTTTTGATTTGGTTTGATTTTTTTTTCCCTGATAGTTCTCCAGCAATTGGAAAGCAATGAAGGACTCTGTGGTGGGATTATGTATTGTTTAACATAATTCATATACAAAGTTCTGAATGCAAAAACTTTGTTTTATGAGGAGAAAGCAATTTAGTTCTATCTAGTTATTTGAGAGCAGTTTGTGTGCACGATATCGCAGTACTTCCACCCACTGTGAAAATATTACACTGAAGAATTTTCCTTACCCATAATTGCAGTTGGAGTCACTGGAATCTCATTTAACAAAGCACTAAGGTTAATTCAGTCACTGGAGTATCGTGAGCTTTGCCCATTCTAAGAAAAGGTAAGTGCTGATTCTGAATAATGATAAACTTCAGAATTCCTGATTGTATTTCAGAAGTGAGAACCTCTAGAAATCCATTCTATCCAAAACAGTTAAAAGGTTTTAAAAGCTACTAATCCATCCTGAAAGAATCTAATTGAAATGAAATTCTGAAGATTCTGTACTAGTTCTGAGAGAACAGGAAAAATAATTTGCCGGTATTATACATGTGAATATACTAATAACCATGACTATCTTACATTCTGGATACCCTAAAACCTAAGTCAGTAGACTATGAACATAGCATATCCAAATTTTAGAGCATGGTATGCAATGTTGCAGTATGGTATGCCGCAACATAATACCCATTTGTAGGCGGAAGTTGAAATGAAACCTTGAATTCATTGCTAGGTGGAACAGTACAAAGGTCCTGTTTATGAACTAACATCTTCTTGAAATTGTAGCCTTGGCCAGCAATAATAGTACCAGAGAGCTGAATAGAAATTAACCATTAATGAAGTTTGCAAAGAAATTATTTCTTCTTTATGCTTCTGACAACAAAATTCTTATTATATTGCTTATACTAGAGTAAATTTTAAAATGAAATAAGAATATGGAACTTAAAGTTCTCACTTTCTCATATGGACCATTAAGTGAGAGAGTGGTTAAAAAAAATTAGAAATTATATTATTGTTAGGCTTGCTTCCTATTGCTGTGTCATAAAGAATATAAGCTGAATTTCTGTCAGACTACTCTTATCTTCAACAGGTACTCACTTTCAAGATTTTCAAGCAATGCAAGCAGCATAACCGCAGAAGGTTGTTTGTTGAGGAGACAATAAAGTCCATAAAGAATTTCTCTCAAGAAGATAGTCTGACACATATCATATACAAGTCAGAATTTCACAAAATAACACGATGCATACAGCTCATTTATGGAAATGACGTAGCTAAAATGCAGAGTTGATCATTGCTGTTAAGCCTAAACCACTGGTATTTAGATTAGTTTAAAAGCTGTATTTAGCTGGCAAATGTCAAATGAAGAAAACCAGTGGCACTTGTTTGTCAGAGTTAATGATAAGTAGCAATTTCTGAAAAGAGAGATTCTACTTTAAAAAAAATCTGACTGAAATTAAGAAATTCAAGTTTTAAGTTAAAATTAAGCTTTTTATCATACATTAATTTATTATAAAGAAATTATTTTATTATATGAATATGTCTTTTACAGAAATACATTGAAGAATTTGTGTGTCCCGTCAAACCCATTGCAATATTTCTATAATTAAGAAAGCAATGTTTTAGCAGGATTTGATAAATATCAAAATGCTGGAAAGCTACCATGAAGTTGGAATTCATGCACCATTTCCCCTTTCTTTGGTATCTGGCAATTAGTAAAATTGGTACTTTAAAGGTAAATAGTATCACTTAACAACAGTAGAATTTACATGCACTTCACAGTGTGCTTCAGGAAAAAATCAAACAGGTGATTTCTTGCTGTACACATTAAATACATTGCATCTCATAATAAAAAAAGAGTATATCACAAATTAAACTGAGCACTAGCTACATAATTTAAAATAGCCTTTTAGTCCTTGAAGGTTTACATTTGTGAAGGAATTTTGTTGTAAACACTATCAAAGACAACGGTTTCCACCAGCTTGATTTGTATCAAGCTTCTGTCAAATAAGTTCCTTAATATTTTGCTTTTGTATATCCACATTTTTCTGAGTATCAGATTGATTTGTTCATTAAGTATATTTTCTGACAGCGCTGACTGTTCACTAGTCACTGATGTAATGTTTATGATCCCCCGGCTGAGAGGCCTACATTTTATCTATCAGATAAAGAATTTCTCTTACTAGTTTCTTCAAAGCTAGTGATTGTATATCACCATTTCAGAAAGGATAATTTTAAAAAAATACAAACAAACCAACAAACAAAAAAAGCCCCACCCAAACAGAAACCCCACCAGAACCCTGTATATACATTTGTTTTTTTCTCACTGCCAGAAGTTGAAACAGTCCACTAAAGTTGGGGTTCATATTGTCTACTAATGGTTGGTATCATTATATTCAAATATAATATTATGTTTTGTTACATAAGCTATGAATAGTTTTCATGTATTAAAAGGCTCATTTGCCACCACTTTTTAAGGCAATTGATAGCCTCACTTGTCCAACTCAGGCCGCTAAAGAAAGGTTTTAGAAATTGAAAAGTTTTTTCCTTTGCCTTTACTCAGCCTCTTGTGACACCAACAGAAGCTTACTCAGCAAAATGTTGCTTGACCTAAATCACTGTTACCTGAAGTAGCTTGAGATTGTGACATAACATAAAGTTCTTAGTAAGTAAGACAATAGCAGTTAATTGGATTCACAAGGACCACAGTTCTTTCTCAATCACCCCAGAATACAGAATACAGTATACAGGCTTTTCTTGTACACTAATCCCTGATATCCTGTTTTATTCCTCTTATTCCCAAAACTAAACTAAACTAAACTAAACTAAATAGATTTAATTCTGCACTACATTTATATCAGGCTGATACTTTTAAGCTCAAATTTTAGACTCAGCGAAGTGTACACCAATATATATTTCTAAATCCTTTAAGGAATTTGTTATACAAATGATAAAATAAGTGGATTTTATACAAATGGATATATAAATGTGAATGGGAGAACTTAACTAACATTTGCTTAATTGTCATTTGTTCTCTATTGAACAGGAAAAGAAAGACTTGCAGGAAAGCTTTCTCTAATCATGACTGAAGCAAAAACAACTTATCCTTGAGGTTCTCTCTTAATTACTTCAAGAATTACTACACTTGCACCATGTTCTCTTCTCATGTACACATTTAGTTTAACGTTATTTTCTCGCCTCACTGCTTCAGGATCATAACAAAATAAAGAAGCTGTGCCACACTTAATAGTGTCTTTTTCAGCCCTCACAATTCAATGCCAAAGAGCAAATGTCAAGGTTTTACAATGTTCATACTAGTATTTCCATCTTTGGGGCCTTCAAATTGATTCTACTAATTCTAGCATAGTAAAATCTGACATGATCCTTAGTGCCCTTCCCTGAAAACCTTTACAATACTAACAGTAGACAATATAGAGGTTTTCTGTAATAAAATTCTGCTTAAACAGTTCGAAGCACAGTATTTCAAATTTTTCTCACCAGAGGTTGTAGTTGACAAAATCATGCCTTTGCAGCAACTTCAAACAGATCCCATCTATAACAAATCTACTTCTCTACATATATATTCCCCTAGGCACAATAGCATTAGCAAAAACAAAGCAAAAAACAAGAAAAAAAAAAGTGAAAAGGGAAATGTAGTTATAGAAATTCAATCTTGCCCTTCCACAGATTACCTTCTCTGAGATTCACAGACATATGCAAAAGAAAATGTTACTCTGATATTCTACAGTAATTATATCCTGTCATCTCAAAAGCTTAGATGAAGAACTTGTTGAGCACACATAAGATTTCATGATTTCTGTTTAACACAACACCTAAACACATTGACACTTATTTATAACTGAGCATTTTTTGAGCAACTCCATTTGTGCTAATAAAACGAAGAAATTCTGTTTTATTGCACATAATCATTGAAATTTAGTCCAGGTTCCTAGGGTATTAAAGGACTTCAAGGAAAATATATGGTCTATGGCTAATTGACTGAGGTTGTTTCTCCTGAAACTGAAAATTTCTGTAGGAACTAACTCCTGAGTAACATCGTTTATTAGTGTGGCACAATGAGTGCTATATAAGGGTGATCTCATAAAAATGTCTTTCCCCCCTATTTAGTCATACGCCTATGATTTCAAAACCTACTATTCATATTCAGATACAAATACCATGAGCATTTCTGGCAGCTAATCACTCATGAGACCAGAGAAAACAATTGGAAAAGAGTAGCTGATTTCTTATGGGTATCTTGAATACTAGTTACTATGATATAATTTCCTACAGAATAGAAACCTCACAGCTAATATTCCATTTTATCAGTTCCTCTGTTAAATTTAGGGGGGTATGTTAACTGAAGCCTATCCGAGATCCCATAATGAAAAAGGAAAATAAATTAACCTAATTTGATAACAGTAAAATAAAAATAAATTTTTCCCATGTTCATTCCAGCAATATAATACAGAAATTTAAGTTAATATACTTTAGAAATATTTGGTGATATTTACTTAAAATGAACATATCTTTTACATTATTGTTATTCATTTCCTTGTCTGTCATGAAAGACAAATGTATATTTGTAGGTCCAGAGCACAGTAATTAAAACATTTTAAAAATTGTACCAAGTAAGTATTTAATGAGTCGTCTTTTTTAACACTGAGAATAAATATTTTTCCTGTTAGTCTTACAAGGACAAATATAAAGAAACCTCAGCAGCAATTCTTATGTTTCTTCATATTTGTGACACTTTTACCCAATTCTTCACTCCAGTGAGGATACATTGAAAACTTTCTGGATCTAAGTTCACTATAGTTTAAATTGGGTAAGCTAAAACTGTATCTTCCCTCAAAGACAACGTCTCACATACCTTAACAAAACAAATCAATAAAAATTACTTAAAATTTTTTTACTGCATTTTTATTATTATATATATTTGTTAAAAGTAACATGAGTTTATCTATAATGTATTGTCATAGCTTAAGGCTTCAGCTTGCAGCTTAGAATTGTTGATTTTTGGCTGGTGTTACTCTTCTTCAGTTTTACACTCTGCTATGTCCCAAAAGCTAAGAAAAATCAACAAGAGCAAGCAATAATAGCATTAGAATATTTACGTATTAAGATTTCTTCCTCTTAAGAAAGCCAAAAATAGTATTATCTTAGATATCTTAGGATATAAGAGAGACAATCTGTTCAATATAACTGAATATTATTCCTGTTCCTCAGATGGCACCAAGTTTTATCACATTTTCCTCTATGTTACCCTGAAGGCCCCTTTCTAATCAATTCATACTAAAACAAAAGCAGAAAGATCTTTACAAAGGAAACTGAAATTAAGGCTTAATTTATGAGTCCTAGAAAAAGAAGAAATCCTTCCTCATTAAATAGACTGTAGTCTATATAAGCACAAAAAATAATTTCATTTATGATAAAATGAGGTGATATTAAAAACTTTACTTAAAGACCTTTATCTGATGCTTTTAATCTCCTGTAGATAGGTTCTCATACACACTCTAGCAATTATCTACCGCAAACAGGGCATGCATTGAGATGAATATCTGAAATACTGTTTAATCTGTCTTTGTACGCTGGAAACCCCTGGAGACAGCACTGTACTCAGCAAAGAGCAAAAAGTAACTGAGGTGCATGTCCACTCAATCTTTTGGAGACAAGCATCTAACATTTCTTCATGACCTAGCCAATGACAGTGTCTGTAGCAACTAGAGAAAAAGAAGGCTGTCTATTCAGCACAGATTGTTTCAAAAATAAATTCTGAGTCAGTGGGAACCAATATTTAGGTCCATCCTTAACTTAAATGGTAAAAGATTTATTTTTGCTCCTCCATCCCTATATTGTTTTTGAATAAAACATATTAAAAAAATTGTATACATACGTATGTGTCTGCAACATATTTTAAAACTAATTGGTCTTCCTTCATCTTAGTCATGTGACAAACTACACATTCTTACTATCAGAAGATATTCATATTTCAGCTGGGTAATAGGGATGAGGAAAAAAGGAGACAGATTTACTCTGAGTTATAATTTCAAAGAATTCTAAAGTATACCATTTGGACATAACAAGGAAATAAGCCGGGTTTATATTGAAGACATAAATGTTCTGGGGGTTTGTATTTCAGTCAGATTTATCATAGTTCCATTAAACATCGAAAATTTGTAGGTAGATTCAGTATCAATGCTTTGTCAAAATTGTATCATCAGGCCACTCCAGCATACAGGGAAGTAAATACGAAATCTGACAAATGGAGTGTCATTTCATGAAGAGATTAGTCTGATAAATAGAAGTGGCTGACAGAAGCCATTTCAGCGGTTTCTGATTTGACGCATGTGTATGTATTCCTTTTCTTTAACTAATGTGTCTTAAAACCCCACATTGTTTTCCTTACTGAGTGTGATGGGGGATGTTTCCTGAAATGAAAGCATTCAGATCGGCCTGCTGTACAAAACTGAAAAATTTGGGTTTACTATATGGTACTATAAATGGCAAGTGGAAGTTTTATGACTATTTCTCCACATGCACTCAAAAAATACAGGATGTGCCCAGCAATGCACCACAGTCCTATGTACTCAGTCAATAGAGCTATGTGCAGTTCCATACTTAGGGGCAAATATTGACCAGTTAAATCTATTAAACTTCTCAGGAAGGATTTTCATTATTAACTGACTTGATGAAAATCACCATTTGTTGGAGACGTCAATAGTGGTATTAAATGCACCCTCAAAATTTTGTGGGCATCACACTGAGTGGTGTTGTTAATACTCTAGAGGAAAGGGATGCCATCCATAGGGACTTTGACACACTTGAGAAGTGGGCCTGTGCAAACCTCACAAAGCTCTATAAGGCAAAATTTAAGGTCCTGCACCTGGGTCAGGGTAATCCCAAACATGAATACAAGGCTAGGCCATGAGTGAATTGATAGCAGGCCTGCAAAAATGGAGTTAGGGATATTGGTGGATTAAAAAACTGAGTATGACTCAGCAACGTGCACTTCTAGCTCAGAAAGACAACCACATCCTGGGCTATATCAAAATCAGGATGATCAGAATGTCGAGAGAGATGATTCTGTCCCTCTACTCTGTTCCCATGATACCTCACCTGCAGTACTCCATATAGCTCCTGAGCCCCCAACATAAGAAAGACACGGACCTACTCAAATGGATCTGGACAAGTGCCACACCGATGATCAGAGGGCTGAAGACCCTCTCCTATAAGGACAGGCTGAAAGATTTGGGATTGTAGAAGGGAGAAAGGATGACTCTGTGGAGACTATTAGGAAAGACAGGGAGGCTTTCTTTATCAGGGAGTGTAGTGATAGGATGAGGGGGAAAGATGGTAGTTTAGAATTAGATGTTAGGAAGAATTTTTCTTCATTATGGGAGTGGTGAGGCATTGGAACAGGTTGCCCAGAGAAGTTATAGATGCCCCATCCCTGGATGTGCTCAAGGCCAGGCTGGATGGGATTTTTAGCAACCTGATCTAATAGAAGGTGTCTCTAGCTATTGGAGATATTTGAAATTGGATGATCTTTAACATGTCTTCTAGTCCACACTGTTCTATGGTCCATTCCATGATTTTCCAAGACAGATTCATATATCATCTGAGAAAGGATTTCATTGTTCCTTGGAGAAAATCTAACAGTTAAATTTGTTAGTATGTTACACTTCCCAAAAACTAAATGACAATGCACATTGCATTGCAAAGTCAGTAAGGGAATAGAGTGTTTAAGAAATTATTTTTGTCCTTCAGGGAAGATAATACACAATATTTTATGTATGTATAGTATCTGTCTTGATAATTGAAATAATTTGACACTATATATTATATTTCAGTATAATTCAACATATCAAACAAAGTAGATCTGGCTCAAAATGTGCATCTCCAGAGTGCCTAAAGGGGACAGTTACAACTTTTCTGCCAAATTGATTTATGCTGTGCTCAAATGCTAACAAATTTCAAATGACAGCATATGCTTACAAGCTCCAAATTAAAACACTATATGTATTACTTCTAAAGAGATTTATCAAGCAAATGTCTGTGACTGACTGCATTTTCTTTTCCTTTTTTTTTGTTTCCTTGATTATCCTCTTATTAAGTTTTCTGCAGATGTGCTTTGCACCAAAAGGGTGAACAGTAATTACAGCAAAGTTTTCTATAAACATAATTTCATAAGCTGTCAGAGAAGTAATTTTGATGTTATAAACAGATTCATTGCATTTCAAATATATTTAGGCCATCTTACTAACATATCTAAGGGGAAAAAAAAAAAGAAAATAGTGGGTTTGGAAATCAAATACAAATTTAGACACTACTCCTCATTAACTACCAGAAAAAAATATTTGAGTAACGGTATATGGAAACCTTTGAGATGTGTCAATTGACTGTATTTTTATAGACTAATAGGACTTTCAAAGAAACTGTATATTGTGCCTAGTGTTACGAATTTGCATTTGGAGGAAGTGCAAAGTTCACGTCCACTAAGGCTATGGGCACCCATAAAAATAGCCAAGAATTCTTTCCTCACCCCAAATCCTTTCATCTATAACTGTATAAATCTAACCACTTTGTAATAGTTTTCTCTCCTACTGATAAGAAGTTTGGAGTGAAACTCTATATATTTTCTCAAACAGTGAGAGAGAGGTCATGCACTGCTCCCTTGTTCACTGTCAGTATGTACTTCAACAGAGACTGTACAAAGCATGGCAGAAAGAAGGTATTGGTTCATAAACCATTGTTGAGCACTGGGAAGAGATGTAAAGTCTTTTCCATGAAAATTTAATACCATATTGTGATGGCAACAGAAATTCAGGTGTTAACATAACCAGAAAATTTATTGTATTACAATTTATGAATATATGTTGGATGTGAATATGTAACTTCTGAATACATAAGGGGCATAGCTCACCATTGTCTCAGAAGTAAACTTTGCATCTCACCCTCAACCTCATCTAGCACCTTACTTTAACCTAGAACTCAATTTTTATCAATTGGTTTTCTTTGATTCATAAGTATCACCGTCTGGTATGCTAAGAATTTCTGAGCCACCTTCCTGGTGCCAAGAAATCCCAGGCAAGTCCTTGTTTGCATCATAGTTTCTAAATGCTATGTTTTGACTCCTTCACTGTCAGTTGCACCCTTCCCTCTAGAGTTCCACTTTAGCAAACTCTTCAAGAAAACTCCAAATAAACCAGATGTAATTGGCATCTGCCTCTCCAGAGTAAAATTAGAGTGTTTCTTAAACTGCATTTGGGGAATGTCAGGTAGGAAAAATCACTACCCTGAGCCCAGCACAGTCTATGACAGTCTATGCTATTTGCCATTTTGCCTCTTTCCAGCACAGATCCTGAGCCAGAACTTTCCTATCTCTGAGTAGAAAAATCTGGATGGTCCCCAAGGCCGACCTGGTAATTACAGTCATTCAGTAAGCATCAAGTGCATTCAGGCACTGCTGAAAGCAAATTCTGCTTGATGGTCCCTATTAGGCATAAATCCCGGAGATATGATCAGAAGATTCTGTTTCAAAATTGGTACTGTGAAACATATTGCATACAACAAACTGGATCCTCTCTTAAAAGATCATCAGCTTTGGCAAAACTTAGATTTATCTTCCAAACTATATGTGATTGTTTTCTCGAAAATATCTGTTGACATGTAAAACACTAATTCCATTACCTAGGATAATCTCTGTCAACTATTTGAGATTTTGTGTGCATTTCACATCAGAAAAAAATCCACAAGAAAATCTGAAACCAGACAAAAACAAATAAAAATACCATCTAGAAACCCAACACTAATAAAGATTTCTATCAATACTTTTAAAAAGTCTGTTTGTGAAATACAGTGGGTCCTGAATATTGATATCAAAATTTGTCACATAATGAACAGATCCTTTGAAAAATCATGAACAGAAGAAAGCAAGCTTATCCTGAATATTTTTACCAGCATTTCAGACACCAAATAACAAGGTAAGCCTGAGAAATCTATGTACCTGTTCATAACTGGTTAAGAAGACTGGTTTTAAACACACCTGCTTGGAATTGTAATACACAGTGTTTTCCAATGGATATGGAAGTTAGTTATTTCTCTGTACAGATCCAAAATTAATTATGTTTTGGTAGAGAAGTCTAGCTACCTCAGTAGTTAAAGCATGGATTCTCATTAACTTCAGTGGAAATAGGAACTAGATAAAAACCTCAAATACATAGAGTTGATGCTGACAAGATTATTTTTTGGTTTAGATAAGTAAAACTTCTGAACACAACATTGTATCTTTTAAGTAATATCCTAGGGTTTTTGCAAAGCCAAAAAACACACAGTCTTGTTTCTAATGCCAGTATTTCATGAAAATATCTTCAGCTAAACTCCAGTTCCTCATAATTCTATAACAAACTACACTGTATTTGCTCTTCCCCCCCCCATAACTGGCATGAAAATTTAAAAATGGAGCAGTAGCTAATAAAGTGTTTGTTATTGTATTTACTTTTTTCAAATACAGAAATTAATTTAATGATGAATAAGATATGGAAGTCAATAGTCTGACATTGAGGCAGAATTAAAAATTACTGAAGGTTAATTTAAATTATATTTCCTACCATTCCCTCATGAATATATTAAATAAGACAAAATAAGAATGATTTAGATTGAGAAGGTAATGAGATACCATAGTCTGACAAAAATCAACATTCTCGGAGGGTTGAAGAAATATTCAAAAAAAGTTTGACTAATTAATTTTTTATCCACTGGATCATTTAAATTATCCAGAACAGTCACATGCAGATCATTAAAGTTATTTCAGTAAGATCAACATTTTAGTCATTTCAATATTCTCTGTGGCATTAAAGCTGCATTTGAAAAGATATGTGTGACAAAATATCAGGAGCTTTTTACTTGATTCAAAAGAAAATATTTTGTATATCAAACTATATCACATGTGACTGGCATGGTTAGAGCAGTTTTCATCAAAAAAGCTAAGTAAGAAGAGACATTTTAGAAACGAAATATTCCTACTTTTTATAGTAATAGTTATAATAAAATAAAAGGGTAGGTAAACTGTTACATATGACTTGAATGTTTACTGTGTTTTGAGTTACTGCAGACCATAAAGGGTAATGTGAAAGATAAAAGCCCCACTACTTGCCAAATCTGTGGCCCTAATTGCCAAAAATTATCACTTTTTGAGGTAAGAGACCTTGAAAGCATTGACAGAATAATATATATCTTTTATTTCTAAACCTACAATTAAATTTCAACTGCACTTGATTATTCTGGGCTCCACAAAACAATATTAAGTCTAGTTAACACCAGTCATTCCATATCTCTTTTTTTACATTTTAATTACAAGACATGTGACTAAAATAGGAAGCTACATATTCTTCTGGAAAATCAGTCATCTGACTGGCTCATTTTTACTTTTCTTGACAAATATTTTAGTTAACACAGTTTGCTAAATTATGGTGGATTTTGACACCAGGCAAAATAAAATTCATGTTTATCAGAGGCTCTAGCAGATATTCTGTGAGGCTGTTGGCATAGTCAAAATCACATTTTTAATTTACAATTTGAGAAAAACAGTAGTTTTCTGAAACTTACAGATCTGTATTAGGAAATGAATCCCAGGCAGTGATACACAATTTGTTTTCCTTTAGTCTTTTAATGTTAAATGGATAGAATCATATTGTAGTTCTGGATAGAAGAGACCCCTGTTGCTCATCTAGTCTGATTCCTTCCATGTAGCAGGGTAAGCCCAACCAGTGGCTAGACTCTCTGAAGTCAAACTGCGAGTAGATATTCTTACATCTCCATCAATGATGCAGATGTCAACACCTCTCCGAGTACCTGTCCCTATGTTTGTCCACTACATACATGTCATGGTTTAGGAATAGTACTCCCCAATTCAGTGCCCCCAACAGGACTCTCCCAAGCCACGCTGCCAGTCTCTTGCTCCCTGCCCCCTCCCCTTCCCACTGCAGTGGGATGAGTTGAGAATTTGAGCCACAAAAGGTGAAGACCGCCAGCTGAGATAAGAACAATGTACTGGAAACAGCAATGAGATAAGAAAACAGTGATAGTAACAATACTAATAACAAAAGTATACAAAAGAGAGAGTAATTCATGTGCAAAAATGCTCAACACAGATGCCAGGTGACAATTCACAATGGCTTCCCCCCTCCTGCTATATTTTTCTCAACCAGAAGCCCTGAGCTTCTTCTTGGAAGCCATGTAGTCCCTTACACCTGCTCCTGGCAATGAAGTAAGATGGTGTTGAATACCCTCCTGGCCACAAACACATCTCCTGGCTCTGCACCCTCATGGCTACTGCAAAAAATTAACTCTGTCCTGCCTAGAACCAGGACATTATCCATCCCTTATTCTACGCTATGTCATGCCCGGATCCTACACCTTCCAACTATATACATATACACATATGTATACAAATATATATATGCACTAATACATACATATATATATGCACACAAAAATAGCTCTCTCTTTCTCTTTCTCTCTCTGTCTTTCTATAAGCAGAGATTTAATTTCTGTAGGCAGTGGCCATGCCTTCAAGGTATCTGTTGAACTCATTTAGGCCATGACTGTAGGTTCTATTCATCCTAGATGTCTTCCAGGGCAGGAGGGCTGCTTTGCTGTTGGGTGGTTGAGAGATGTATCAGGTATTCAAGGCTGGTGTACCCGGAGCAGCCCAACTTCATTTTCTATGGTAGTTATGGCATGCAGTGGCAGTGTCATTCAGCAACCAATATTACATGCAAATTCAACACTACAGACTGTTCTCACCCTGAAATCAAAACCTCTTGGAGTACACACTGTGTCTCTCTGTCCCTCTGCATTACCCACCAAGTGCACCCTGGTCCTTGAGCAAAAAGGATTCCATGGACGGGTTTACCTTCGCTTGAGGCAGAACTAATCCAAACTGCCTTCCCTAATACATTTCCCACAGGCACAACGGGGAGCTTATCCTCATGTATGGTACTTAGGGGTTTTGGTTGGGCAGTGTTAGCTAAAAAAGTAGAGTCTCTAGTATTAGCTAACCAGGGGGCCTTTGCTAAATGTAGATTCCAATGTTTGAAGGTCCCACTACCTATCGCTTTCAGTGTGGTTTTTAATGGTCCATTGTATGGCTTAACTTTCCTTGAGGCAGGGTACATGATACACTCACTCAGTACCATGCTCTCTGGCCCAGGTGTTTGTGAGTCTATTCCTCACATGACTCCATTGTTCAACTCACTTCTTTCAGGGCTGCCATGTCCCGACAGCACTTGCTTTTCAAGGTCCAAGATGGTGTTCCAGGTGGTGGTCTGAGGCACAGGGTACGTGTCCAGCAATTCAGTGGTTGTCTCCACCATTGTAAGCACATCTGCCTTGGCTGGTTTGTGTGAGTGTGGTGTAATCAATCTGCCAGGCCCTCCCATATTTATATTTCAACCATTGTCCCCCATACCACAGGGGTTTTACCCTCTTGGCCTGGTAAATTGGAGTGCATGTTTCACAGATACAGATAAGCTGGCAGATAGTGTCCATAGTTAAGTCCACCCCTCGATCACAAGCCCATCTGTATATTGCATCTCCTCCCTGATGACTTGAAGCACCATGGGCCCACCATGCCAGAAATAATTCACCTTTTCATTGTGGCAGCTCGATCTACCTGTCCATGGTTGTGATGCTCTTCAGCAGCATGACTTCAGTACGTGTGAACCTACATGATGTACATTTGCAGCCAACTTCTCTACCAGGGCAGTGAAGTCTCATTATAATTCAACAGCCCAGATGTGTTTACCTCTATGCTGCCAATTGTTCCTTTTCCATTGGTCTAGCCAGCCCCACAGAGTATTTTCTACCATCCACAAGTTGGTGTGGAGGTAGAATGCTGGCCATTTCTCTCATTCAGTGATATCTAAATCCAGCTGGACAGCTTTGTGCTCTGCAACCTGACTTGATCGACCTTGTCCTTCAAAAACTTCTGTGACTTGCCACATAGAATGCCATACAGCAGCTTTCCATTTTCAATGTATCCCAATGATACAGCAATAACTTGCAGTAAAGAGAGTGTCTCGCTTTTCATTTTCTGATAGCTGATTATACAGCAGGCATTCCTCAGCATATGCCACCTTCTTCTTCTCCAATGATGATGATAATCCAAAATGTCCATCTTTGGGCCAGTCCATGATGACTTCCAGGATTCCTGGGTGATGGGGGATTCCTATTCAAGCTCTGTGTGTGATCAGCGCAATCCACTTACTCCAAGCAGCCATCAGCGGATTTTTCCTTTGAACATCCAGCCCAGCACTGGCAGACAGGGTGTGAGAAGAATCTGTGCTTTAGTGCCAATCACTTCTGAAGCAGCTCCAACCCCTACATCAGCCAGTATGTAGTAGGCTTTGGATTCTTGGTATCACCAGCTCCAGAACCCCACAGGTTATCCTCAAGTTATCCCAGGTACTTTTTGCCATAAACTCTGGGAAGGACCATTCTCTCCAGTTTTTCACATCATGTCCTGTCCTGACTGGCTCAAGAGCTACTGTGTGAACAATACCCTGTTTAAATTGTTCAAAAGCTTGCTGTTTCTCAGGACCCAAATGAACCCACTCTTCTTCTGTGTCACATGATAGAGAGGGTTTACAGCCTGACTGTAATCTGAAACATGCATCCTCCAAAAATCTAGGAAAGCCTGTGTTTCCTTCTTGCTGGTTGGTGGGGATATAGCTGCTGTTTTGTTGACCACATCCATTGGAGTTTGACAATGTCCATCTTGCTATTCTACCCCTAAAAACTGAATTTCTTGGGCAGGAAATCAGCCTTCAAGAGGATCTGGATAATTTTTTCCCTTTCTCAAGAATTTCTCCTGCTGTGCTGCCCCAATGACACAACACCATGATGTCACCAAAGTACTGGAAATTCTCTGGAGCCTCAGCCTTTTCCAGTGCAATCTGAATCAGTCATGGCAGATGGTGGGGCTGTGTTTCTACCCCTAGGGTGCCATCAGTTCCAGGTCTACTGCACGCCCCTCCTGGTAAAAGCAAACTGAGGCCTGCACTCTGCTGCCAGAGGAATGGAGAAAAATGCATTACCAATGTCAATGATGGCACTACTCGGCATCCTCAGACTCCAGTTAGTACTGAAGTTCCAGCATGTCCAGCACGGTAGCATTCAGTGGTGGTGTGACTTCATTCAAGGTCAATATAGCCTACATGTCAATATTTATCTCTATTGACTTAAGTATTAGCCTTAGAGTGCTATTAGAGTGTGAGTGAGACTTGCTGACCACTCCTTGACTCTCCAGCTCATGAATCATCTCATGGATGTGGATCCTGGGATTCCAGTTGATGCACTGTTGTGGTAGCAATTGATACCGTTGTTCTTTGACCCTCATCCGTCCCACAGCAGAAGGGTCCTCTGAGCACACAGGCATGGTATTCAAGGTATGTCTAATTTTCTCTGTCTCCACAGCAGCCCAATGATGGCCCTTTGGGTCTGAGAAATACCCTCCCTTGAGGTAATTTATGACAAAGATACATGGAACCTCTGGGCCAGTCACAATGGGGTGTTTTTCCCATTCATTCCCAGTCAGGCTCACTTCAGATTCCAGTTCAGTCAACTGTTAGGATATCCTTGTCACTCCACAAATACAGATGGATTCTGCCCCTACACATCTTGACGGTATCAGGGCACATTGTGCACTGGTGTCGACTAAAGCCCTTGGACCCTTGTGGGTCTGATGGGCCAGGCCATGGGATCCATCAGATCCACACTGTCCAGTAGATCTGACTGTCTCTTTCCTCCACCTGGCTGAAGGCAGGGCCCCTGTAATTCTGGTCATAGCATGTGTTCCTCACTTCTTGTAAATATGAGCTGGAGATCCCTTCAAGAGACTTTGAAGTAACATCAGCCCTCCTGCTCTGTCTGAGGACTTGCCCACTGAAACCTGGAGGGGCATCTATCCTTGAAGAATTTCCCGTGGTAGTTTTTCTTCCTCTCAAGTCACGTACCCATGCTGCTAGGCCAGAGGTGGGTTTTCCACCCCATTTCCTCATGTCCCCTCCATGGTCATGCAAGTGAAACCACAGGTTACCTCATGGAATGTACCCTCTCTCTCGAGCAGTGGGGCACTTGCTCCTAAAAAAAGACTCTAGTCCATAGTAACAGAACCTTTCCTCTCTAACTTGCTCAGGCCTTTCAAATCTGTCTGCAGTTTTGGACAGTCTTTCCACAGCCAAGCCTTCTCACACTGTGGAGCCCAGAACTGAATATAGAACTCCAGGCAGAGTCTCACATATTCTGAAGAGACGACAGGATCCATTCCCTGATATTTCTGGCCGCACCCTTGCTAAAGTAGCCTAGGAGGTGGTGGGCTAATTTGCCACAAGGGGTGCAGTGCTGGTTCCTCTTTAGTAATTGTTAACCATGACACCCAGAATTTTCTCTGCTAAGCTGCATTCCATCTGGTGAACTCCAAATCTGTACTGATGGAGGGTATTTATTAATCTATGGTACATGGCTTGGCATTTGCCTCTGTTGAATTTCATGTGGAACCTGTTTTCCCATTTCTCAAACTTTTCCACATGCCTATAGGCAGTTATTCAATCCTGCCTTCCAGCATATTAACCACATTCCCAGACTAAATCTTGCTAATTTGCCTAGAGGGCACTATTGGTTGTCATTTTAGATGCTAACAAAAACATTGAACAATACTTATGGTCCTCTATCCACTCTAGATTTTAACAATTTGACTATAAGAAACTATGACAAAAGTCTTGCATGTAAATGAGATTCAGTTCTCACATTTTTAACAACCAAGCTAGTGATGTTATCCCAAAAGGCAATGGATTCAGATAGGTATAATTGGGCCTTGGTAAATCCCTACAAGGTTCTTCCCCTTGATGCCTTTGAAATGTTTTCCCCATAGTTTTCTTGAACCCTGATGTGGGGCTGAATGAGTTGTAGCTCCATCAATTTCCTTATTTCTGAAGATGGCTATTCCATTAACCTTCTTCCAGCTATCAAGAACAAGCACCAATCAGCTTATACACCAAAAGAGATGAGTATTAATTCTTAAGGGCAATTAGAAAATCTATGCTCCTGATATTCTGACGAAACATTTGGTCATAACTGTACTCAGAGCAATTTTTGACTGCTTATTCTAGCTAGGAAAACATATCTACAATATTATGTTCAACTTTTCCTCTGCTTCAGATAGCACTTTCCTCACTCTAAAGGAAAATGAAAGGACAAATATCTTCAGTCAAACCACACTGTTATGTATTGGTTTAATGATTAATATGATCTCACTGGATGAATACTTGTAATTTGCACATTACACTTCAGCAGTCCTAAAAATGGCAATAGCTTGGGGCAACTCAATAAGATTCTTGGAAGAAGGGTTGTTTTATAAAAACCAATACAAGTATACAATAAAAATGCTTCCAAATACTCATCTATGAGGTCTTTATTTGTATGTCAATTAACCAGTTCAGAAACTTGCACTTCTTAACTGTTTACTTTACATTTCCATGACAAAAACAATCTAAAGGAAAAACAAACTGTGTAGTTGTCTTAAGTCTTTCACTGAGAAAACAGAAAGAAACCTGATTCTGGCAAAAATGAAGAAACAGACTGAAATTTTGCTCTTCAAAAACTATGTCCTCTTGTCATTAGTTTCTTCCCCACCTGGACTTGAAGCCATGGCAGATTTTCATTGTTGGAGTTGAGATCCTTTACTCAGTAACTGTAAAGATCCTTCTGTTTAATTTCAGTTCCTATGTTTAGCAACTACCCACCTCTTTGAAGATCTTTATTGAGTGAAGATATTGTGATATCCCTAATGGAGTTTCCCATACAGTGCTTTTTTATGTTTTGACCAGATGAGTGTCTCCCTTTACGGTCTATTTTCTGTTCCGTGTTGACTCTTCTATTTACTTTCTTTTTTTCTTCTTGCTGAAATTGTTCAACAGATGCCAGTTTTCTCAGAAGTATCAGCCAGAGTTTTCAAAAGGGTATTACTCACATTGTAATACTCTCACACTACACTATAGCACACTATGCCAAGTAGTATATTCTTTTTTGACTGTTTAAAATACACCAGAAAACTGTAACTCTTGTGGAATAGAAAATATTTGTCTGAAAAAGTTCCTCACTGAGTCAAGAATGTTTCTTTTCATGTTCAGCATACACTCTCATTTAATGAAGAATACATATTGCTGAAATTAAACTTCTAGAACAGTGAATTCAACAACAATACAAGCTTAGTAAGAGTCTTAACTGCTACCATGTTGTTTAGCTAACATACTGCTTTAAGAGGAAATTAATTTCCCATCTCATCCACAAACATTCATTCCAACTGGAGTCTGCTTTGTGCAAAACGGAAGATTGAGATTGAACGAATATATTAGTGAAGTAAAAACTTGCTGTTATGCTGCTAAAAATTAGTAACCATTAAAGAATAAACGTTTAATTTAAAATTGTCCAGAAAAGAGCTATAAAATATCTATAATAGGAAAAAAATTAAACAGAAGAATGTCTTCATTTTATCTTTTCTTTCTGGCTAATAAAGATTCTTTCTATGTTGTGCCTAATTTATACCATTTAGAGAAAATATACTAGAAAATCTTAAACTAAAATTTAACATCTGCCTCCTTTCTTTAAATAGCCAAAAGCTTCCATCTTCCCATCTCACACAATACCATGATCCCAAATGGACTTCCCCAGTTAGAAGCAACATCCTACAATTGGATATGTTTTTTCCTTAAAAACTTTTTTGTCAGCCTTATTTTGCACTTGTGGAAATCTGTTGACTTTCTCCATATGATACAAAATTTTCAGTTTAGAAATGATGCTGAGGAAAAGTAAAATGCCTAGAGGGTGGTGGGAAACAGGAATTTTCTTGTTGCTGCTATTGCATTTGCCTTACATTAGTTATTTTTAATAGGCCATTTTTTTATTCTTGTTTAAACACGTGTATAAGCATATGAAAAGCTGAAAATAATAGCAATGTAGTTATCACATTTGTTTATAACCTTAACATGTGTTCAATGAACACAATGATTCTTCAAGTCACTAGAAAACTTGCAATGAAAAACTGGAAAGTATTTTTGGAATGATGAACTTAAGGTAGAAAAGGTATTTCAAACTCTGTTTTCAGAGAAGAGTCAATAACTTAACATAAACAAGGTCTCAATAAAATCCTCCACATATGGATCTAACTTTATTACTGTTGTTTACAGTAAATGAAAGAATAAACAAACATCACGAATTTCAGCAAAGAGACACACAGAGTCTTTCATCTGGACAGGAACAGCTCTAGGAACCAATATATTCTCAGGCTCATGCCACTGGAAACTGACTTCACAAAAAGGAACTGGGGGCACCAAGTTGAACATGAACCAGCAATAGGCCCTTGCCACAAAGAAAGCAAATAGGATCCTGTGTTGCATTAGACAAAGCACTGCCAGCAGGTTGGGGAGGTGATCTTTCCTCTCTACACAACACTGGTGAGGCCACACCTGAAATGCTGTGTCCAGTTCTGAGCCTCTCAGCACAAGAGAGATACAAAACTACTGCAGGAAGTCCAACAGTGGGTCACTGAGATGATGTGAACAGAAAATGGAACAACTGTGGGGAAGGGCTAGGACTCTTCAGCCTGGAGAGGAGAAACTTCAGAGGGTTATCTTATGAGTGTATATAAATACCTGAAGGGCAGATGTAAAGAAAACAAAGCCAGGCTGTTTTCAGTGGTGCCCAGTGACCTGACAAGAGGCAATGGGCAAAGTCTGAAACACAGGAGAGTCCATGTGAACACGAGAAAACACTTTGTAAATGGTGACAGTGACTGAGCACCAGCACAGGCTGCCCAGAGATCTTGTGCAGTCTCCATCCTTGGAGAGACTCAAAAGCCACCTGGAGATGAATCCTGGGTCATAGGTTTTAAGTGACTGCTTGAGCAGGGGGATTGGACCAGAAGACCTCAGAGGATCCTTTCAGCTTCAGCTGTATGTGATTCTATAGAACAGACAAAAGTCTGTTCTGCTTTTTCTGATTTGAATTGTTGTCACATGGCTTTTCATATTCTCTGGACAGAGATTTTAAGATTACTTCAGTAAAGGTTGCAATACATATTTGGAAATTCTATTCCTGTTTTATGGTGCAACAGGGTTGCTAGGGGTGAAAGCAAATGTATTTCCCCAATAATGCAAATGCTCTTGGAGCTCTATGCTAACAGTATATGGACAAACCCTCAGTTTCTGAATCACATTCAGGCTTCTTGCCAATTGAAATTCTGAAATCCAGAGATGCTTACATATCAGAGAGGGGACAGCGGAAGGGACAGACAGAGACAGAGAGGAACACAGAGCCAGAGTAAGACATGAAGAGAGATATGGAGACAGAGAGAGAGACAGAGACAGAGACAAAGGATTACATGTTAATAATAACATATAACAACAAATAGAGTATACTAGACTATAATTACATTTGGGCTATTTCTTGAATGTGGCTGTGGCATTATGAGATGATCAAGATTGTTCAAACAATAATGTATTTCGTAGGAATATTTTTTAATGTATTTATCTCTACTTCAATAAACAAGCTTTTTATTTAATACTCATTATTATTTTCAATATTTCTCCTTAGAACTTAAAATAATCTTCTATTTTATAAAAAACTGCTTAGACACCTAAATTCATTCAACACCCAGAAATAAACTAGAGCAAAACATTCATCTGTCAATGGTGGCTTTTGACAGAAAAAAAGAACAAGATAAAAGAATCTAGAACTGCCTGAAGTGGAGGTCCCCTTCTGTAAATGTTGTTGACAGTTCACTGTATCATGCACCGCCTGAAATGATTAACCACATTCAGAAACAAAACATGAATTAAACACTGAACATTTCAAGTGTATACAATGACAATCAGTTTTATAGAAAGACAAAGATATGTCAGTTTGGCCTTCTCTTCAATATAGAAATTATGGGTTAGGCATGATGACTTGATATGAAAACTGTGATTAAGTCTTTCAAGATATTCAGTAGCTAAGTCACTACTGTATAATAGTACCTTTAGAACTGACAGTCTTATACAAATCTATTAGCAAATGCACCCAAATCCACTACTAAAGTATTAAGATTACTCAAACCAGGAAGAAGAAAAGTCTCTTAACTTTCTTTTTTGAATACTAGTATGATGCCTACCATTTTTTTCATAACCCTAAACAGGAATTTGCCCCATTCTGCCTTGAATCCTGCTGGGTCTCATTTGATAATTAAAAGCCCCATGAATGCTATATTGTCCTGGATTAATATAATTTCTCTTATTTTAATGACTCCTTTTATAGTGCTGACAAAGTATAATTTGTTAGTTGTTCCTTTTGTGCAGCACTTTCCCTATTAATGCTTCTCAGAAAAAAAAGAGTCAAAATGCCTAAATCAGTTCATGTGACTGCAGCTATACCTATGCTTGGTATCAAAACACAAACAAAAGCTCAGAAAATGAAAAAGAACAATTGCTGATAGAATAAAGTATATATTTTATAAACTAGATTTTAAAGATATAATTTTTGCATAGTTGCTGTCAATCTTAATTCTAAAAGAATGCAACCTTTGAATTAAAAGGCACAGCTGCACTCATTAGAAAAATACAGTACGAACACAGAATCATGCCCCTAAAAGAAGTATCTCAAAAAGCTAAGAATAACAGCTAAAAAAGCAGCTTACTTTCATTGAATCCTAATTATAAGAGCACTTTTCACTCTGCTACTTGAATATTCAGAACTACTATTAATTTGCCAGGAGCAGTTTTCATTTTCCACATATCTTCAGGATTCAATTAAACAATTCTAGATACATTTTTAGAGTTTTAAAACATTTACACTCTGAATATATAATTTTACTTATTCATGGAGTTGAAGGGATTTGTTAATGACATCTTCTAATGGAGAAAAGGAGAGATGATTAAGTAACAGGGTTGTTTTTCACTCAAATTATGAAACAAAGTAGAATACAGTGCATTATCTATTTTATACAGCTTTCATGATACAATATGTGAGAAGTGCATAATAATGGTGTGCTTGCAAGCTTTCAAGTCTTTCACCAGCCAAAGCATTATAACTAGTAATACAAACTCAGGTTCAGAAAAAGATAGTATATAATTAGTAGTTATATCTTCAGAACCCTGTTTAATCATTGAATAATTCATACCTACAATGTATGTCTGCAAAACTCTGTTCTACTATAGGTCAAATACAAATTGTTAATACAAAAAACAATCCCAGGTTTAGGAATTTAAAATGTAAGTCCTGCATTTGCCTCCCATACCAACATGCTTTTTGCATTTCTTGAAAGCTCCATCACCCAATCACAGCGAGCCCACATCTCTGGAGATCACCAAGTGCAAAGGAAGGGCAGAGAGAGAAGATTGCCCAAATAAGTTAACTCCAGTGGCAGATACTTCTCAGCCTTTCTGTACAAGTTACTCCACTACTAAAAAAAAACCCCAAAACCAAACCACACATAAAAACAAACAAACAAGTAGTTATTTCTCATATTTAGGTAGAATTTCCTGTGATTCACTCTGTGCCCTGGGCATTCATGGGTGAATCCTGTCAGGTGTCAGTGACTCGTGTGTATCCAGTTTACATAAATGTTCCTGAACCTGAAACTCTTCCACCAAGTCTTTCTTATTTCAGAAATTTCCCACTGGCACCTGGGATTGGTGGACACAGGTCTTACCAACGAAAAAAGAGATGAAGAAGGCACGCAGTAACTCAGCCTTTTTAAAGGCCTTTGCCACCAGGTCCTCATCCTATTCTTCCTTTTGCTGCAGCTGAACCTGTAGACATAACTGCATGTTTGCATTGTATCTACAGGAAAACGGAGATCGACTAGGAGATGTAATCAAGGTCACAGAGAAAATCAGAATTTGTGAGTCCAAGAACTGTTCTCGGGGCTCACAGTCTACACTGCTGTTTCTCTGAATAAAATCTTACTTTAATGTGTATAATGAATGAAAAAAAAGAAAAAAGGCCATAAACAAGTGATTTTTAGGCTCCTTAACAGCTGAACCTGTACAAATGAAATGCCAACTCATCAAGGTGAACAAAATCAATCTGAATGCAATCTATTCTGCAACTCAAAAAACCAAACAGGATTATTTCCTCTTTTTTTTTTTTTTTCAACCTCTTAGAGAAGATTTACGCAGGTTTGCAGACTGAAAGGAAGCCAGGTATTCTCTTCAAAGTGTATTCCTTTTTCCTTTTTTTTTGCTTAAACTGGAAATCAAAATGTTGAATGTTGTAAGAAAGTTTTTTACTAAGTACATTTTGAGTGCTGCATCTATTTGCCGAAATAGAAACCAGTCACTGTGGGTGGTGATCTTCTAAAGTAGAAAGGGAAAAGGTCACTTAAGGCTTTATTCCCTAAGGTGTTATGTGGCTAAGCACATGCTTTAAAACTTTGCTGCATAAGTGACACTTTGCTGAGCACCTTGCAGAGCTCATCCTTAGCAAGGCAGTAATGATTTACTGGTGCCATCATTTTTAAGTTAAGCAAAAGACTATATTTTTGAGGATTAAAACTTCTTTTAGCTGGGAATCATTGTAGTACAGGAATTCATTGCAAAGCCCTTCAAGTGCTTAATTTTCATGTTTGGAATATGCTTGAGAATTTGGCAGCTCACTGAAGAACAGGCTCCAGGAGCTCCAGTTATGATTTAAACATCTCCACCCACATACCACTACCTGGCTTATTTTTGCCAAAAGGTCGTACTTGCCATAGGTCTGAATTTTGCTTTCCCAAAACCATTACATTTTGTCCATTTAAAGTCTTGGTAACTGTAATTGTAATTGTAATTTAAGCAGTTTTGCTGGGCATTTTTTTCCTGAAATACAGTTTTTTTTCATTTATTTATTTTGACAGACTGCTATTACAGTCTATATAAATAGACTCTGGCCAAAGGACACCTAAATTGCTAACTAAAATACAACTTTAATAGCAGCATGTTCACTGCTGAAGAATTAGATTTCAAACATAATATTTCATAGAATCATAGAATTATTGAATATCCTGAGTTGGAAGGGACTCACAAGTGTTATAAAAGTCCAACTCTTGGCCCTGCACATGCCAAGAGTCACACCATGTGCCTGAGAGCACTGTCCAAATACCTCCTGAGCTCTGTCAAGCTGGTGCCATGACCACTTCCCTGGGAGTCTGTTCCAGTGCCCAACCACTGGAGGAAGAACCTTCTCCTAATATCCAAACTAAACCTCCCCTGGCACAGCTTCAGGGTGTTCCCTTGGGTCCTGTCATTGGTCACCACAGAGATCAGTGCCTGCACCTCCTCTTTCCCTCGTGAGGAAATTGCAGGCTGCACTGAGGTCTTCCCTCAGTCTCCTCCAGGCCGAATAAAGTGACCTCAGCCATTTCTCACACGGCTTCTCCTCAAGGCCCTTCACCATCTTTCTTGCCCTCCTTTGGACCCTTCCTGATAACTTAATATGTTTTTTTACATTGTGTTGCCCAAAACTGCATACAGTATCCAAATGCTGAGGCTATACCAGTGCAGAATCAAGCTATTTCATAAAGCATATGACAATATTTCATACTTTCACATTAGTGTCTTTGTAATGGATAGAAAATACAAATTAATTTACAACAGATTAAATATTATAGTAGTTGTTTATCTCTAATTAATAATTAGGAATGACTGATATCTCTGGAGCCTTGGATGCTTTTCTGTGATTGTTACAATTGATCTTTTATTGTTCCATTTAAAAATTAATTTTCTGTCCTCATTATTATCTTCTTTGAAATGCTTATGAATAGGATCCAGTTAACAGCTATTTTGACTAATCTCCCTGAAGATGGTCTAAAATTTTCCATAACATTGCAATTTCCTCTGAAGAATTTTTCATTTTTTTAATAAAAAAAGTCATTCTTGCATCTTCTTTCTACATATTTAGTATCCACTTTCCATGCTTTCAAGTAATACAGAAAGTATATAGATAGTTTTTCTAATCTATATAAGGCTAAAAAGATTGTTAATGCACTCTTACAAAATTACTTTTTGTGACATCCACATTCTGTTTAAAGGGCTGAACAGGATGCAGCCAAGCCAGATATGATGTGGCTGTCTCAGCCATATTACAGCACTTTGAAAGATGCTCTAATTTATGTCAGCTGGTGTAGCGTCTGAGCAGTCGTGTGTCTTCCGCAATAGAAACGCTCTGACCACCTTTTATTGCTCTTTGTTTGAGCATCTTGTTTCACTGGGCTCCTTAGGAAGGAGGTAAAGGAGACAATTTTTCACACTTTCTGTTGCTAGGTACCTTCTTCCCCTTAATAACCATTCATCCTAGGTAGGACACCAGAAAAAACAGTAGGGGGGGAAAAAAGATAGCTGCTATTTTTGTATAGGTCATACATTGCAGGGGCAGGATGGGAAGGAGAAAATCTGGCTTTAATTTTCTGTGAAAAAAAACCTAAAACCAACAAACCAAACAAAAAACCCCATCCAAAACCAAATAGACAAAAAATGAGCAACCAAAAACTATGTTGGAGAGTTTAAAGCAGATTGAACTAGATCATCAACAGCAGAGGAGAGAGAAACTGAAGGAAAACATTTCTAGACACCCTTTTTAACCAAGTGCTACTTGGTTAAAGTGCTGCTTCAATTTAGGACATATTTCAGCTTCATCAAGTTTACAGCTCAGTGTGAAATGCTAACAGTTATATTATTTTTATAACATTTGTACCGACAAATCAGCCCATACATCTTATGTATAACTTGGGCATTTGGGACATATCCTGACCTGATGCATTTCATAGATATAATGAAATATGTTTTCTTGAATTTGAAAAACTGATTTTCTTAGTTTCAGCATTGGTCTTCAAAGAAAGGAACCGAAGGAGAGAATTCCTCTAATAACTGGCACTGCTGGAATTTTGCTTGGTTTACTCAGATGCCAGTGAGATAAATGCTACTTGATAAACCTGTTCTCTGTAATAGCTATGTACTGTGGTGCGGCTGAACTCAAGCACCCTGTGTCCAAGCCATTTTTTGAACTAGACTCAGTGAGCTGCCTCAGCGCAGCTCTAAGCTTGATTGAATTAGGCATGGCTATCACTTCTCAAATGCAGCTATACTGCATTTGGGACCCGGGCATGTATTGCTATACAGTTTTGTACTGAGTCACATAGACATTAAAACCCTAGCGAAACTTGACAGATCTCCTTTATTAGTGCTCTATTAGCAATATGAAGCTGCCCAAAGGCACACATCTAAGAAAGAAAATTAAGCACAGAAACATTCACCGTTGTCACAATTAATCTCTAGGCATTCTTGAGATGATAAAAATGAAACAAAAATCATATACCATTATGCATTTCTAAATGGCATTGATAGCAGCATCTCTTAGTATGAACAAGAAAAACCTCAGGTTCATAGATAAAATTAGGGAAAAAATGACGTATTTACCTTAAATGGCACTTGGGTATATAGGCATTTGAGAGGAGACAGAAAGTTGATGAAGAGGTGGAAAAGTATTGAACATTGCTGAACTCAGATTTCTTTCTCCAATGAGTAAATGTTGTCGGTTTTTTACTGTTCATTTTAGACTCTGTCTTCACTTAGTTAGACCAAAAGGTGTCACTGAAGAAACCTGAATGTCAGTACTGTAAAAAAATGAATCACCTTTCTTGTTCTCTCAGTTTCAGGAGGCTGACTCCAAAACTGAAGCTATAAGCTGACTGTTTTATTCTTCATTCTGCTTTTAGATGTATACACTGTGTTTGCAGTTTTAGCTCTTTTCTGCTTGTTGAAAAGTTCTTACTGTTGCTTTACTGCTTATTAGTCATCTCAATTAGTAACAGTGGCAATAGGAAGAAAAGAAAAAGATTAAAAAGGAGAAACCAGTGCATTGCTTTGATTTTACCCCTTGATAAGGTCTATTTGCCTCACTTTGGAACACCAAACCTGGAATTTCATCCATACTGTATGCTGTCCATGGTGGAAAGGATTAACCACTGTTATGCATTGCAGTAGTTATATAAACATGCCAATGAATATATCACTTCATACACTTTTTCATCTAGTGTAAAAGAGAGCTGTGTGCCTAACCTTAAGAATTGATACACAGGTGATAGAGTGTATTTCATTTATCCATAGGTTATAATTACTTGTGGTCAAATTTTACTGATAGCCCCAAATACTGATAACATTATTCCATACAGACATTGCTATATTATTCCAGCTTCAAAACCTGTTGAAATCCAGAATTTCAAAGCTAACAAATCCAAGTAAGACTTTCCTAATTTTGGTAAATGCATGTTGTTAGTACAAGGCAATTAAATAATGTCGTTTTCATTGCATATTCACCATGAAAGCATAGACTTCTTCTTGTTAAACACGGAGAGAAAAATGTGCACAAATACACTGTCAGCCCCATGGAAGCAGATTCCATAAATCCCCTCCCAAAATACATCAGAGACGCCTGATAAATTAGGCAACTTGAGCAAATACAACTTAGTATTTACTAAGTGCAAAAAAATTTGAAGGTATGTATGATCTTCATGTCTGATGAGGAGAATCAATTCTATGCTATATCTTCCATTTTTACTGATGTCTCAGCTATTTTATAAAGTACCCTAAATAAATTTAAATGTTTTGTCTTAAACTGAAATGCTAACTTTCAGTCAACTGAAGTTAACTGTAAGAAAACTGTAATATTCTAAGACTGCCAGAAGTATATGAGAATAAATCCAATTATATCCACCACATTTACATTAGTGCACCATTTTTCTAACCTTCACATTTAGTTTATCATTTTTTTAAATAAGAGAGGAATCTCAACTCTCTTAATTTTCTAATTATGTCTTTTTAATAAACATTTTTCATGAGCAATTTTTTTTTTTATTTTAAATTTTTAAAGGAGAGATTAGTCTTCTTATATTTAGTTCACAGTATTGAATACATATTCACATAAAGTGAGGAATGTGTCATAGTCTGTGATACAAGAAAACATTAGTATAGGTAACATTTACTTGGCTGTACAATACATGTAACTTGATTAATTTTATTTTTAAAGGAAAATTTACTGAAATTGCACAATCACTTAAAAAATACCCCATATTTTACTCTTTGTTATAACAAAACCATAAAATACATGAGATTATACACAGGACTTCATAGTCTGAATTTGGATTAAGGGTAGAAATAAAGCAACTTTCCTGTCCTGAGGAATTTTACATTTTGAAACTTCTGTTCTTTTTTGGAAGAGGGAAATAAATCTGTGATAAATTCTGTTATCCAAAATTCATAAAATTAAAAAATTCTGCAGATTTGTCTTTTTAAATTTATTTTGATTTTTTAAAACCTAATATTTTAGAATTATTTTTAAAGAAAGAAACTCATGTAATGACCTTAATAAAAATTTTTGAGATGGACATATAAATTTTTAAAGAAAATAATGTAGAATAATTCTTCAGAAGACAACCTAAACCCATAAACAGCATTATGTTGTTTCAGCCCTTTAACTATTAGCAAGCCAATTAATTAAATTGCTACTGAATTTGATTTTGAAATCATATCAAGTAATCTGACAAAAATCACAAAAGCCTACCTAATACTTCAGCCTCAATATCATATGGATCAGAGGACTTTTAAGAATCAGATTCATTTAATCATAATAACTTACAGACCAGAAACTGTTTCATGGTGCAGAGAGAGTGCCAAAAGAAAAACAGATATGTTGTACAGCTATTAAAGTGCATTTAAAACAATTATTAAAACCAGTTTTTGGAGATTACTCACAACAGGCTAACCCAGCAAAACTTCAAGTATTTTAACATATACATTATTATAACTAATAATAAAACAGGGTCAAGTCTTGATGAGAGGTTTGCCATTTGTCTTGTAGGTGACTTTTATACACTGCAGCAAAACTTTTTTAAAAGCATCATGATATTTCAAAATACCTAAAATAGATGCAAAAGCTAAACTGTGAGCATTAACAGATCATATACAAGATTAATATTAATGTGTGAATATGCTGCATAACTCAAAAAAACCCTTTAGTGTTAAGACCTTGACCATGGTATAAATTTCTTCATGGATCATACAAAAATATTCCATGCAGTTGAATGCCATCATTAAAAGGAGATTGCTTAATTTAAACCATTTTATGACTGGGATATTCTGTTAATATATTTTTACTCTTATTCAGGATGTAGCTAAAAAGAGATGTTATCTGAAGATATAAATATGAGATTGATTAGGTCGCATTTTTCTTTAACATAATAGGATGAAATAAAGCAGTTTCTATGTCTGCATGACTGTACCGCTAATTACTTAATGTGTTTTAGCCTAAAGATTCTGCATTCCCAAACTAAAAGTTTCCTACTTTCAGTAGTTTTTTATGTGGCAGAAACCACAGACTTACTAAAGAAAGTACTTTCAAAAAGTAAATTCAGGAATATCAGTGGACTTCAGTTTATATATCTTTATATATCTTGTGAAAAATGAATTTAGATCAATATTGGATCATTACTTGCCACTGAAATGGATTTCATCAAAATCAATTTATAGCTTTTACCTTCTGTATGTATAAGTGCAGATGCATTTACCTCCTCTAAACAATTATGTTGTATAGTTTTCCATACGTCTAAGTGTATCCTTTACGTACTTCAAGTCCTCTATCGCTCTCACCCTAAAAAAACTCCTAGCATCTAAACACATATTCTCATCCAATTAGTCACATTAAATATTAAAAGACTATTGATGGTGGCTTATTAACCTTTTTCTGACAATGTTGCTTGAACACTTTCCCTTACTGCAGATGCAAATTTCCCATGTTTTCCTATATAATCGCTGTTGGCAGAAAGATACGGCCACTCATTAGGTGAGAGCTTACAGTTCGTACATTTCTTTGTTAAGACAAGTGGAACCACAATACTCAGAGAAATGTAATTTGCAAGAGACTTGAAGGACTAACAAATTAAGTTATTCTTCCATTTGGCCAGCCTCAATGAAAGCAGAAAGTGTTACAAGCTAACTCTCGAGAGAAACTTCTTGGTTTCTATAGGGGTTTTTTTCCCATTTGTTTTTGTTATCTTTTGTACTTTTTTTTCTTCAGACTTCTCTGTGCTTATATATAAAACGGGACAAAACACAATAAATATAATCCAGTAAAGATTTCACATATATTGTTTATGGATGTGCTGTTTGTTTGTATTAATCGAATTTTTAAATATTGTCTTATTTGTATATGAATAAAATTTCAAAATTGAAAGGTGCAGAAGAGACAACAGGAGTAAGGAGTACTTGGCACCTTCCATGGTTACACTTCTAGCATAATTGTTGTGGATTACAGCTTATACAAACAAATCTGTTGTTGGCTTTCACAATGCAATTAATTATTATCAGCATTCTCAATAAATAATTATTGCAACACTAGTAAGAAAATACAGTGGAGATCCAGAGGAAAAAACCAGTTCACAAAGTTCCCTTCCATCTGTATGTGTAGCTAATCGATAGGAAATTACAGGTTTAACTTCTTGACTAAATCAAAGGTCTCAGTGTAATTGTGTGGTTTGGATAGAGTCCTATGACCTCGTGCAGGTCTCTGCCCTCCCTTCACAGACAAGTAACTCCTCTCCCATTTGCCTGTTTATTTGTCCCCTTGCACCTTCCCCAAATCAGTACATACGGATGAAGGTCTATACTGAGGCTGCCAAAATTAACTTTTCTCATTTTTTATTAAGGTGAATCACCAGATTTTCTGCACTATTGGACATTAATAATTCATTTATTTCACCACTATGTTTCTGACACTGTCCAGGAAGAAACACATTGAGAGTATATATAGTAGCTGACAATGAAAGCTCTTAGTTGTTATCTCATGTCCTAAAGCTTTCGATCACTTTTTGCTTAGCTCCTTCCCCTCTTCCAAAACACAGCAGTCTACAGAAATTTTGGATGTTGTCTGAATCCATGAAAATACCTAATCAGTGCTCAGCCTGTGCTGACTTGTGAGTCTTCCAGCAGTCAGCCCCATGGTCTAATTCCATTCTCTTTTAAAAACAGTATTGTACTTGACCATTTTTGCACATCCTCTTTCAAGTCTGCTAGCATGAAAGAGCCTGGACATTCAGTTCCCATCTACCTTCTTTTATTGTTCATTGGTTTCCATACTTAAACCTTCTACTTCTCTCTGAGACAGCACAGTATTTTAAACCTTTCTATACTTCTGTTAATTTCTTTTGAACTTGAACATCTAATTATTTTTATTTTTGATCTGTGATTACCAGAAAAGAATACAAGTATTTCAGCCATTTCAGCTATTGATATCTCAACAGGAAAAGTAATCTGGTCCTGATTTTTGTCTTTGACAATTTCTCAGTAGCAAAATTATTTACTGAAACATTGAAAATTCTATTTTAATTTAAATTGCATGCATAGAAAATTCAAAATTAATCTTATTTTTGTTAATTATAATTCCTTATTCTGTTGTTTTAACCCAAATTCACAAGGAATATACAACTGAAAAATAAAGTTTATGCTTCACCCCAAAATATGTCAATGTGTACTTCTTTCACACTTTAAAAAATATTTTTTGAGTGACCATCTCTTCCAATAGACTTTCCTCTATGATTCATGATGCTATCACTGAAGTAAAAGAACAACACTTCTATGTCTGTTTCAGCTGTCACACCAGCTCAGTTATTGCAGTACCTTTACCTATTTACAGCCAAAATCTGTAGTTATCAATTCTTCATTAGCAAAGAATCCTATTGATTCAACAGTAGGTCTTGGTGAGGAAAAACTGACATGATTCTAATACTAAATCAGAATTTGTATGTGACAAAGAAATGAGAAAGAAATCTTAACAGATGTCTGCTTTATAAATCCTATATTAAAATATACAGGAATCTTCTTAGTAAGAGCTTAAGGCCATAATGAATCAATCATGACAGTTTTAATTTTCATTTATATCATTATCAAACAAATATTCATAAAAGTGCAAATAGGGTTAAGTGCTCAAGAGGGCTGAGAATGAAAAGAATTCTCAAAGGAGGTCAAAACATTTCTTCAGAAAATGGATATGATAAAAATAAATTTAATTTGGCAATACTAAAATATACATAAAATCACACATTTTCAGATGTAAAAAGTATTTATAACATATATTTGAAGAAAATGTTCTGCTATTGTAGAAGAAGTTTTTCCATTCAGCTTTTTCCTCATGAACTTTTTGTGACCCCATTTAAGGAAGATTTTGCAAGAGATACTATCCTTGTCAGGATGAATTTGATTCAAACAACAGTTGGTATACACTGCAGTGATTTCAGCTTCTTTGCTGAAAGAAGCTAGCTTTGATGATTTACAGTCAAAGATTGAATCTAGCAGTTCACTGTAAACTCCATTTATCATCGGACATTACCTTATCAGATAGTTGCACACGGTAGAGAAAAATACAGAGAGGGTTTCATTAATTCTTTGGTGAATGGGGCTCTATTCTAATGATATATGGCTTCAACATGAACATTACAGCATGGACTGACTTTATTACCTACAGTTCACATGAACATGTGCCTATAATTCTTAAAAATGGCAGAAATGGCATCCTAAAGCAGTTTTACCTGTGAAGCTTCTTGCCTAATACAGCAACTTTATTTCCTTGTCTCATTAATTCAAGGACAAGTTTGCATTATAAGAAAAAATGACACAGGATAAATTTCAAAAATTTTCAAGGAAGTTTATTGAATTACTTAGACTACCAATCAAACACAACACCAGAAACATTTGCATATTTAAATAATTTATCTATGATATCTGTGGCTCTAGGTGGATTGTCTCATTAACAGACCCTTTGAATTTTGGTAAACCCCTTCAGTAAAACTCCAGACCAGACTTTGAACCACTACCAGTACCCTAATTCTCTGTGATTTTCTTTCATTTTACACTCTGTCCTAACAAATTAACCAAGCTACAGATTATAAAGAACTTACAGAAACCAAATACCTATGAATCTGTGATCCTAACTGATGGTACTGAAAGGTAATTTAAACTGTCAAGTTCCAAAAAGTCCACAGTTAGATTTCAGAACACTCAACAGGTGTTGAAAATTAGCACATTTATTTATTTACTTATTTATTTAGTCTATAAAAATGTGTGCAGTTTTGTCTGTTTGTTTGGGGTTTTTTTGTTTCTTGCTTTTTAGAATATTTACACACTGATTGGTTAAAATATATATGAAATTTTGGGGGTTTAGTGCTATAAATTTGTTAAAAATTATGCAATTTATATATTTATTGCAACAGTAATAATAAATATATATATTTATGCAATTTATATAATTATTATTATTAAAAATTTAGTGCTATAAATTATGTAAAGGGGGGGGTTGTGCATCTATAGCTGGTAGATGTTGGAGATTTTTGAAAATGTATTGTGCTACTGTGGTGGTTCTGCTTGGCCCAGTTTTTGCTTGTGAGTAGGGTGGGGTACAAAGATGGCTCCTGTGTGTCCTGTGTGA
>VZRL01001929.1:464329-516796 GCA_013397895.1 Origma solitaria | reverse complement strand
GTGGATGCCTGCAGGAAGCTGTGATCCAGTGGGAGTCCCAGAGACTGAGAGTTGCAAAGGCCTTGCAGGAGAGAGAAAGGCCTTGCTCCCGGGATGGAAACAGCCTGGCCTCAGCTCCTGGGATGGAAACAGCCTGGCCTCGGCTTGGAAGTCTGCTCCTTATGGACAAGGACTCATGCTGCAGCAAAACTCGAGAGGGTTTGCTGCTCATGAGATTGGACCCATGCCAAAGAAGTTCACAGAGGACTGTCTCTCATGGGAGGGATCCCATGGCTAAGCAGAGGATTCTTCTCCCTGATGGACTGACCCTGACCAAAGAAACGCCCATACCCTGCGCCCACCCCAGAGCTGTTTGTTGGAAGGAAGGAGGGAGGGGTTGAGCTGAGAAATGGTGTCTTACTAGGGAGGGGGTGAGTACAGAAACAGTGTTTGTAGCAGAATTGTGGTGACGGACTGACGAAGAGAAAAACCCCGTACCATGCCCCTGCCCCGGAGCTGTTGGTTGGAAGGAGGGATGGGGGGTGAGCCGAGAAACAGTACCTTAACAGGGAAGGGGGGTGGGTGAAGAAACAGTGTCTTGAGAGCTTAATTTTACCTCTGATTTATCCTCTGACTCTGTTAGGTTAATAAAACACTTTCCAACTTTAAGTTTAGAACTTGTTTTGCCATTTTCTCCATGCGTCCTCCCACCAGTCCTTATCTCAACTCATGAGTCCGGTGTGTTTGTCTTAGTTTTTTCCCTTTCCTCTGCATAGCTGCAGCAGGAGAGAGCATAGAGAGCAGGCACCATAGGTGCCTGGCATTTAGACAGGGTAAAACGTCGACAGCCACTGAATAACAAATTTAGATTTTTACTGTCTCTAAATCAAAGTGAAAACTTGGTGGCAGAAATCAAGCATTTGACAGTCTTTCACAAGTCACCACCAGTAACACACCTCCTGAGTGTTGTGAAACAAGAATACATGCTAAATTTTTTTTGTATGAAATACAATGGAATTTGACTGCTTTTATAAAAATCTCACTCCAAATTCTCTGGCCATTAAGCATCTATTTCAAACAAACTTTTTCAACATAAAATATGTTTGATTGCTCTCACATAATCCATAAGTTTCTTCTGCCTAAGTGTTCAAAAACTTCTCATCTGATTCTCTGGTAGCAAAGAGTATGACTGAAGAGTATGACTGAAGACTGTTTCTCCAGTTATAAACTTTTATCAAATAGATGATAGCATTATTTTTCCAGATTTTAAAAAGATGTCAGCAGTAGAGGTGCAAAAAACATATATATTGGGGCTTTTTTCTCTAGGTGCTGTATAAAATCTTCCCTAATAGCCAAAAAGGCAATATGCACTCAATTTCTAAAATATATGTGTTGTCTGCTAGACTGAGACCATTTGGTTTTTCATAGGTCATAATTATCAGCAAACATCAGAAATCAAAGATACTACAGATATACATGGACATGTATACAACATAAGTATACATTATATGAACTCATCATTTTGCTCTGTAGTAAAAATACTTTTGACATACATTTTTCACATCAAGTGCATCTATTATGTCTGTATTAGAATACTCAGAATTAGGGCCCTGTAACCATGCAGTTTTTCACAAAATAGCTAGAAATTAGGTGCCTGTGAGGAAGGATTTTTAAAAGGAAGAACAGTGAAATAAATTTGATGAAAATTAAAATAAAAGCCTTACAAGCAAAATATATTTTACAAAATATGTAAGTCAGAATGACACTAAAGATGTTGGCAATTTTCTCTCTCCTGAAAAGCATGAAAATCAAAGGGCTTTTTTTCAGAAGGTATTAATCTTGAGCAATGCTTGAATCAAGGTTATTTTCTTTACCCTCACTCACAGAAGATTCTTACCATCAGAAAACAACTGTCTATCACTATAATGCCTTTTGACTGTTCAGATAAGTGCAGTATGCAGAAGCTCTTTCCATATATAATACATATATATTAGAGCATGCTTACTTCAAGAAATCCGATTGTATCAATTTCTACAACACTAATCATTATAGTAGTCTATTATTTGTGTTATGAGATCAGTCAGTTAAAAGCAGTAGCATGATTATCATTAAGAACAGGAATCTGATACATATATCTGCCAATTTGCTACTCTCTCTCCAGTTCTTATGACTGCGTAAATAATACTTTTGAAGTCTTCATATAATCTTCCTGCTCTAGAATCATTAATACAAATAACCAAGTGTGTACAGCACCAAGAGTGTAGAATTATATGTAAGTGCGTAAGTAAGATACTGAGAGTAGTTACAGGAAGCACAGAGTGAGGAAGGGGTTCTCCATTCCATGTCTTTTGTGTTGGTTTTTAGGACACAAGTTGTGGCAAAGCAGGATAAATATTAGTTTTTCCAAAATAGCAATTAAATTATATTAGTGAATATTCTTGTGGCTGAAGAATCACACTAGGGTTTATGGGTCACAAGTTGAATTTCTGTTTATTGTATATATTATAAACATTATATTCAATTCCTGTGTAAATCATATTTTACCTGAATAGGAAAATTAAACCTATCTATAAAAAAAATTATTCTATGGATATTATTTAGAATATTTAGGTTGTTATCTCTTCAGGCACTGACAGTTACCAAATTGGAACCCCTCATCTTTTCTCTCATGTAAAATAACAATTAAAACAGTAATTTTATTCTAGTTTGTATGCTTATAAACTCAAAATAAAAATGTTTGGTTAAAATATCCAAATATTCACTACTACTTTCTCTCATATATTACAGTGCACACTGCCCAGGATGGCCATATTAAAGCACAATGCAAACCTAAGTATATAAACATCCCCCCCCCCCAATAAAATATCAGCCTTACAATAAATAAATCAGACATTCTCAGACTCCTTATAAACAGGTTATTTTTAAAAATGGACATTCTTTCCACAACAACATTGTTGATGTAAAGAAGAAATATAAATCAGCCGTGTGAAAAACACAGATATTTACTTTTCCTAGGCTTAATCTCTTTGTATAACATATTTTTCTTTTGGCTCCACAAAAACCCCAAGCCTCAGTATTCTTCAGACAATACTGCCAAACTTCAAGATATTTCAAATAAATTTCTCTTCCTTTCTTACATGAAGAAGGGTTTTCTGCTTTGTTATTTTTTCTTTTTACTTTTGCTTTCAGTTTTCTCTAAGCTGCATATTGCTAACCTCTAGGCCAGATTCAAATCCCACAGTTATCAAGTGAAAAAAGAGAAACAATCTTTTTCCTACTCATTTCCCGAGTCAAGGAAAAATGGTATCACAGCCTTCTTCTTCTTCTTACCCCCTTCCTCCATATGTGTTGACTTTAATCATGGCTTTTAGAGGTCAGCAGGGGAGACCAGAGAGGGCAAACATTTTACCTGTCCGTGCTTCTCCAGGAATACCTGAAGGAGAATATCCCTCATGGTTTCTTTCACTCTCAGCAATGAGGCAAAGTGGAAAGAAAGAGCTTTACGCATTTCACAGGAGCTTTTTACATATTTCACATACTTCACTTTTAGTGAATTGGAAAGGCTGCATAAGCTTCTCTAGATAAGGGTGACTACCAGTTGCTCCAATGTGCAAGTGACATGAGAACAATTAATTCCTCTTTGTACATGTACAGGTTCTTTTGGCATTTGGTTTTGTGGTTTTGAAGTCTTAACTCACTGTTTTTTTATGAAATTTAATATAAGGGGAGACAATTATTAGGTTTTAGTCAACCTAAATCTGAAAAAACAAACATTTAACTTTGTGTCAGTAATGTAGAGTAGTACAATAGCACAATACTTCAAGATTTCAAAATCTAGTTAATCCACCCATAATGTCACTTCCTCTGGTGAGGACATTAGATTTTTAAGAGTAGTCAGCTTTTTTTAAATTGTATCAGCAATGAATAAATGTTCCCAGGGAAATTTGATTGGTTTAATAGGATTTATTTGCAGTAGATGAAGACAACTTTTGAAGCCATAAAGCCTTACATCGATCATTGATGATTTCAGAGGGCAAGTGTACAGGGATGTCATCAGCAACAGAGGAAACACTTTTCTTAGACTAGTATATCTAATTTCAAGCATTGACAAGACTATTTTCTTCTCAAGTCAGATGAGTGCATGAGAAGTACAGAGCAGAATATATACAAGCCTGTAATACTATCTGTCTAAGGTCTGCAGCTAGTGTATTTTTCTTTCACAAGAAGCCCATAAATCTCAAAAGCTGTCTAGAGTAATAGCTGTCTTACACTTTAAAGATGCAATGGATGTCTCAAACTTTGGTTGACAGACCATTTACAAAAACCACTCTTAGTGATATTATACAACTACTCTGGAAACTTAGAGGCATTTGTCTGGAAAAGCCAATCCATTTTGATGATTTTTGACACTTAAATATATACAAGTTAAAAAAAAAAAAAAAAAAGAAGAAGAAGAAATATAGAAATCAGGTGAAAAGTAAAGGTTTCAATGTTCCATATAAGCAAGGAAACCAGGGCCATATTCTCCCAAAGTTTTTCAACTTCCAAGGAGGGCTAGAATGTTAGACTTGCTTGGTTTAGCCACAAAAAGAATATCCTCCAGTTACATTTGCTCAGAACAATGTTCTAACAAAAACACCAGCTTCTTGGAAAATCATAAAACTTTAAAAAAAATATGTGCACTACCATCATACCTAGTTTGACCTACCTACTTTCTTAGCTTGAGCATGCACTGTACTTGACAGGAAAGCATACCCTTGCCAAAGAATCCTTCATGCTACTGCATTAAACCAACACTTCTGTAAATCAGTTTATGAATTATATACACTGATAGGTAAAGAAATCTAAAGTAATTTTCAATTTTTTATATGATCTTCATTCTCATAATGGGATCATGAAAAAGGATCAACTGTTGTGTTCCATCAGCAATGAATAGAACTAAGTGTTGCCATTTTTTAGGCAAGTGGCTAAATATTTTGGCCTTTTAAAATACACAAAAATGTAATAATTCTATCCCTTTTAAGATTATGTTTCTCCATACCATTAAAATATAGTAAGCACATATTTTGATTTTTGAAAAGGAAAAATGAATTGTAGAAGCATGAATTCTCAGGAGTGATAGCATTATCTCTGTGGAAACAAAACAGGCACTTTAAACTAATGGTGAAAACTTCTGCAGTTCTATGAATCACAGTAACAACATAATAATTCAGTCAAATAATCACTTTTATAGTTGCAATAGGATGCACAATATTCACAGACTAAAATATATTGTAACAAATCTTAGCCTGTCAATCTAATTTTTCTACTTACCACAAAAAATGAGAGTTAACTAGCATTTCTTCTTTAAGTGAAAATATTTGTTTCCAGAAGAGAGCTATTAAAAAAAAAAAAAATTGTGAAGAAGTAAAATTTCATTAAAGATATTAAATAATTGAAATTATTTTCATCTCAAATACTGTATTTGGTTTTGGGCCTCTCATTACAAGAAGATTGAGGGGCCAGAGTGTGTCCAGAGAAGGGCAATGGATCTGGTGAAGGGTTTCAATCAGAAGTCCCACAAGGAGCAGCTGAAGGAGCTGAGGTTATTCAGCCTGCAAAAAAGAGGGCTAAGGGGAGACCCTATTGTTCTCCACAACTGCCTGAAAGGAGATTGTATCAAGGCGGAAGTCAGTCTCTTCTCCCACCTAACAGGTGACAGGAAGAGGAGCTGACACAACAGAAGGAAGGGATCCCACCCGGAGTGACCTGAACAAGAAGTGGACCCACAAGAATCTCATGAAGTTCAAAAAGGCCCAGAGTGTAAGGGGCTGCTCTTGGGTTGGGGCAATCCCTGACATTAGAACAGACGGGGAGAAGGAATCATTGAGAGCAGACAGGTGTAGAAGGCCTTTGGGCTTCTCATGGATTAAAAGCTGGCCAAATGCCATCATTGTGCAGCTGCAGTCCAACAAGCCAAGCACCTCTAGGGCTGCATCAAAAGAAGCATGATTCAGGAAGGTGAATCTTCCCCTCTATTCTGCCCACATTATTGCAAGGGAGTCTTCAAAATGGAATGTGGTAACTAAAGATAAAACCATTGTACTTTTACAAGACCATTCAGAAAGAGACTGATGACCTATTAGAATCTTAAAGATTCAAACGTATAACATTCAGGCCAGCCTGCCACATCTTCTGAAAAACTCCTGCAGAGATTTTATAGTTTTGATCATTTTTATGTATCTTACACCTCTTATAAATTATATCTTAAAAATAACAGTAAGAAAGAAGTATTTGGTCTAGCTTCAATACAGACTTACAATTTTTAAGCTATTTTGAAGAAATAGGTTGCAAGCAGGATGACATGAAAAGCATTTTTTGTTGTTTTTAAAAAAGTATGCTAGAATGAAATCGTGCAATAAGTGGGATGTGACAGATAATTATTTCAATTGATAATATCATAGGGATGCACAAGAGAATAAAAATTTCAATAAATTATGGTGGAACACTTAATACTAATTTACTTCTTAAATAATAAAATTAGGTTCATCTCCTATACAACCTTTTAACTGGAAGGAGCTCTAAAAATGTTCTTATGAAAGAGTCTCAATTTAATAGCTGCTTAAAATAATTTCCATGAAGTCTGTAACCAAAACCTACACTAAAGTTTAATTAACTACAGAAGCAGTCAATTAAAAATATAAAATTAAGGAGTTACCCTCTCCCCTAACTGTGATCCTGTTTTTTTATAAGCAACATGATGTAGTTAATGATTTTAATCTGCTCTTGCTCTAGCCATGACATTTATAAAGTATACTTGAGATCATATGCAATGAATATTAATTTATAGTAGTCACAGTTATTGGTTGATGTCTTATTTATATATTTGAAATACAACTTTTTTATTTTCCTGGATTTATTTCCCATGGTTTATCATTTGTTGTCCAGAAGCAAGTTTTGCTAAACAGAAGGATAATTTATTTTTAATTCTATTTGCTCCACTTTATCGTCTGATGTCAGAAACACTGTTTAAAAAAAAAAACCAAAACAAAGCCCAACAACCCTAAATTCCTTGCAAGAATAGACTATAATAACATTTTTTAAAAAAAGGAAAGTTTCTAAAAGCTATTATTTTTAGAAAATAAGATTTTTGTTCAAATAAATAAACTTCTTAAAAAATAAATCATGTATGGGTCTATCTGTTAGCCAGAAGCAAAAAAAAAAAAAAAAAAAAAAAGAAACATTTTAGTCATAATCAGTTATTGCTTTTCAGACACAAAGATGGCAAAGGAATCTAGAGAAATTGAGACAATTTTAAATTAAATCATAGCATTGGAATAGGAATACCTCACTGAGGTAAATCTGTGAGAAGGACTTTTGTTCTGAGGCTTCTTATTGGGAAAGGACTGGGAGTCCGAATATCGCTAATATTCAGCAATGTGTTCTAACTCCTCTATTAAACACTGGACTTAAAATTTTTAAGGCCTTAAATGTTTTAATTATCTCTAAGTACTTTAAATCCCTAAGGATCAAGTACTACTTTTGATCTTCTAATTCATTCCTCCTTAATGGACTAACTCTGTCATGTCTCTCAGACAGTTTCTTTCGTATGTCCAACTTCAGTAAGGGTGGCCGTAATCCCAGGAGCCCAACTCTCACCAACCAACAATCAACAGCAATGCACTGGAGAGCCTCAGGAACTCACTTTAAATTCTTCATTAAGGATAGCCTAGGAATAGTCCATGAATCTCCTTGTTACAAAACAATTCTGTTGTTTCCTAAAAACCAAGCATTTGCTGAAACAGGGATATTTTTGGATGGAACACTTCTGATATTAGTCAGAGGTCAAAGGAAATGAAAGAAATAATCTCATATTAAATAATATAAACATAAACAGGTGTTAGCCACTAGATCAATGAAGACACTATAAATGTACAAAATAAGCCACAGCCATTTGTAGTAGAAAACTGAATAGTGACTCATTAATGGTATGTAACTACGTTTTTGTGGGACAATGACAATAGAATCTGTTCTCTTTCCTCAGTCAGAATGAGCCAACATCTGATTTCATTATACTTGTTCATTTTTCATACACAGCCCCTAAATAATGGAACACAGAGAGTTCTATCTCACTAAGAAAGCCATCAGCAACATGGTTGTATGACAGATTTTTTAAGTGAAAAGCAAGTTTCTTCAGATTTAAACTGAATTCAGCTTCACAGCTAGTATCCTATTATGAATCATGAACAATTCTGTCTGTCTTTGGGGAGTTTGAAAAGCATTGGTTTCATCAGGAGACATCAAGGGGCTTCTCACATGATGTTAGCAAAATAAAAGTGGCTCACAGTGAAATATCAGTGCTTTCAAGCAGTTGCAGATTTTGTATGAATGTCTATTCTGTTAATTATAACAATTCCTAGTATTGATGCTGTTTCTATTGGTATGACTCAAATATTAACTTAAAGTCTTATACGAAATAAAAGAACGAGAGCACATGTATTTATGCTTTAATATACTTTTGAATCATTAAGTCAGTCTTCCATCAGCTTAATTAATTACACTTTTACACCTTGCTGATGAGAAAGCTAGTTTAATGACTTTTCCACATTTTGAGCTGTGAAATATTTTCATATTGTGACTCTGTAATGAAAAATACAACACAGATCTGAAGAACAAGTTTCAGGCAGAATAAGGAAGAGTTCCCTGGTTTGGTTTCACAAAACTAAACCAAAACAAAGCAAGAAGCCACACAGCAGACAATTGGAGCTTTGGATAAGTCACATTTATCATAATAGTAATGTAATTGTTATTAGACTGTGCAATTCCTTGAAAAAAAATTTTTAAAAATATTGCATACATCAGTCTGCAAGCATTATATTTAAAATAATAAAGGCAGTCTGTTGTCTCTTGTGTACAGGTAATAAAACTGTTAGTGTAAAATGATGCAGTCTATTGAAGTGATTTTCTGATGTGTACAAAGATGAATTTTTAATTGTTATCAGAAATCCAATTTACCACTGGGTATAAAATGAACACCTTTGGAGCAGTTATAATGAAACAACGTATCAGATATCCCTGTAGAAAACAACATAAATGACAGCCATAAATGTATTCTCAAAAGACTGAAAAATAATAAAGGAACAGGTCCAGTTTCACTGAAAGTGGCAGTTTTAAACACCCTATTGAAGTTATATGTGATAAAATGAAGAAAAGACAAGACAGCTTCTGTAAAGGAAATACACATCTCACAAATTTAATAGACTTCTCTGAAAGACTCAATAAACACATATATCAGAGAGAGATCCAGTCAATAAAACCTGTTTAGGTTTCCAAGAATTATTCAACATGGTCTTTAACTAACAAGTCTTGGAGAAAGCAAGTTGTCACATAAAAAGATGGAACACCCTTGTGTAAACAAATAACCAGCTAAGGAACAGGAGGCATAGAATCATACAACCATGGAATCATTAAGGCTGGAAAGGACCGCCAAGACCATTAAATCTAACCTTTGACCAAACAACACCATGTCAACTAAACCATAGCACTAAGGGCCACACTCAGTTGTTTTAAAAACGAGGGATGGTGACTCCATCACCTTCCTGGGCAGGCCATTCCAATGCTTATCAATTCTTCCAGTGCAGAAATTCTTCCTGATGTCCAACCTGCACCTCACCTTAAGACCATTTCCTCCTCTCCTACTCCTAGTTGACAGGGAGAAGAGACTGACCCCCACCTGGCTTTCCCCCACACCCTCCTTTCAGGAGAGCACTCTCTTCCCTGAGGCTCTTTTTCTCCAGGTGAAAAAACGTCAGCTCCCTCAGCTATTCTTCATGGCACATGTGCTCCGGAGTTTTCACCAGCTTTGTTGCCCTTCTCTGGACTCACTCCAGCACCTCAATGTCTTTCTTGTAGTGAAGCGCCCAAAACTGAGCACAGGACATGAGGTGCAGCCTCACCTTTGCTGAGTACAGGGGGTCAATCCCTGCCCTGATGCTGCTGGCCACACTATTGCTGATCCAGGCCAGATCCATTGACCTTCTTGGCCACCTGGGCACACCCTGACTCATGTTCAGCCATTGTCAAACAGCACCTTGAGGTTGTTTTCCATAGGTCTTCCAGGCATTCCTCCTTCAATCTGTAGCGCTGCCCGGGGCTGCTGTGACCCAATTGCAGGACTCGGCACTGGGCCTTGTTGAGCCTCGTGACACTGGCCTCAGCACATCAGTCCAGCCCCTCAGGATCCCTCTGGGTCCCTTTCTACCCACCAGCAGACCAACACTCCTTACAAAATTGGTGTCATCTGAACTTACTGAGGTTGCACTTGATCCCCTTGTCCAGATCATTGATGAAGATATTAAACACAACTGGTTCCAATATCGAGCCCTAACACATTCCTCCAGTGACTAGCCAAGAGCTGGATTCACTTCCATTTCCCTCCACTATCTAGGCCTGGTCATCCAGACAGTTTTTAACCTAGGAAACAGTGCAGATACCCAAGCCATGGGAAGCTAGCTTCTCCAGGAGAATATTGTGGGAGACATAGTACCAAAGGTTTTACTCCAGAAGATAACAACCACAGCCTTCACTTCATCCACTAGGCAAGTCACCTGGTCATAAAAAGAGGTCAGGTTGGTCAAGCAGCACCTGCCTTTCTTAAACGGTTGCTGGCTGGGCCTGATCCCCTGGTTGTTCCCATTATATAAGTATAAATTTTAAATTATAACTTTTAACTGTTGCCATTGATGACCGTGTTGACACTGTTGAGTTTAATGGTTTCACAAATGAGTCACAAAAAAGGGTGAATTGCCCAATGATGACATTTGATGACTGTATTAATATACAGAGTATATAAATATTATTAGTATATTAATATTAATATACTAAGTTTGAGGTGTGAGTTGCAGAAAAGCCTTAAGCAACTGATAAAGCCAAAAAATTAAATACAATATATATGTGTAAAATGACATGTGGTGGAAACAAACACATACTTTTTATAGACAACGAACTAACTAATATCACCCTAAACTTTTCAGTGAAAATATAAGTTCTCTGCTCAGTAGTCATCAAGAGTGCAGAGTGAACAGGAAGAAACATGAGGAAAGGAACACTGAACAAAATATACACCATAACAAAGTGATGCCATTCCCCCTTCTGAATTAATGTTCAATTCTCATCTCAACCTTTTCAAAAGGAGTGCAATTGGCCTCAGAAAGGTACAGAAAATGGTGGCAAAGATACACACATAAGTGGATGGCTTTTTTACAAGAAACAAGTATGTAGAACAGGACATCAAAAGTAAGACTTACAATCAGGGAGGGAGGGTCTACAGATTAGAAGTTACACATAACCCTGAAAATTAAGATTGAAAATGTACTATGCCTAGCAAAAAAATACTCTTCCATACATTCAAAAATCTAGTGACATGTATTTCACAGGAGGATCTACCAGATGAAGAATATAGAAACTACTGAAACTACAAGGAAGCTGACTTAAAATTACCACAAATCATGGGAAGTGCTGCATAGCCAAGCCCTGCCAGTTTGAGTGAAGGACACCAAGGAATATCTGCACTTTCCATTAATAAGGTGCCCTCTAGTTCATATCTCCTTCTATATGAAAAGGCTGAGCGAGTTGGGGTAGCTCAGCCCGGAAAAGAGAAGGTTTCAGGGTGAACTTATTGTGGCTTTCCAGGCAGCCTCCAGAAGAGCAGGTGAGGAACGTTTTACAAGGGCATGCAGTGACAAGACAAGGGGAAATAGCTAAAACTGAAAGACAGTAGGTTTAGATTCAACATTGGAAAGAAATTCTTTGCTCTGAGGGTGATGAAGTACTGGAACATATTGTTCAGAGAAGTTGTGGATGTCCCACCCCTGGAAGTACTAGAAGGTGTCTCTGCCCAAGGCAGGGGCATTGGAATTCTGTAATCTTCAAGGTCCTTTCCCACCCATCCTGATTTTATGAAAAAAGAAGAGGTCTTATTACGTCACCTGTTAGATGAGGAAACTGACCTGCGGGTATTTAAAAGGTCAGTGGATATTCTTAAGAAGTGATAGCAAAAACTTGGGTTTTCCTTATTTATTTTCCCAGGTAATGTTACTGGATACTATCTTCACTGTTTTTTAAAGTCAGGTGCCACTTTGATCATACCAAAACCTCACAGCCCTCAGCAGAAAAGGAATAGGATGCTAAGGGAAAAGAAAACAAATTAAATTAGATTATTAGAGCCACTAATAAAATTAATGGAAGATGTGTAAGAGAGTGAAGAAGGAAAAGTCTGCGGCTTTATTAGGTTGACCTGATATGTGATATGAATGTCATCTCTTTTCTAGATCCAGAAAGCAAGTATCTTTCAGTATATGTTTAATTTCCGAGAACACAATTGCTAAAATAAAATGAAACCAAAATTATCTTTCTTTAGATTTCATTAGTGACACAATTCTTTCTTAACTGAAACATTTTCTAGACCTTGAATTCATGTCTGTTTCATGTATCTGTTACAAGTAAGAGGTGAATTACTACTTCAGGGACTGGACTACCCAATCAAGCAGTACACACTGCTCCGAGATGAATCAAAGGACTTTAGTCGAAAAAACATTACTGGTCAAAAAGAATAGGAAAGCTGGAAGCTCAAAGGTTTTAAAGCTATTTTTAAAAGATCAGAACTCCCAGTAAGGTTAGAAAAACAGTTATTTTGTTTTCAAAAGAAAAAGAAGAAAGCCTCATTATGTGTCTGCTCTTATTTTTCAGAAGACACTCTGAAACAATGTTCCTGTTACCCACTATAACAGCCTTTCCCAGCTGAGGAAAAACAATGAGTTAATTTGCTCATTGATATTTTTCTTCATTTCTTTCATGACTTTTTGTTTTGTTTTGTTTGTTTACTTTTTTAACATTTAGAGAATAAAAAATGTGCTATGTATTAATATTATCTGAGTGGATATATACAGGACCCTTCTTAGAAAACCACTTGGGTATCTTCTCCCCCTTGTCCCTGGCTATATAACAATGCTCTGTGTCACTACATCTTCCACCAGCTCTCTTGCGTTCTGGCAAATGCCTTTGGATTCACAACAATACACTTCATGATGGAAAAAAAAAAAACCTCAAAAGAAAAAAGATTTCCACATTCTTCTTGCAAAGAATCCAAGCACAACTGCAATGACCATTCACTGTGCAGTCAAAGAAAAAGATGGTAATTCTGTCTTCAGAATAGGGTTTAACAAGCACACAGAAAATACAGCAGGGGGTGCATTCTTTGAATAACAAATGAAGAACATATCAAACAACTGTTCATTAAGCAAATACCGCCAAATCCATGAATCAAATGAGGCAGGATCTTACAGAAAAAAACCCCGCAGCATGTAATTAGACAATTAAATGATGACATAGTGCACACAAACAAGACCAAATTAAAGTATTGCAGGCAGCCCCTTATTTCGTTTTGTTGTGTTTTTTGAATCTTCCAATCCAAACAGAGTAGTCTAAAGATAGACCTGCTTATTCTTTTTAGCACACTATAATCTTTGCATGACTTTTTATTAAACAGAATTTCCAAAGTAGCTCAATTACACTAGAGAAAAATACAGACAAAAACATGTTTACCAAAAGTAGCTTCAGCAACCAAGAACTTCTTGTGTTAATTGGAGCTCTAAGCACCAACCGAGCCTGTGGGTTTGAACATAGTCACATAATGCCAGGCTGCATGTTCTACGTTATCTGAGCGACCTATGACATAAACCTACAAGGGAATCATGTCTTTCTGATGTTGCATCATGTTTTAGGTCCTCCACAACAATCTATGTACTTACATTTACACAATAAAATCCAGTATTGCCTGGACAAAGCTAAATCCGTGTATTAATCTTCTTGCTTGACATAACATCAGGAAGGCAGAGTGCTAGTCAGTACACAGTGTAAGCACCTGGAATTTAATTTTGTTGATGTACTCTCTTTCTTTATGGCAAACTTACAATCATTAGACCCTACTTTATAAGTCTTCTGTGTAAAAGGTGTCATATGTAGCAAGCACTGTCCTGGAAAGGGACAATGCTTAATGTTCACTGAATAAAATAACATTCTCATAAAACCTGATAAAATCATCACAGGCAAGGAAAAGCAAACCAGCTGTCAAGTAGAAATAGACTGCATGCATTTTTTATTTTGAAAATTTAATTTTCAGCTAAGGATCTTGCCTAGAGTTCATTTTTTACAAAGCCACTACAAAGTGACTGGAAATTGTATTTCTGGTTACTTGCCTTTCTTGGATTAATAGCTAACAGCTCAATATCTGTAAGTAGAATCAAGCATTTAAGAAAAGTACTGGGACCATATCCACCTGGTTCTAGATTTGAATCTACCTCCAACTTAAATTTCCTAAGTGACAGTAAGTAATATATAAACTACTGTCTTTACAGAGAAGAAACCAAAAACAAAACAAAAACATGAGAGCAATAATGCTTCTAAAATTTGCATTCAGACCTGTGAATCAAAGTTGTCGTCAATATCAGTACAAAATCTTAATAATAATAATCTATTTCTACACTTTTCTAAATAATAGCTATTTTGGTATTCATTAGAGACATTATCATTATAGACAGAAAAATTATCCACTTCAAATTCAGTATTTAACTGAGTTTTTAAATGCTTAATGAGTATTCCATGGAAAGTCACAATTCTGGGTTGATATTCTTTCATGAAACTTGTCTCACTGTGTTGTGAAAGCATTCTGAAACTTTTGTAATGTGACCTCCTGGTGAAGAAAACAATGTCTTCAGAAAACATCCAGATTATCTTCACCATTAAGAAATTTCCCAAACTGTCATTTAAGCTTGGATTTTGTGCCACAGCCACTGGATGAGAGCTCTCATATTATTACCTCAGTGACTTTACTCTTTGAATCAGCACAGCAGACGGTCTTGATCCCCTGCAACAATATAATTTTCCTCCCCTAGTGCCTGCCGGATGTCATCTGCAATATTTGGGTTTGGTTTTATTGCTATAGCATGCACTGCCCTTTGCTTCCTGCTTTACATATCTATTCTCAATCTCTCAGGAATGCTGAATACTTCTAATTTGAGACTCAACTGACACTTTTTCCATAATGCTTTTCAACCACCTCTGCTTCCAAACACACAGAAGTGTATGAATCCAGAAAGTGGAGAGGCTTTAAATCTAAGGGAGTGCTCAGGAAAGAAACGGATCTCCTCCCCTATGACTGAATTACTGCATTTTCCCAGGCCAAGTCAAACAGACCACGAACTATTTCTCTGAAAGATTGCTAGATCAGTGGCACTAAATATATCCAGATTACATAGTTTTTTCATAGACTTTACAAACAGATGTGTTCAGATCATATTTGGGGTTCAGAAATCTGCAATATTACATTGACCTTTTTTGGTTAAAGATATGTGAGCTGTGTTGACCTTCTAATTCTATTCTATAGTGTTTTTCCAACTATGTATGATTTCAAAGTGAATAAATTGCACATTATCAGTGAAAAATTTAATTTTAAATCAGGGCTGGTTCCTTAAGGGTACTCAAACAAAATAGGAATTTATCAGGGCCACTGTTATCCTTATTTGATGTCATAAACATATTTGTCATATTTGGAGTCATCTCAAGTCAAGTTTATGGAGCGTCGCTTTTCCTTCATTGTTAGTCACCATGAAGTCCTGAGTTTATACAATGCCCTCTCCCCCCCTACCCTGGCTGAAGAAGTACAGTACGAATAATCTCCCAGACTTTCAAAGTAAGACCATTTTTTTATGATGATTTCTGTCATATGGATGATTCAGTTAGTCTGAAGTAGGAAAATTATCATTTTGGTCCTCAGGCAAAGAAACTCCTGCAATCTCTTGCTTCCTAGCTACTAATTAATATAGTTCCTCTGACAGGTAAAAAATGGGAGTATGGTAATACCATGGTGGCTCTCATTGACTCTAGAGACACCTTAAAACAGAACTGGACATTCAACAGCCACTGAAGGTATTTCAGTTTTAAAATGTAAGTGCCCAAGGTTTTACTGAAAGTTGTTTGTTTTTTTTTAATATACTGTTCCTCCTCAAACTTCGACAGGACAGTAACTTAGTAAACTGTGTTTGTTGTCAACATTTGTCAACATTTTCAAATACTTTCATATTATCCATAAAATGTGTTACAGCATGACATTCTTCTGTAACAACATACACTCCAACAGACATAACTGGCTCTACTCTTTATGTTTTTAACACAAAACCAGTAAAAACACAACACCTTTGTTGGGATTAAAGGTCAGAGATGTTCTATAATAGAAAGTTAATGAATTTCTGAATTTTTGTATGCAGCCTATATATGAGTATATTATATAAAGCGAAAATATAACATGACCAGGTGTACATGACTAGATCACCTACCCTTTCTCAACTGTCTTTAACTGCCTTCCTTTCCAGTTTATATCACTTTTCTATCTGCAGACAGTTTAGATCACAGACACTTCATGGTCACATGATTTTAAGTTTCCCTATGATGAATGTAGGTTTTAGACACTAAGCCCACTTAGGCATACTCTATTTTAGTCAGAACATTTCTTAGCTCGGCATAAATTTGTATACCAGATGTCGCCTTGTAATTAACACATTGGGATTTGGGAGATGTAGATTTTTCTGGTTACAAACTTTCTATCAAACCGACATCTGTGATTTATGCTTCCAACTTCCTTTCAATACATTTACATAATCTGTTCAATACAAGGAGAGATCATAAACTCTTCTTACATATTTAGAAACAGATTCCACAGAAAGAGTTAAAACCAAATCAAAGAATGGTTTAAGCTTCTTTTACAGTGACAGTTACTGTAAAGCACCTATAATCAAACTTTCTCAGAACAAAAATATATTTTACAGACATAAAATCATATAATCATTTAGATTGAAAAGGATCCTTAAAACTAACATATTCAGCCAGAAATCTAACTCTTCCAGGTCAAATACTGAACCATGTTCCTAATCTGAAATCGACACATTTTTTAAATTCCAGGGATTCTGACTTAACTATTGCAATGGGCAGTTTGTTCCAGGGCTTGATAACCCTTTCAGTGAAGAAACTTTTCATTGCAGGCAATCTAAACCTCCCCTGGTGCAACTTGAGGCTATGTCCTATTGTCTTATTGCTTGCTAATTGGGAGAAGAGACTGAGCCTGACCTTGCTACGACCTCTTTCCAGGTTTTTATAGAAGGTTCATTCTGGGCCTTCTTTTCTCCAGGCTAAACAACTGCAGCTCCCTCAAGCTGGTCCTCACAGAACTTGTATTTCCGACCCTTCACCAGCTCTGTTGCCCTTCTCTGGATGTGCTCCAGCACCTCAATGTTTTTCTTGTAGTGAAGCGCCCAAAACTGAGCACAGGATTTGAGGTGTGGCCTCACCAGTGCCGAGCACAGGGGACAATCCCTGCCCTGGCCCTGCTGGCCACACCATGGCTGATCCAGGCCAGGATGCCATTGGCCTTCTTGGCCACCTGGGCACAGCCTGGCTCATGTTCAGCTGCTGTCACAGCACCCCCAGGGCCTTTTTTGCTGGGCAGCTTTCCAGACACTCTTCCCGCAGCCTGTAGCAATGCCTGGGGTTGCTGTGACCCAAGTTCAGGATCCAGCCCTTTGTGTTGTTGAACTTCATCCGCTTGGCCTTGGCCTGTTAATCCAACCTTTCAGGATCCCTCTTCAAAACTGTCCTACCCTCCAGCAGACAAACACTGCCACCCAGCTTGGAGTCATCTGCAAACTGACTGAGGTAGCATTCAATCACGCTGTCCAGAGCATTGATAAAGAGATTACATAGAATCAGACCTCAAAAGGGAGCACTACGGAAGATTTTGTTTCCTCCCAGTGGTGAAGGAGAAAAAAAACAGGTTACTATTCTCTCTGCACATGGAAATAGAGGTTCGGAACTGAAATCTATAGCCTCCTGACAAGAAGCAACCTTCTTCTGTTGCATCTTGTTTTGAACCTACCCATTTTGTTTAGAAGCATTTCATGAAGTAGGCTCCATTTGAAGAGGACTGGTGAGCCAGAGCCCACCTGTGCATGGAACTGCAAGGACAAACTTCATACTGACCTCAGTGCCATGGTTCTGTCCTCCAGCCAACACAACTCCGGGCAGCATATGGGCAGTTACACTTCTCTCTGGAGGACACATAGCTCTCCCCCAAAACACCTGCCAGGGCCATCCAGTAAATTAAACTGATCACATCGAGGGGAAAGGTTGTTTAGTGTTCTGAAGTAGAGAAGAGCAGGAATTGCTCAAGAAATTAAGACAGCCTGAGGCTTTCTCTTTTCCCTCCTTCCCTTTCTTTCTCTCCTGGTAAAAGCAGGAATGGAAGACTGCCCCTGCACTCCAATTTTTCTTACACTCCCCAAATCACTGCCAGCTCTGCTTCCTGTCCTACTCAACTGATTAAATCTGAACAGTAACAATACATTTGGTCAAGTACATTATAGCATATTTTATGATATTAGGGTTCATTCTGTCTGGTGAACACTTCCATTAAGGGCAGAACTGACTACTAAGAAGGTAACTTCACATCTTAACTCTTATTCTACCTCCAATATCTTAGATATAGTCTTCATACGTCTTGAGAAAGAATTAAATATTAGGAGAACACAACCATATTAATGGGGTTTCACATTATTGAAAATTAAAATTGCTAAAGGCAATAAGTGAAAATTTGAAATGTTATAATGAAAAGTGTGCATACACAGCTGTCAAATATTATTGGAAATTAATATTTTCACAACTATAAGCAGGTTGCCTTTAATTAAAATAAAATCATTAATTTTAAAAACCACACCGGAATAAAGGGGGTGAAAAAGAATATTGAAGATGCTTTCATGTTCTGCTCCAAGCGGAACAATTCAATTAAAAAAAAAACAAAAAACAAAACCCCAAAAAACTGAATCAGTTGTATGAAGTAAGAAATATGAAAAAACAGCAAACAACATTATTTATCATTCTAAACACCACTATAAAATTACGCTCCAATATTTCTTTTCAAAATGTACTTTCATTAACGTTTCCCTGCTGAAAAAATACTTTACTTTGAGCATTATTTATTCACCTAAAATAACCCATACACCACATTATTTTTAATTTTTCTGGAAAACCTGCATAGCTAGCTCTTAAAAAACAAAGAAACCAACAAACAACAAAAAAAAAAATCCACCAAACGAACCAAACAAAAAGACAACCAAAAAAAACCCCCAAAACCCAAAACAAAAAAAACCAGGAAAAAGAAGAGCCAGAATAATTATTTTTCTAATTACTTTGTTTAATAATTTTATATCTATCAGTTTCATCAGCAAAATAAACACAAAGTGCATTTATATATTCACAAACAATAATTTATTAAAAATATATATGTTTTTGTCCCACTCAAACATGCACCATGTTTCACTTTTTGTAACACCAGAGGTCAATATTCATTTATATTTGAAATAGGAAACTGCTATCCTAATGTAAAGATAGGTGAACTAAAACCAGATTTGTATTTCTGGATAACTTAAATTCATAGGGAGTATTCTGACTAACACCATAAAGAAAAAATCATTAATTTGAAGATGAGTCATTTCTAATACCAAAATTAAAGATCACTTGCTACAGCTAAAATTCAATACATTTTAGAAAGACTGATTATACAGGTATCAATATACATTTTCATTCATTAGAAGCTAGAGGCAGTAACTTGATACAGTCTCCTTAGAAAAATCGCATGGCAGATGAGGACCTTTCTGCTTTCTGCGAATAGACCCACTATGAAAATTGGTTACAGAGTCAGAGCACAGCATTCACTTGATGAATTGAAATTGAGATGTTTAATGGAAGAGAGAAGTAGGATCTTTGGGATCTATGTTGCCAGTGGAAGGATACTGACAACCCACCAGAACTTGCTCTCCATAAGATCAGAGCAAGGAAGGGACTGTAGAGTCTGAGCTTGAGATATGAATCCGTACAGAAAGGAAAGAGGAAGCCAACAGAAAAAGTCTGTAGTTCAGAACCTGCTGTGCATAATTTTTCTTGACTTAACACTATCTAGTGAAGTCTCTGGACAAAGAACAGTTCAAGAACTGGAATTCAGTATAGTATTTTTGTTGACTGTTAGGCTCTTTTTGGACTTGACAGAGCTTGGTTTACAGATGGACCCAGTACCTTGAGTCTTATCCAATCTAAATAATTCAATGATTATATGATTTTACATTACAATCGATACAGATTCAAAATATACTAAGAATCAGCAAGCAAGATTGGCTACTTTCCTAGGTCCATTAGTTAATAACTAAGGTTTTTTTAATAATAGTTGCAGACTAAAGGACTACTTGAAAGCATGCTCATGACCTCAGCTATTGAAGATGCAGCATGTTGCCTTGCTACATACATACTTCCTAATTTAGGCTACCCAGTTGAGCTTGACTGCATTGACTGAACTTGCGTTGCAATTATGTATAACTGCTTTGTGAACTCAATTTCATCATCTTTGGTATTGTTGGAGATAACATTGTGCAATGTCTGATTTCTCCAGAATGGGATTGTTTATCATTACAAATGAAAAAATAAAGTGCATAAACCATGGAAATATGTGCTTCAATACTTTTTTGATGCAGAATAAATAGCTAAGCAATACAGTACAACTATCATCTATTCTACTAAAACAGAAAGGGGGGAAAGGGGGGAGACAGGGTACCAGCTTATACCAGTATTAAAAATATTTTCTTGGAGTGAAATAAAAGATGAAAATAAAAGCAGTGCGTGAAGTTGAAAGCGAAGGGGAAATGAGTGCATGGTTTTTTGAATCTCTTTCAACAAGCACTTATATAATTACATGTTTTCCCAATTAAAGCAAATATACAGCATAAAGAGAGCTGAAATATCCAAAATCTCTAAGTTTTAAAATAGGCATAGTGTATTTATAAAACTAAAATTGCATGGATTTCATGAATTCTAACTTTAACTCTCATCAGATATCAGAAATGCAAGTTATTAATGAAATGTTACTGACTGATACTAAAATTAAGGAGAAAAAAAAACAACACCAACAAATAACAAAACCCAAAATTTTAAAAAGTAGGAAAAGATATCTTTATTCATTTGAATAAGCCTTGGGTAGCATTGTATCCCTGTTTCTAGAGTATTATACAGGCTTAAATAGACAACTCTACAGCCTAGAATTCTACAAGACCATGAATATGAAGAAGAGGAGACTCAGGTTAGGAAAAGTCACCACTGCTTATGGAGAGGTTCACAGGTGGAAAGGTGGTGAAGGCTGGCTGGTAGCACACGTTTCAGATATTCAACCCTTAGCTGCAACATTCTTCATTTGTATTTTATCTGCTTCTAGAAGCTGTGCAGTATTCTTGTCTTTGGTGTTCATTGCATTGGCTCCAGTTGTATGGGATTAAAAGCTGTATGGTCAAAAAACCTCTTGAAAATTTAATACAGTTGAAGTGAACCAGCTTGTTCTGATTTTGAAAGTGCTAAATGTGTTTGGGGAAGCATCTTTATAAATATGTTCCAAAACTGTTTGCCCACTTTCAGATATCTCTAGTTTCCACATTTCCATGCCATACCGCCTGCAGACCTGGAAAATCTTCCCACGCTGAAATCCATGTAGCTAAAGCTGTAGACATGGACATTTTGCCTTGTTCTGGTTTTCAGAACCTTATGTTGCTCAGAAAGCACTGGAAATCATTAACAAAAGCAGCATGGCTTACTGCTATCAGGTACCATTGAGAAAAGATATACTTCAGATTATTTGTGTCCATTTTAACAGTGAAAACACTGCAGGAAGGATTAGCTCTGGGTTTTCTTCTGAAAAGCACAGCTGTGTGATTGGTGAAGTAAGAAAGTTTATTGTTTTGCCATGGGATGGCACTGTAATCCAGAGGGGAAAAAAAGTATATAAAAACCATTTATATCATTTTTTCACTAAATAACAAACTTTAAGGATCCAACTATGACAGAAGCACTAGAGTACACTTGCACACACAAAAGATATAAAGAGGTGCTCACAGAGATTCTACATAGCACTGGGTCCCTCACCACAGCTGTGAATTCACATGTTAAAGAAAAAAGAGCTGAGTTTAAAAGGGCTGAATTAGACATCAAGAAAAAAGGATTCCTCCAAAGGTTTCTGATATTACAGACACTGGTTTGGTACAATCACATGTAATTTTGGAGGGATTACTCAAAAAGTATTAACTAACTATCAGAAGTTTGCAAAGGACACAAAGAATATTTTTGCAACTCTTTTTTTCTTTTTGGTAGTATAATAAAGAAGTATTTCTTTAGCTATTATTGCATGAATATATAAAGGAGATTATATGAAAGGTGGAGGGACACTTTTTACCAGTGCCAGTAGTGACAGGACAAGGGCCAAAGGTTTCGTACTGAAAGACCATAGGTTTAGATTGCACAAAAGGAAGAAATTTTTTACTGTGAAAGTAACAAGATAGTGGAATAGGTTACCCAGAGAAGTTTGGGCACCTCATCCCTAGAAGTGCTCAACATCAGGTTGGATTTGGTCTCAATGATCTTGAAAATTTCCTTCTAACCCAAAGCATTCTATGATTCTATGATACAGATTCTCTATCTATATGCAGCTGTAGAATATTCAGAATGGCAAAAAAGATTGAACTTGTGTAGGTATGTAAGGTTGATTGATTACTTAAGAAGACAGGCGTTTTCCATGCAATAAATCTGCATAATATGTTCTTCTCAGATAATAGCCTGGATGCATGAGGATCCAAAATGATAGAGAGCTGCCTTTGACATGGAGCAAAATAAGTAAAAAATGTACCTTCTGAGAGCAGCACTTAATAATGTTTGGATGCAGTGGCTCAGAATTGTGTTTTCACCTTGCACAGAATTTACTACTTAGTCAATGACCAAAGGTAAAGTTATTTTATTCTGTAAAACTAAATGTCAACACAAAATAAAAATTTATTAGGGATAAATGTGGAAATCAGGAAGATGAAAATTAGTTCAGCCACCACAGTGTTATTCAGACAATCTGTCAATTGACATAGATCCTGTAGGGCCATTCAGTTCCTACAGTGAAGAAACCATTTCAAGTGGTAGTAGGCAGTAAGAGATAACAAAAATTCTCTTACACAGAGTTGTGATCTGTGAATACTTGTCAGGAAATGGAATGCGTGAAATAAAAGTTGCACTTTTAACTGAAAAATTATTACAAGAGGGAATAAATTAATTCCATGTAAAAACCTGGTTTGCTTTAGAGTACCCTGAAAAAGCAAGGTAGAGTCTAGTGACCCTGTATCACAAGGTGAAATCAACTTACATGACTGCTGCCATACATGTGTCTGGTCTGCAAAGTGACACCAAATCAAGTTACGATTAGGAAACCAGTGCATGTTTCTCTGATAATTTCTTGTGAATAGACACATCTGTTTTATTAAACCACACAGAATTAGCAAAGATTTTTTTTTTCTGTAGTACTTTGGAGATAAAGCAGAACATTTCTCATTTAATTAAGTGATTTTCTCAGCAGTTTGCAGATCTATGGTCAGATTATAAATTTTATAGGAATGCCTGACTAGAGTTGAAAAGTCACATTTTCCAAATAAGGGAACTTTGAGGTAGATCCTCTTTCTTAAAATTACCCCTTTATAGTAGGACATGCTTTTCTGGGGCTTGCACCAAACTTTTAATTGTCCATGCTCAAAATGCAGTATTTTAATTAAATAGGTAGATACAAAAGTAACAAGAAACACAGCTCTATACAAGCCTTCTCAGAATTCTGAATTTTTATTCAATGCATTTGCTATTCTGCTGCTGCTTATATTCTAGTACCACATCTAAATCTTTATTCCTTGTTCTCAGATTATGCTTTACAGTGGAACACACATTCTATCCTTCCATTATAATGTCCAATTAATGAATATGAAATTCCAAAGTATATCTTAGTTGCTAATCCTTTTGAATTGTCTGGACTGTTTTTGCTACTTTTACTTTTGAAAATATTGAAGTTTCTATTTAATAATTCTAAACATATCTAGTTTCTAAATATCTAGTATTAGATATTAGTATTAGTATTAGTATTAGATATTAGATATTAGTATTCTAAATATCTTCCCACGGTAGTAGCTCAACCATTTGCTCACTAACAATCTTATGGATAACCAGCACAAAACTGAATGTTGGTGTTTTTCACACAAGTGCAGCATGTAAGAACCAAAATAAATTAAAAAATTCAAACTTCCATTCCAGCTGAAAGGTAAAGTTTTTGTTTGAAGATCCAAAATGCAATGTGCAGTCCCAAGCACCCACATAGCCTGGGCAGTGACTGGGTAGTAACAGCTCTGCAGACACTGAGGCACACAGATGACAACGAGGCAGCAGAGTCACCCAGGCAGCAATGGAGCCTCCTGTCTCCAGAGCAACTCACGCAGAGTGCCACCAGAAGGTCCAGAGACAGATCCTGCTCCTACACCTGAGACCCATGAGAGGTTCTGCGCAAACTGGAACTCTCCTGTATGGCGCAGACACTGATATCCTGGTGTGAGTTGCATGCAGACCACCAAGGTGACTGGGAACTAGAGCAATGTTCAAGAAGAGGCTGTAGGAGCTTGGTCTGTTGAGCCTGGGAAGGGATGGCTTTGGGGGGTCTTACTGACATCTACAGATGCTTGAGAGAAAAGAAATATGGAGGCAGACTCAGATGTTCACAGTTAGAGGATGGCAGGCAAAAATTACAAGTTGAAATAAACCAATTTTGATTAAAGGTATGTATACGTTTTCATGGTGAACATGGTGAGGCTCCCAAAAGAGGCTATGAGAACTCCATACCTGGAGATACTAACACCCCATCAGACAACATCATGAGCAACCCAGTCGAGCAGAGATACTTTGGCCTAGACGACTTTCAGTGATTACTACCAACCAAAATTATTCTACGGTTCTATTATATGCAACTATTTTTGCATATATTTTTCAGCATTAAAAGTTTTTATGTTCCTTACTATACAAGCTCTTATAAGAAAACACATTGAAAACTGCTAGATTAAAATTCAGATGAACTCTGGTCCTGTGCAGACCATTGCATGAACTTTGTTACTACCTAGTACTAGTGAAACACCCTGTGAAAACCTTTTCTCCCTACTAAATTTAAGGAGAGATCGTTATAGACCATACACAGACATATACATGATGGAAGAGTTTTTTTATTTTTTGTGATTTTAATTATGAAAATGGTGAAGTTTTCAAAGCAATACTACTATATTCAGCAATATAGTAGATTATATTTCTTGAGTCAAAAAAATAACAGTGTATCCATAGAAACAGGGCTTTACTGTTCGATCAGTTGAAAAACAGGTGCTATGAAGGACACAGTAACCTAGCCAGGAGACCAAGATTGTCTCTGCATCATCTGTGGTTGTCTAATATTAGTAATAAAAAATCAAAAACTTAGAATTTATAAAGAAATAATCACATTTTAGACTAGTATTTGTACTCTCCGCAGCATTAACAGAGACTCCTAGCTACAGAAAAGCAACTGCAAGTACTTAGCAGTTGAGTTCAAGTTAAAGAAGACCACAAGTGATATCATAATCTAATTTTCCATTTTACTGTTCTCTTTTGCACCTGCTGAATTGGCTAAGAATGATTCTCCACCAAATCAGTATGGTAGTGTTTTGCATCTGCTTTGCATGGCATTCCAGAGAACAGAGGAGGTACAGAAGAGGTTTTGGGGACAATTTGAAAAGCTGTATGATGTAGGCAAAGATAGCCCAGTTAAATAAAATGAGAACTAACGGCTGTAAAGACAAAAATACATCATTAAAAAAGCAACTTACTGAAATTTCATATATACATAGTGTGGTAGTTTATGCAGACAGAAGTTGAATCTATACTTTTAAAATACTTTTAATGCTTTGTGTTCTTAAATTATATGACATCATCAAGTATAAGGTCTTTTTTAGTAAATAACCCCCCAGTAAGAAATGCTTGCTCTACAGATCATAAACAGTTAATGAAATCTAATGCAGTTTGTCAAAATCTTGCCTTAATGTAAACAGAGAGGAAAAAATCATTTATGTGACTAAATTTAAAATAGATAGAATTGGCATTTCAAGTATTGTATATAAGATATAAAATTGTATTCATAAAATCATATAATCGTTTGGGTAGGAAACAGCCTTTAACGGTCATCGAGTCCAATACACTGACACTGACTTGGACATTCTCAGCAGTATTCCTGACTGAATGAGTCATTACAACCAAACAACTGTATCACTTCTCATGGATCATGCAGTGATTGCAGCGAGTTACCACGGCATATTAACAATCACATTTACTTTGTTAACACCTGCCTTTTTTACCAGGGTTCTCCAGAAAACAAGCGTGTTTCCTGCCTGCTGTGATATATTAGGTATCGATGACAAATCAGCTGTCCCAAGCAGCACTTAGCCTCTTAGCTCAGCAACTCTGTGACTGCTCCCATCTCAACCCTTCTGTTTTCTCAGTCATGCACTGCAGTCATAATGAAGTCATCCATCCTTCTGACAACAGAGACCTTAACCCTTTGTTACAAATGGCAACTGCAGAATCTTTAAATCCAGGAAATGTATAGTCAGTAAGAAAAACAGTTAATGCTACAAATGTCTTTTAGTTGTTGTTCAGGTAGGTAGATTGCCATACATGCACAAGAACCCCCCCCCCACATACAAACACTTGTCTATTTACTATCATTCATTTATAGAGAACACCTGATGACACTACCTAATAAAGTTTTTGTCCTTTTTTTTCTTTTTTCTTTTATAATGCATAGATCAGGGATGGCTGCACTGTTGAAAAGGGGTAAAACTGATTTCAGGAGTTCATCATAGAAGAGCTTCAGCAATACCTTTCAGTCATTCAGCTTCTAACCATACACAATGTAATACCTAAGAAATATAATGGCAAAATGTTAGCACTTAAAATGGACAAACTCTCCACTTTGTCTCATTTTATAGGATACCATAAATGCATGTCATGAGTTTGACCCTTTCCCCACCATTGTCACAATCTTACAATGAAAACACACAATCTAACATCACAGATTCAAGGGGTATTTGATTTCAGTGCAAGGCACAGTGTTTGCATATCTGAATTTACATACCTTACATTACATTATACAGTAACATTTGTGAAATTTGCCACTGAAGCAAGGTCTGCTGATTTCCCATCCAGTGCTTCAGCAACATGAGAATCATTTTCCTTGTCTAGCTAATTGCCAACAACTTCCTAACTTCACTGTAAAACAAACTGTTCTGGTTAAATTTATGCTGTTTTCATTTAATCTAAATAATCCACATCCACACTGAGTATAATGAATCTTACTTTTTTTCATGTGCTAGTGTTTTCTTGGAGAACTTTATCACAGCTTTTTATTTCCTTAATATTACCTTGGTCTCCCTAGGGAGGAGCAAGTAGTGTTGTTAGTTTCAATCTCTGGAGAGCATCAATTCCTTTATTCCTATATTCCCTATGCTTGGGAAGAGACAAATCCCTTGTTAACAATTTCAGAGTGAAAATATTTAAGTATCATTTCTTTGTAGTGTATAGTAAGTACTATTTATTACCAGCAAATGCCTATTACCTTTCTAGGCATCCTTTCCATATTAATTAAATTGAAAAGGATAATCCCCTGCATAGTAACGACCGAAAAGTGTATTCACTACTTTTATCTACTCTTAAAAAAAAACACATCAGAATTCTGTGCTTAGAAAAGAGGAACACACTCCAGTCTACAATGTTTTCATAGCAGGTTAAAATTCTTGGGTATGCTCCCTAAAGATTTTTATTAAGCAAGACCTTTAATGTGCTCAGCAAAAGTTCAGGTTTTATAACAGCTCTTCATTAAGGCTGAGTTCAAAGCAGCTAGTCTTTTGCCTTATTAGCAAAAAATGCTGGTCAGGGAGCTTTGAGTTTAGCACCATGTTATCAAAACCAGTCAGGATTAAACCATGGGATATCCCCATAATTACCTTATCTACAATAAACCTAGGCTTAATTGGAGAAATAATCTGTCAGACTTCCAATTCTTATGATGTAGCTATTCAAGTAACAGGAAAAGAACCCATTCTCCATTATCCACATTTCTCTTTAACAACGACAATAATTTGTGGCTAAAGGTTTTCTACTGAAGCCAAAGATACATTTTGAACTGACCAATAAAAACACATGTTTGCAGTCGTCCATTATATTCCCATGTGATTTGCTGCTCCCTGATTGTTTTGAGAACCTGATATTACGTACAATGAATTAAACTGCTTCTTTCTTTCTTTTTTTTTCTTTTTAAGCTAAAGTGCTCAGTGACTTGAAATGTGATCATTTCAAGTAAAATAATGAATAATCATTTAAGGGAACTCTGTGAAGATACTGGCATAATACGGCATGACTGTAAGGCATATATCCCTGGTTAAAAAATCAGAGCTTATGGTTAAGATTTTCAAATTTGGGGTACCCTTCTTAAACTGTTTTAAATTGTAGATGACATGCCTCCATTACTTGGACTTCCACTTATCAACATGAATTTTTAAAGGAAAGGTTATCTACAAGAAAAGAAAAAATAAAGTCAATGTGTACTTTCTGAATATCGAAGAAATTTTTGAGCCTTATGAATAGAGGAGAAAACACTGCCTCCGACTGAATTTTGTGGGAATGAATGCCACATAAACTTCAAAGTTTTATTGTTCTGTCCTAAAATGACAACTTTTAATATTAAGCAGACATAGCAAAAATCTTCTGTCTCAAGTAGCAAACTCTTACTTTCTTGGTGTAATAAAATGACATGAATTATAACAATAGCGCAGACTGAAGAAATGAAGCAGCATGAATATAATCAAAACCTCTCTCGGGGCTACTGTCATTATCCATTAAAAGGTAACTGACAACTTCTTCTTAATTTGCTATTAATCTTCCACATTTCCCCCACAATTTAATATGGCAACATTTTATTTAATTAGTATGCTCATTATAATTGTTTGTCATAGTGGTTTGTTTAGTTGACACAAGTTGTCTAACACTGACTGTACAGATGGCAGAGTACCAGTGTCTAGTCTCAGAGGAACTATTTGACCACTGCAGTAAAAGAGCAATAAACAAAATAACAACATTGCAGCCCACTCCAGTTTATGTAGGCAGTCAGCCTTTTATCGCTGTAAAACCTTGAAATGGATGTATGAGCATTGCTGCTATAAACAAAGAGTTGTTTACAGCTTTGGGATGGCAGATACCACTACTGGCCTAGAAGCTTCAGCAGCCTGAATGTCAGAAACTGACTAATGTGGAGAAACATACAGTGGCTGGTTTTATAGAGAATATGTTTTATAAACCTCAAGGGACAATTTATCACAAATTCATCCACTCTGCTGCAGATTGCTGCTTTAATGTTGAAAACTGGATTTCAGTCCACACATCAGTTCAAGCAAAGAAGGGAGCAGAATCAAAGGGTATACTAGCACATCTTTACTTCATCCTGCTAATTCTGGAATTTCTTAATACAAAATCTATTGTAAATGCCTATTTTCTGATTTGTATGAAGAAACTATTGTGTGACTGATGCGTAGTTTATTAGAAAAAGACAAACCTAGTTGCTTCTTTATCTTATTTCCATACCTTCTATTTATTTGTATGCTGTTAAATCTGCATATGCAGACTGCATGTATGCCAGTCAATAATAACAAACCCCACATTTTATACTACTAATAGCCAGGCAAAAATGTAGCTGTACTCCCACATTGAAAAAAGAGTATTTCAAGAACAGAGAAACAGTGCACACATTGACATTTTTATTGCCTTGTTAAATACCTGTGTAAGTAGCCAATAAGGAGTCATCTTTTTCCCCCATCCTCTGACAGTAATGAGTATATATAATTTTATTTCTTTTACCTTTTTTCTTTGTATAACACGTAATACATAATTCTGATTGCAAATGTAAAATCAGATGCTGAGTGTTGCATAGAAATTTTGAATTTAAATTTGGAACTAAAAACTAGTTACTTTCCACTAATACAAATTTCATGCTAATGTAACTCCACAGAAATACACAAAATCCATGCTGACAGGAAATGTGAGATAACAACAGAGATCTAACATTAATGTCATTTAAGTCTTGCTTCCAAAGTAACATTTTCAAAGATACTTAAGGCAAGATCAAACAAGGCAAGATCCTTTTCTGAAGGCTTCTGAAAATACTTTACGCAAGTCGCAATGTTTCAATAGCATAACTTCGTTCACATAGCATACGTTGCTGAAAACATTACATAGCCATTTGCAATCTTCCAAGTTGGTAGCTGGGGATAATTTAAGCACCACTTCCAAGGAAATTTGAATTTGGTATAGGCCAATGCAATGGTATAGGCCAGTAACTCATGTGTAGGCGCTCTGTATCAACGTTTGCCCAGCACTTTTCAAGCCTTTGCCTGTTTCTGAATCTCTGCCTCCCTGAATCTGAAACCCCAACTTTCCCAAAGAGAGTAAAATTATATTCTCATAATCACTAAGATTTTGTAAGGTGTTCTAAATAAAATTGGATTGATCAAATCATATATGTATGTTTTACATAGTGGAATATAAGACCAACTTTTACAAAATGACTACACAGGTTTGTTTATCATATTAGGCATAAAGAGAAATTTGTAAAGGGATACACTTGCAGGTCACTTGTGCGCAAGTTTGATATAATTCTCTTGTAAAGAAGATATAACTTAAATTCTCATTATGTTGTAAGAGGATATTTTGAGACAGAACAATTCCAGAGTGAAAACCTTACTTAGATATTGAATTATTTTCTCTGGATGTCCAGGACAATAGAAAACTGAGAGAATAGTCAGTCTTTCCCTAAATTTAATACTGACAATGTTGATGATGAGAGGAAATACAGTATAAAAGGTATCATAGCATAAGACCATTTAAACATTCAAGAGGTAAGCAGAAAAAAAAAGCTTTGACATGATTTTAGCATACACTGAAATTAAAATTTCTATGACCTAGAACAGGTTATATATTAAACTATTTTTATTATTTTTCTATAATGTTTATTTCATGGTCAAAAATAAAAGCTCTGAAAAGGGAAGAGTAAGAAACATAAAATAAGCCCCCAATATAAGGTAAATTTTCTTTCAAAATACCAACCAGCAATGAAGCAGAAATGCCATTTTAATGAAAAAGGGATTATATTAAAATAAGGATTTTGGAGTAAGTGAGATTTAGCTAAACATAATGTTAATTTAGTATTTAAATTATGAGTGAGTCTGTATCTTACTTAGTCAATGTATACATACTTGCCAACAAAAAACCAGAAACACACTATGTCCCAAATTCCACATTCCAATATCTTTAGGGAACCACACCATAAATTACTTTAGGGCTCTCTTGCATTTAAGAACAAGAATTATGTTCCCTTGCTCATATTATATTCCCTACACTATAGTTTGAATTAATAATCACCTCGTAAGTTAGCTGCATTTTTTAGCTCTTTCATTTGTTTTTTTTCATTCCAAACAAACCCAGCACTAATGGGAAAATTTGAATGATAGCCTAAAAAAGGTTTCTGTAGCAGTAACAGGACATTTGACACCAATACAAACTCTCTCATTTTCTGCTAAAGCAGTGCTGACCTCAAGATCAACAAACTACTTTCAAAGTTGACACACCAGTAACACTCAAAGAGTTTGAACTTTTCAGCTAAGGTAGAGGAAAAGGAGAAGAGATCAGGTGGTAGAAATTGCTGCCAACAAGATGCCTCTTTGATTTAATGCCAAATAATGCATACATGAGAAAACACCTGCAGGAATATACATTCAAGGTACTGTATGGAATAAGGGCATTTCTGCTTTCCTTAAATCCACCTTATCTTTATTTGGAAATCTCTTACCACGTTCTATGCCACCCCAGGAAGGAAACTCAGAACTCGTCTCTTTCTGCTTGCACAAACATAACACCACATAACATATCTAAAACTGTTGGAATGGTTTTCTGACTTCAAGGCCAAAGGCATGGACATCTCCTTTTATAGGAGGAAAGGCTTTTTCAGCTGGAGATGGGCTCAGAATTAAGACATTCTGTCAGTTGCTTTCTCACTGTTCAAGCAAAAATGTTCATAAGAATGAGAAATAGTGAGTAATAGTGCATCATGTTCAGGTGTATTTTTGCTGACCAGCCACTTCGCACAATGTGTAATGACAACAGAAGAAGATTTTTGCTCACCCACTTGCACTTCAGTGGAATGAGAGGATGTTCTGCCTACAACTGAGGACGGTCTGACCAGTCACCAGCTGTACATTTCTCTATGTTTTTAAACATAAAACATGTACATACTGGACCTACTTTTTTTGTCCCTCAAAACATTTACGTAGGCCAGGACTTCAACAGATAAATACTGAATATTTATCCCAGTTACTTTCTTCCTCATCCCACTGAGTATCACACTAATTGGTGATACTACTCCATTTTACTAGCACAGCATTTCACTAGGAAATGGTCTGTGAAGCAGTATTATGCTAAGATTTTCTTCATGTTTTATTTTCCAGAAAAGGAATACTGGGGCCAGTAATGCCAGAGACTCGACATCAATCCTAAGGGAAAAACAGCCAAGGTCCTAGCCAGGTTTTGAAGTTAGAGGTCAAAAGACTATCCCAGGGTGTTTACCTAGTAGAGTCATGGTACCTTCACCTATTGTGTTGCCTGACTCCTATGTCAATTACATCTGGGAGAACAAGAAATTTTATTCAGAGGCGAATACAAATATGAAACCCATCTTCCAAAATTTTCAAAGATGACAGGCCCTTAACTGTTTCAAGAGGAATTTAGATTTATAGGCATTTTACACAGAAAGAATTCATAGCCTTAAAGATATTTTGATGCATGCACATAAATTGTTGGCTATATTATGTTGGCTATTATCCCTTTAGCCAGGCTCCTCTGACATAACAACCTTAAAGCATGTATTCCATCCCTCTTTTTTTCTTCACTTTTGTTTTCATGGCCATGGGAGACAAAGTCAATCCTGATTTACTGAAAGTTTTCCATCTTTAATTCACTATTTCTTCTCCTCTAAGGCAATTAGATTTCATTCTTTTAACTCAGATCAAGGCTTCCTTTTCATCCATAAACCAGTCTAAGAGATTTGCCAATGTCATGTTCCACCACAAGTCTCTCATTTTCCCCTGTATGTCCATTCTCAGATATTTTAATTTCCCAGAAAATCAGCACTGCTTTTTTCTGAGTCTAGCTGTCGAGACTTGGCATTCATTCTTTTTTGTCTTTGTTGGCAAATGCCAGAAGGATCTTTCTCCTTTTTTTCCTGTCCTTTCTCCTTTAGTTTCTTTCAGCACAATACAGGGGGAAAAAAAACAAACCATAAAGCCATTTATATTTGTATCAAACCAGTTACAAAGAACAGTAAATTCACTAGCTGTAAGCAAAATATGACTGAAGTAGCTTTCTGTTCTTGAGAAAAACTAGATTTATGCCTGGTGACTTCATTTACTTTGTTTGCAACTGAAATTAAATAAATCAGCTGGGTTGTCTCTCACCAGCATTTAATAGATCCTTCTTCACATCCCAAAAGCACTACACAATTTGGCACTATTTTGAATGATTGGCAACTTCTACTCAGGAGAGAACAAAGAATGAAATGGTAAAGAAAAAAATGCCAAGGCTTTTGCAGGTCAGTGCTTTGCCAGAACTATACCGGAAAGCTTGTTTCACTCTTTGGAAATGCAATAAATTGCTTATATTCATGTGAAATAAAGTGCAACCAAATCAAAAAAGCTAACAGACAAAAAAAATTCAGTAAGACACTTATTGCTTAAAGTTGATGACAGAAGGAAAGAGAAGAATTCTAAATCTATTTCCCCTTCTTCTTCTAGAAATAACACAGAGTTTTGGAAGCTTTATAATGGGTAAAATATCCCCATTACTGAAATGCTAAAGTGTTGGTTGCATAATTTACTAATCAGTTTATTATGAAATAATGCTACAGAGTAATGAATTAGCAGATGTGTAAGTAAAGCCTCAGACAATGGTTACATTACACTGTTACTTTAGTAGGGAGAGTGGAAACACTCCAGCCATAAAAATGACAAATTACTAAATTCACAGAATCACAAAATGGTTGGGGTTGAAAGGAACTTCTGGAGACAATCCATTCCAACCAGACCTGCTAAAGAAGGTTTGCCTAAAGCAGGCTGCACAGAATTAAGTTCATGCAGGTTTTAAACAAATCCACAGGAGACTTCACAAGATCTCTGGGCAGCCTGTTCCAGACCAAGTGCTTGGTCATCTTCAAAAATGCTTTTCCTCATATTCAGTACTTTCTCATATTCCTCAAACTGTATTTCAGTTTGTGCCCATTGTCACTTGTCCTGTCGCTGGGCACCACTGAAGACAGTCTGGTCCCATCCTCTTGACATCCATCCTTAAAATATTTGTACACATTGATAAGATCTCTGTTCAGTTGTCTCTTCCCCAGGCTAAACGGGCTCAGCTCCCTCAGCCTTTCCTCATAAGAGATGATGCTCCAGTTCGTCAATAATCTTTGTAGCTCCCCACTCGACCCTCTCCAGTAGTTCCTTGTCCCTCTTGAACTGGACAGCCCAGAACTGGACACAGTATTCCAGGCCAAGGTTCAGCAGTGCAGAATAAGAGGATAGGATCTCCTCCCTCAACCTGCTCGCAGTGCTCTTCCTAAGGGACTCCGTTGGCCTTCTTGGCCACAAGGCCACACTGCTGGCTCATGGACAGCTCGTTGTCCACCAGGACACCCACGTCCTTCTCTAAGGAGCTCCTTCCCAGCAGGTCAGCCCCCAGACTGTGCTAGTGTGGGTGGGGTTATTCTTCCCCAGGTGTAGGACCCTGCACTTACTTTGTCGAAATTCATTCGGTTCCTCTCTGCCCAACTCTCCATCCAGCCCAGGTCTCACTGCATGGCAGCACAGCTCTCTGGGGTATCACTCATTTCTCACAGTTTTGTGTCATCTGCAAACACTCTGAGGGAAACTCTGTCCCTTCATCCAGGTCACTGATTAATGAGCTGAACAAGACTGTACCCTGTACTGAGCCCCAGGGAACACTGCTTGCTATGGGCCTCCAACTGGACTCTGCAATCAGCCTTCGAGCTCTGCCTTCAGCCAGTTCTTGATCCTCCTCATGTCCATTCATCTGACCCCCATCTGCAGAGCTCACCTGTGAGTTTGTTATGGGGGACAAGGTCAAAAGCCTTGCTGAAGCCCAGGTAGACAACATCCACTGTCCTCTCCTCATCTGCCCTAACAGTCATGCCATCAACAGAAGGTAATCAGCTAAATCAAGCATGATCTCCCCTTGGTGAATCCATGCTGACTACTCCTGACAACTTCTTTGCCTCCACATACTTTGATATGACATCCAGCATGAGTTGTTCTATCATCTTTCCAGGCACAGAGGTAAGGCTGCCCGGCCTGTAGTTTCCCGCAGTAGTGTGGCCTCACCTTGAATACTGTATGCAGTTTTGGGCACCACAACGTAAGATTTTAATCTATTAGAGAATGTCCAAAGGAGGGCTATGTAGATGGTGAAGGACCATGATAGGAAGCCACACACTGAGCAGCTGAGGTCACTTGGTCTGTTCAGCCTGGAGAAGACTGAGGGGAGACCTCACTGCCGTTACAAATTCCTTGTGAAATCAAGTGGAAGGGGCACGCAGTGATTTCTTCTCTCTGGTGACCAGTGGCAGGACCCAAGGGAGCGACCTGAAGTTGTGCCAAGGGAGGCTTTGGTTGGATATTTGGAAAAGGTTCTTCCCACATAGGGTGGCTGGGCACTGGAACAGCTCCTCAGGGAAGTGTTAACAGCACCAGCCTGACAGAGCTCAGAAAGCATTTGGACAATGCTTTCAGGTACATGGTGTGACTCTTGGAAATGTTCTGTGCAGGGCCAGGAGCTGGATTTCAATGATCTTTGTGAGTCCCTTCCAACTCTAGATATTCTGTGATTTTGATTCCTGCGTCCTCCTGCTTGCAGTATTTGAAGGCTAGAGTGACACTGCCTTTCATCCAGTCCTCAGGCACCTCTCGTCTCAATGACATTTCAAAGAGTGGCTTAGCAAATCCACTTAATGATATTAGGTTAAAAAAAAAAAATAAGTGATAAGGAAAATTAGTATTTTATATACTTAAAATTATTTGGAAATTGAGATATGCTGTGGCTATCTTGGGTTTCTGATGTTGACCTGTTATTTTTATGATATAAATGCTATTTCAAAGAGCTCACACTCAATTTGAGTACCCAGTATCATAGGTTTACAGGTTTGTTCCTTTTCCATTCACGTGTTTGTCAGGGAAATGTAGCTGTATAGATTAATAAATGTGGTGCTGTCATGGCTGCTGTAAGAAATCAAGATTGCCTCTTAAACTGAAAAATATGAGTCTCAGGATTTGTAAGGCTAAACTTGTTTCGGACTGTCTTGACCTCTGGTTTATCTTGTTAAGCAGGAGCAGCAATTGTTTTACTACCAGATGACTATTAAGCACTTTGTTTTAGCTTTTACGGAGCTTTGTACCACTATATTATGCAATTCTAATCATCATTTATGCATCTCTAAATAATAAGGTAGCAGTAACAAGCAGAATTCTGTGTGGGATGAACTACGTGTCACGCAAAAATAAAAATGCAGTGTACAAGAGTACAGGCAAGGACCGCTAACACAGATTTTGATGGTACAGGCACCTGACAACAGAGTAGGATCCAGGCTACAAGAAACTCACAATCAATTAGCAAGTATGAAACAAATGTGAACCTGGGAGTCAGATAAAAACAACTTAAAAGACAACAAGGAGCACAAAAGCAAATATCCAGATTAAGAAAAGTATGCCATATGCATGTAGTCAATCATGCAAACAATCAGTCACATAACGCAAATGCAGTATATGAAACAGAATTGCAAACCAATAGAGTTAGCAAGTTAGACAGCAAGACCAAATTTAAAAATTAACCCAAATGGATCCAAGACTAAGAAGACATAACCCCAAAGTTAGTATCAACATTATTTGAGTCAAGGACATGTCTTAGCAGAAATTCACTGTACTCTTTACACCTCGAAATTGAAATCATTGCCTGTGGTCCCTAGAGCAGTAGAGAAATGATCATGACAGCCAAGATACTTTAGAAGTATTTATGTTATGTGTGAATGGAAAGTGACGGAAATGAGCTATAATAATTAGCTAATATGAACAATATGTGTCAATGTGCTATGACTGGAGTAACAACAGCACTTTTATTAGACTGTTAAGATTTTAACTATGCTAATAATAAATTCATGGCTTTCCTTGGCCTGTATACAATCCAGAAGTAGTAATCCACTAACTGGAGAAGAATGCAGACAACCAACCCAACAATTTGGATGGAATAATTTGGTAGCAACTGCTGGAGTTATAGTTAACAGCCTACACCATGACAATTCACAGCAACACTCTGAAAATTGGGGTAAGAGAACTAAAAACATCTAGAGTATAAATTCTAATTAATCCATCTGAAGTTATAATCAAAACTCACTAAATCTATTTGAAATAAGAGCTAAAAAATTATGTGTATATATAAAGGTCAGGGTGGAATATTTTAAAAGAATATTGATTTGGTATGTCACCAACCTAGAACATGATACGGATCATGCTACACATGCTGTCTTTTAGGCACAATTTAGATCTTAGACAGGGCTCCATAATAAAGGACAGAAAACATTACACTGCTACCATTAAAAAAAAATGTATTGCAGATTCATTCAAACAACAAATGGCAGCATTTTTAGGAGGTTCAGGTGGAACCAGGGGTGGTTAGTGCCAGAAGAAAGAAATATTTATAGGAATAGTACCTTGTCAATAGGAAATAGTGGAAGAATGCAAATCAAAGGACAAAAATCAACCATGAAGAAATAATTACCTTTTTTCAATATTTTTAAAACCATTTGCAGTTGCCTGTGCTAAAGAGATCTAAGATCTCACAGATTGTCATATCTATCTTTCTTTATTTCTTATCATATATATATATGAATAAATCTCTATCTTTCCTGAAGTTTCTAATTTTATTTCAAAACCAATTTTTAATTTCTAGGTTATTATATTCTAATGTCACCTTAAAATTCAGCAGTCTGCTGTGTTGCATTTTTAATACTGAATGGCTAGTATATAATATGTCTGATCTATATAAACCAGTGTAAACTATACTTGCTGATATAATGACAAAATTTGCTTTATAAACACAGATGCTCTGTACTAAGAATAACATCCTACTTCCAATCCCTTGTAAGCCTGCATCAGCTTATACTGTATTATAAAAGGGCATAAATTTTTTATTAGTTCACTGAAAGGATATGAAATACACTTTTCTACTTAGTCCCCAGTCATTGCTTTCCTTTAATTGCTATGTAATGATTTGAAGAAAAGTGAACCACATAAATATCGAGGTTTGGGGTTTGGAGTTTTTTTTAGCTGAAGGAAGTATACTGTATGTTAAAATGCTATTTGCTAGACAGTGACCCTCAATAGAATAGATAAGAATACAATATAAAAGCATTGACTTTTTTGAAGGGTAAAAACTGTGATCATGGACTCACTGAAGTCAATGTAAGATGTCCCACTAACTGCAGTAACAGCAGTTCTGCCCCCTCTAACTCCCTGCAGTGGAACCAGATAAAATAGTATCTGGCAACATTTGTATGACCATCCCTTTTTATTTTATGTAAGCCTGCAATAAACAAAATCCAATCAATGACATACACCTGTCTGCAGAAGGGATATTAAAGAAATCAAGGAGGAGGGAGTGGGGAGGGCATGAGTTTCTACAGATTTACAGTAGCATAATTGATGGAAGGGTTTATTCCGCATTGTCCATACTGTATATCTGCCTGCCATATGGTTCCTGTGCTACTTAGCAATTGCAAGCAGACTATCTAAATGTCTCGCTTTAGGGTCCGCAAATGAAACTGTATTGTATGTATATTTTTGCTATGTTTCTAACAAAATAAGAATAAAAACAAAAACATTTAAGAAAAAAACCCCAGAAAAGTAACTATATCATTTCTGATACTGATATGGATGAAAAAAGGAGAAATAGAAGTCCTTCCAAAACCAAAGCAGAAAAATACAGACCTGCAAAAATGTACTGCAAAAACAGCTTAAAAATGTATTACTTGTAGCGTAAAGCCCTGTAAGTTTGTCTGGAAAACCCTGCTTCAAAAATATCTATATTAGATGATGATGACTTAAATCTCTTAAAATCAAAGGGTACAGCATTCCACTTCTGTGAAATATACTAAACAGAAAAAATCCAATATTCACCATTCTTCTACAGGAATTCAATGGTAAAAAGCAGTGTGACCTCTTCCCACTCAGAAACGCCAAGAACACAATGCTGAATTTCCAAATTTTGGATATATCTGAAATTGTATGTTTAAGAAGGCATTTTTTAATTATACAATGAAAAAAGGGGAGGAATCCTGAAGTAAAAAAAAAAAAATACTTTTCTACAAAAATTGTAGTATTAAAAGACTGAAAAGCTGACTCAGCTGTGCCATATATAAAACATGCAGCAGAATAACATCAACAAACAGTCAGAAAATAATTATAAACACTCTCTACTCAAGCATTATTCTACCAGACTGAAAAAAACTAGATCATTACAGCCTACTATTCACTACATTCACTGCAGGTGTCAGAATTACTGAAAGGAGATCTTCTAAGAACATGTAGATGACTGTTCCACAAATTACAAAATTAAAAGGAAGCAAATGACTTATTAGGTTAGGAAATAAACAAAAAGAGATAAATAAGGTCTTGATGAGTAAGTTGTACATCCTGGACAAGAAAATATTTTGCTACTCCATTCTGTCACTACCTATCTGTCTCCATTGCAAGTGCCCTACTAATATCCTGGTATCCCACTATACCTTATGTCTGAATTTATAATTAAAAATATAGCCATGAAAAGTGCCATATTTATTTGAAGCATATACAAAAATGTGTAAGATTTTTAGGCACCACAGGGCATCTACCAATGTTTGAAACAACACATTTCAACATGATTACAGAATCTTTATATGGGGTAGAAAAGGCTAAACAGCTTAATGAAATAAAGCAAATGATCTTTAGGACACTGCCAACATATAACAAAATATTAAATGGACACCAACTGTGAATTTGTAACTTTAACATCAATTTACATTGCGGCAGAGAAAACAGAGAAAAGAAAGTTGTGCCTGTTACTGGGTATTTTTTATAGAACTGAGTTTTAGCTACTATTATGAATTTACGACAAAAGAAGAATGCAATAAATTCTCTCATTCCTTCAAGTTGGCTGGACTAATTTTTATACAGTAAGATGTCTCTCTCTTTCCTACTACCTGGATCAAGAGATTTTGTCTTCTTGAACCAGTTAACAGACATTTCAATATAGAGGTGAAAACATATTTATCATGAGCTCCTGATAATAAAGACATTTTTCTCTTTATCAGAAAGATCACTCAGATTTTGAATCAAATCCTGTGCTGTAACGGGAGAGAAAACGTACAAAAGCTCTTTGTTGTTCTTTTTTCTGTCAGCGTTTGAGGAGATAGGAGCTGACAGCCACATGTCGGTTGCAGAAAAAATAACAAGTTGCAAAAAAAGGACTTATTTTTAGCAAAAGGAATTAAAAGAAAAATAGAAGAGGGAGAAGCATTGCTATCTAACTTTGATTCAATGATGTAACAGAGCTTGCCAAAAAATGATAGGCATTATCATTTCTATCTCCCAGGCATTGAATTGTCCACAAACAATGCATGCAGATATCCTCAAAAGGCACAGACTTAGTTGGTACCCAGGGTTCATTGACCAAGTCTATGTAATGCAGCATCAGTGATATAAATACACTATCTAGCTATTAAGACCTTTTCTTAAACCTCTAAATCACATCAGAATAAAAATTCTTATCTACAGCATTAGTTATATGCACTGTGCTCAGGGTAGCCTATTTATTTTTCTTAGACAGTTTGCAAAATATTTCCCTAGATGAAGATGTAGTTACCCTGTCTGTTCAGTCTATCAGCCTATCTGATTACATTTCTGAACAAGAAGAGTTTAAGGATACTGTAGGAATTGTTTACCTTTTTTTTTTAAACTCATGTAGCCACCCATTTTTAAGACCATTTTCTTAGAGTATAAAAAGCCTTTCTTAATGGCACAAAATTATATACCTTTATAGCAGTGAGCAGTAGTTCTCTGCTCACTAGAGTTTTCATTCTTTGGCAGCACAGGCAATAAATGGAATGCAATATTTAGGCTGATAAGTAAGATCATTAATTTTATTTTTATTATTATAAGGAAAGTAAAACTAAGCGAAAGATTACAGATGATCACTTTGCGCTCAATGAGTATGAACACATCAAGAAAGGAAACTTAAATGTTATTAATTTTTCAAGTAAAAGTCTTTTACCTGGGCCACCTTTAAAGATGAGCTGTACACAGAAGGCAATTCAAGAAATTGCTAAAATGCCAGTCAGATATTTCAGCTTCAAATCCAAAAGTAAGGCTGGTCTCAAGAGCAAGTTAGGTAGGGTCAGGGTAGGGTCACATAAATTTGCATCCAAATGACACTGTATTATAAACATACCTTAACTTCTACAGTAAAGTATGATGATTCAGACTTCCAATTATAGTATTTTTCTTTTTCCTATGTCTCTCTTACAAAACTGTAGGAAAATAAGGTTGGAAAAGACCTTAAAGATCATCTTAAGAGACCTTAAAAATTATCAACCCCAGCACCACAATAACCACCACTGAAACCATATTCCCTAAGTACCACACCTCTTGAACATTTTCAGAGAAACTGCCGTGCAGCTTGAAATATAAATACTGAAAGAAGTTGAAAAAACAATTGCAATTCAGATTTACTATAGTATTGTTATTGAACAATCAGCCCTTATTTCCATGGGAGATAGATGTAATTAGCTGAGTGTTACAGACCCATCCATCAATCCAGTCTACATCTAAAATCAAAGATGAGCTTTATTTTTTCAGGACTGATGCGCTACAATGTAGTATCATTAAAAGAAGTTGTCAACATTTTTCAGAATTTATAAAAAAGCAGCAATTTTGCATTAATTATTTCATGTTTCTGAGATTTTTTCAATGGAACAGATATAGCATCTTAAAATATTACTCTCATAGCAAAACAGGAAAATTTTCTTAATAGCTTTTTTCAGTCACAGTGCCTGGAAATTTATTGAACAACTCTAGGACTCTGGGGCACTCAAGAGTAAATGATAACTGAGTTTGGTGAAGCCTAATGTTCCTATGAGGCATGAGTGTGGAGTTACGAGGAGGACACATTTTATAGGCACGTCCTATAAAATACATCTTTGGTAAAAGATGCGTCTGTGATATATGTTCTTTCTCAAATGGCATGATTGCCTTTGGTACTTGTTTACATTTACACTCGTCTGTTCATTCCTCCTTCTTTTCCCTTTTTTTAGCCTGCACACAATGCAAGATTGATATAAAAATACACAATTAACTAATAAGAAAAGCATGCCATATGTATGTAGTCAATCATTCAAACAGTCACATAATGCAAATGCAGTAAATGAAACAGAATTGCAAACCAATACTTAGCAAGTTAGACTGCAAGACCAAATTTAAAAACTACCCCCAATTATTATTGATTGATACCATCTCAATTATTACACTGAAACAGCTATTAAACATATGAATAGTAATAAATCTATTGCTAAGGGTTCAATGGAACTTGGGGATACAGGAGATCACTCTTTATCCCTGCAGTGCAATCCTGTTCCTTCAGATACCTGGGACATGATTGTAGAGCCCAGAGCGGAAAGCTGCTGTAAAGCTACCACAGTGCCCTACACATCCAGTCCTGTCCCCACAGGCTCTCCCTATCTTTAGCTGTGTGTTCACTTCACTCTACAGCAACTCTTTCAAGGGAAAGAAGAATGACCTAATGAGGGAACAGAACACGGAAACAACAAGGGAAGGAGAGAGAGAGCAGAGGGGAGGGGAAAGCAGGAGCAGAAGGGAAACAGGAACGGGAAGAGGAACAAGGGTAGGAGTGTCAGAGCTATTGCATGCATCTTAGTCTTCCTGGGACTTGGCTTCTGTTCAGATTGGGTCAGATATAATGCAGCTCTGTGTCAGATAGCCTCAATATGGGCATGACCTCTAAGGAGTTACTTGTAAGGACAGGCTTGTCACATTTTCCTTTCCTGAGCTTGCAGTCCTCCATATGCCTGGTCACACACCTGACTAGCATTCCGACCCTGTCTCAAGGGCTTGGCTTCATGGCTTGCTGTTGGACTTACCTCGTTTGCTGCGGATAGCTGGTTCACCCAAGCCATCATCACAGACCTGTTCCATCCCTCTCAGGTACTGGGGAGTGGCACCCTTGCGTTTGCCCTGCTGTGATGCTCATCTTCTAACTCCTCTCGCAGACCACCCTCTACTCCAGTTGCTGCCTGACATCCAGTTAGTCCCTCCCCAAAGCAGATTGTAAGGTCATGGGAAGGAAAACTAAAAACATTCAAGGGCATAAAAGCCTGGTCAGCATACACTGTGATACAAGATTGTCATAGTAAATAAAGTAATGACATTGATATGGTTTGCAAAACTTGCACTTGGAATTACAATTTTATCATGGTGTCCTAGTGATGCCTGTCACTGGGCTCCAAAAAAAAAAAAAAACCAACAACAACAACACTGCATCTTGTTTTATTTAGCTTAATCTTTCCCCTTCTAATTCAGAATAGTGTGCTTTACAGGAAGACAATAATAAGGGATTCAGAAATATACATGTGGTTAATTTGAAATGCCAAGCACCGTATGTATTAATAAAAGATATATAGCAATAGATAAGGCAACCTGTTACAATGTAATAAGCACATAAAAATGAATTGCTGAACAGGTGCAGTGAAAGGAAACATCAATTAGAAAGTCAATTGGAAGGTCAAGATATCAATTAAATGGTTAATGAGCTATTTCTGGAAAAATCAAAGACAACTGCATTATACAGAATCTCTCAGAATATAAGCTGGAAAATAGTTCACAAAGCTGAAGGATCAAAAGGGCAAACGATGTATGAATTCTAAAATTCACAATAAATCATACTATTATTTGTTTGCTTTTTATGTAAGCCTCAGCTTGTGATCATGTTCATCAACAAATAAAGACAGCTAGCCTTTTCTAGCATATAATGGCCAATAAGACTCAAAATTAGCTCTAAAGCAATTAGTCCCTGTGTGGTGCAAATCCTGATATGACACTAAGTCATATTACCTCTTATGATCTACAGGCTAACTAGTTCGTGTGATTTTCAGAGTGTGATGTGAACTATGCAGTAAACTCCAGTTAATCTCAGCTCCAGTTAATCTCCCCTCTGAGTTCTTGTTCCATCTCTGCTCAAATATATGTAAACATTCTGCTCTCACAGCATCAGTGTGAGAACATCCAATTTGCACAATGTACATTCAATCTGCAAAGACTTGCAGAAATCTATCACCTTTTGCCTGAAGAGCCACATTCTTTTGTTTTAAACCAGTTTCTTTTCCACATAATTTGTGTTTAACAAGCCCCACTTGTTCCAATGGAAGAGGCATTGGGAAGTCTACTCTTTTTTGCTAATGATTCTGCAGACTTCTCCTATGCCTTTTAGTCGTTTTCTAAACTGACTGAGTCCTACTACCTGCAACAGTACTTAAAATATTAGATAACTTTTGGTTATCCATGTTGGTCTTTTCTGACTCTTTTCTTCTTCCACTCTTACACATTCTTTTTTGAAACAAACATCCGGAACTCCTCACATAGTCTTCAAGCTGTGGCAAACCATGGATTTATGCAGTTGTATAAAGCATATTAACTGTTGTGTTCTTTGTTCCTTTTCTAATCTTTTCTAATATGCCACTTGTTTCTTTGCCTGCTGTCAAGCATTGATCTGTTGTTTCCTTGCAGCATCTATGTAAATTCCAAAGCCTTTTACCTGAGTAGTACCAATGCATTGAACCCATCACTTTATATGGAAAACTATTGTCATCACTGTTATGCTTCAGTTCATATTTGCTGGCACTGAATTTCACCTGCTGTATTACTGTCCAGTCACTCAAATTCGTAAGGTTCTTCTGTTATTCTTGACAGTCACCTCTCACCCTTTTTACATTCAGTAGCTTTGTACCATCAGCAAAATTTCTCACCTCACTGATCAATCCTTTTTTTCTGGTAGTCTTATCAATTAATATGTTAAAAGATACCAGAATACCTGCAGAACTACCACCGAGGCTTCTCATACTGCAAGAACTTACCCTCTAAGCCAAGCCATGAATTATTTATCTGTATCAGACCTTCATTTTTCTGCATGGATGTTGAAACTCTTTTAAAAACCCTTTGGAAATCCACGTGTTTACCACTTATTTGCGTATTTCCTAGCATATTCAAAACACTCAAAAGGAATTTAAAGTGAGATCTCTCTTCAAACAAAGCTCATTCTTTTTCAAATATATTTATCCCATGTTCACCTGTTGGTTCCCTCACTATGATATTCAGTCCCTGGTCCAGTAGAGACGTTGGGCATACAGACACATAGGTCTCTCCTGGAAAATGTTTCTGAATGTTGGGAGCACAATTCCCATCTCACAACTCTCAAGTACCAAGGCAGCTTTACATGCCCTTGTTAGCAAATGAGTTGTTTCAACCCTGTGCTAGTACTCTTAGGTCCATAGCATCCTATCCCAGTGACCTACTGGTGTTTATGCTATTTCTTCAACAGTATCAGTATGACAGCCGATGTCTGTTTGCACCACTACATCTTCACTGTTGCTGTTGTATGTATAAGTCTTCAGTTGGTCTTTAGAATTCTCTCTCTAAGTCTGTGTGTTCTTGGCTGTGAGCCAACAGAACAATCTCCCCTACCCTCCTGAAGGATCCTTTTTTAAGTCTCAAGACCTTCTTTGATTTCACGACTGTTTTTGGAAAGGGCAAGACTGTAGGTAGTTTCTTGCCATTACTATATTAAGTCTCTTGAAATTTATCATACCAGATGTCTTATCTTATAGCATTCTCTTCAGTTAATCCCTTCATTTAAAAAATGGCACAAAAATTGCTTATTAGACCAGTTTCACTCTGCAAGAGTTCAGGAACAAAATTAACATGAACAGGATTCATGTTGTTTGACTAGATATCTATAGCATCCACAGAGCTAATCTCTCTAGGCTCCCTTTTGTTGGAAACAAATACATACTTCAAAACTGCAATTTATCTCCCCAGCTTCAGACATTTCCTCATAGGAACTACTTACAAAAAATTATACAGATAGTATTTATCTCAATTATAAAGGAACTGCTGTAGACCAAGGGTAGTTGTGCAGAAACATCACATCCAGTGGAGGCTGCTGCACTTTGTTGTTCCCTAGCCAGGTTATTCACTATTTGTCACAGCACAAACACAGACTTGGGTCAGTAGGGAGTTGGCTCTCTACTTTTACTGAAGACAAGATTAACACAAAAAGTTTATTTTAATGTTGACCTCACAGTTTCACTAGATAACTTGCTCTATTAATCTAGTATGTTGAAAACTTTAAGATATTTAATTATTTATTGAATCCTAATTCTGACTTTAATTTGATCACTGTAAAGTTCTGTCTAACCAGTTTAATTAATTAAATTAACTCACATATACACTCACTTATTTTAAAAGACATCCAAGCAAGTTATGCACAGCTAATTTTTTACTCCATCAAATATTGTACAGTGAATCAGAAAAGCATGGTTTAGAAACCTCCAGTAATAAAAAGGTTTTGATTCAACTTTCACACTAATGCTGAAATGTAGTATCTTAACTGATGTTCTATCCCATTTTTCAGTGACAAAGACAAAAAGTAAGCATGCACCAAGTGGGTTCACCAAAGTAAAAAAGTAAAAAAAGGACTGATGCAGTCCTCAGAAACTCATAATCCTTAAGTTTTTTGTAGGAATACAAACATCCGCCATGACAACTAGTAATTAGTAATATATTAAAACATCTGTAAGATTTGCATTGTCAAGAGATTTCATTTTACTGAGTCTTGCCCTGAGTTTAATCCACATAGCTTTTTTTCTTATAATCATTAGTTTTACTTTGTCTATGAAGCAGAGAGATTCTTTTAGTTGTTGTACAAATAGGAGGAGGCTTGAAATAAATTTTCTGGGTCCAAGGTTGCTTTTTGTTTTCTTTTTTTGTCCATGCTGGTTTTTTTACTAATTGTTTTTGCATATGTGCTATTAGGCAGGTTTTTTGAAGAGCAGAGAACAGATGGAAAGTTACGTTCAGAAAAAAATATTTCAACAGTGTAAAATGTTACAACTGTGTTAAAACCTGCTTTAATCCTCACTCATTTGAAGGATTGTAATGGAGATGATCATTTGGGGGCAGATTTCACCTGGTGCCATTCACCTTCAAAGCTAGCTAGTTTCAAAGGTAAAAAAAAAAAATGCAGATGTCTGCAGAGACCCATCTTTTCTGAGACTTAAGTTGAATTTTGGAAATTCTATGTGGTAATGTCAGTGTCTGCCGTATTCCTATGCAGTTCACTCAAAATCTATCTTTCACAAAACTTCACATCACTCCACAGTTCTAATTGTTCCTGTTCTCATTGGCAAAACAGTTATTTTGTGGACCTGGAGAAAGAAATGGAGAAAGGAGCTCAGTTGCTATTCCTAGCTCTTTCACAGAATCACTGATATTTCACACAGATATTTTTATATCTTAGATAAGAGACGATTGTATGAAACAGACGTTGTTCCATGTTATGTACCATCTTTCTCATCTGTTTGATAAGGAACCTTTTGAATTCACATTTGATAGCTGTTAAAAAAAAAAACCCAGCTTCTTATGAGCATTGAGATTTTCTAACAAAAGCCAGTAAACAACAGAAAAATATTAGCACTTCTAGTACTAGGAAATGGCTGCTTTTCTGACAGGAGCTGTAAAGAAAATATGCATCCAAAACCAGCCAGTTTCTGGCTTACTCTGCTGTTATTTGTCCATGCAGTTTATCAGATAAGGGGAGGGTGGGTGAAGCTCAGGTGGCAAGTTTGGGAGGTTTTTTGTTACTTTCCTTTATTTAACATTAAAAAATAGAAAACTATATTACAATTCTAATGAAATATTTGAAGCAAGATCTCTGCACTATCACATTACCTTTATGTCTGATCCGTACAGTAGAAGCTGTCACTTTACTGAAAACATTTGGACATTACCACCAACAGTGATAGCGAAATGGTCTGTTTTCCTGACAAGTCAATGAATCAAAATTTTCTAAGCTGCCACTTTACTCTCAGAATTTAAGCTTGCAGTCATTTTTTCCTTAAATATGAAGACAACCAGAAGACTCTTACCATGTGCAAATTCATGACATAAGCAAAAACCAGAAAGAGATGAAAGTTATGTACTGCTACTGGTTAACACTATTATATCATACTGAAACAGAGAACTGTGCAACTTCCTCCTAGTGATAATTTTTTGGGAGGATTATGAGGATTTGGTAGACAGGACCAAGTGTCAGATTTTACCCATACAGACCTGTGATCAAAGAGAAACTGAAATCTTAGATGGTATTTAAGCTGAATATAGGACAAAAAATACTTCAGGAAACCAAGATGCATTCCAAGTCTACAATTTGATATTCCCTTACTGCAAAAGTCAGATTCCATTAGCTGACAACAGCCCTGGTGATAAGCTGTCTAGGAAGATGTTGCTACTCATTACACAAAATGTACCACATGCACTGAAGTCCTGATCCAGTGCCTACACCCTGAGCAGACTTCTGACTCTATTTAATTTTTAGTTAAGGGCTGATTGCCTAATGTTTAAAACACTAGGTTTAAGTTCTGACATGGGTCCCTACATACATGACCACTGTGCCTCTGAAGTCAAAATATCTAGGGAGAAAACAGCCTAAGACCATCAAAATCTGCAGGACCCCAGTTTGCATTTATACAGTTAGTGTCTTCTACAGCTTGTCAGTGTATAAAGTTTGGGATTCATGATTGCCATATACTTCTTTCTTAATCTCCTGTACTTTCCCCTACGTATTCTAGGAAAAAAGAAAGAGTATCACTGACACATTAGCAATATTTTTATACATTAATAAAGCACATAAAAATAAAACTTAACAAAATACATTTAATGAAGTTATTCTATCTAATTCTGTTGTGCACAACTTAGGAAAAGAAGTTAGAAATGTAAAATAATGTATTGTAATACTACACAAAAAAGTTTTGGATCCAAAAAATAAATTCTATTTGCAGAACGAGGTAAGTAGCTCATCTATATTATTGAACTTGCTCATTAATTTTTTTTCACTCTTTGAAATAATACATACTTTTTTTGTACATACCTATTTTCAGTAATATTAGTGTAACAAATGATTTAGGATCCATTCATTTAGTCACTGGAAACAAAATTTCTTGATGGTTTTAAAAGGTTTGAATCCATAGTGTTTGTTGGATCAATTATCATATTTTCAAGAAGTGAAATGTGAGACAAATAAGGACTTTAATTTTATTTCTTGGTAATGTAAAACTCCAAGACTGCAATGCTGCCATTATTTCACAACAGTTTTGCTACAGTCTTGCTCAAATTCATGCTGAAATGTGCCACAGAGCCTGAAAGACTCAGTGTATATACCATGAAGCCTACTGAACACTTGACATTGAGAGACATCAAACACAGGTGCAGTATTTTCTTGCAAAAAATGTTAGTCTTGTAAGTACTGGTGATAAGTCTCACATAAGTATTTCAAAATACCAGAGTATAGCGTAACACAAATCAGAAATCCTAGAAAAATAAATATAATACATTAGTTCTTGATTGTTTACTGATATGGTCCAATGGTGATGTTCATTGTGGGTCTCTCACGAAATATCTCAGCTAACACTGCATATCTAAGAGACAGCATAACATCAGTATAAATCTATTTTGTGTATTCACCAAGGGAGAACATTCCAAACAGAGAACTTACCACCTGTGGTTTGCTAGTCTGTCCCAGCATAGTCATTACTTTCTACTCTTAACTTTTATTTGGAGTTTACCTTCAAACAAAATTGGTCTACATCAACATAGTAGCTACTGAGCAGTATCATATCATCATATCATCATATCATATATCATATCATCACCTTTTTTCATTTTTTAAATAATACCTTACACAGAGAAAACAGTGGCATGAAACTCAATATTACACTGAAAAAGGTCATCGCCATAACTCTGGCTAATGCTTTAGCTTGCATATCAAACTCAGGTGTTCACCACCACTCAGAATGCAATCCACAATTGCCACCTCTTTTACTTGAGGCGGTGCCTAAAGGAGTTGGTCAAACTAGTATATACAAGCATGTAGTATTGTATCAACAGCTGGATGCTTGAATTAGTGTATTTTTTCCATTTAAATTAAATTTGTTGTTTCAACCTCCATTATTTCTCCCTACATCATCTTTTTTTATACTCAATAGCTATGTAATACTCCAGATAAGCAACATTTTTGTAGATTGATTTAATAATTTAAAACTATTGACTGAGCAGTATATCAGACATGTTAGAGCTTAAACAAATACAAAGCACCTAAAAAACCCAAATAAAATTAGAATTATAAATCAAGAGCAGAAAGTAAGGTAATAGAGGTTATTGGGATGAATAATTCCAAAATTGTCCAAACTTTATGAGTCTGGAGATCCACATAATTTGGCAGATGCAGAATGATTAGCCATTTCATTACCAGAAATCTTAAAATACTTAGGTAGCATGATCTTTTATAAAGTTGAGATGCTGTCTCTGTAGAGATATTTACTCATCACCAAATAGACCCAAAGCTGTGCATGCCTTTAAAACATCCTCAACTCACACTTGAGTCAAGAAAATTCCTGTTCTCTAGTCAGGAGTTCAATGTTTGCCTGAATAACTGTCTCATGGATAACACATCAAATGTTATGCTAAGTGTCTTAACATTTTAGAGTAAGCATATTTCAACAGTAGTTACATGGAACAGTTGACACACCTGAGGGACAGGATGTCATTCAGAGGGACCTGGAAAAGCTTGAGAAGTGGGCCCATGGGAATCTCGTAAGTTTCAACAAGACCAAGTGTAATGTGCTTCACCTGGGTCAGGGCAACTCCCAGTACCAACATGAGCTGGGGGATGAGCAGATCAAAGCAGCCCTGTGAGAAGAACTTGGGGGTGCTGGGGGGTGAGAGGCTGGGCATGACCCAGCCATGAGCACTTACAGCCCAGAAAGCCAAACATGTCCTGGGCTGTATCCAAAGCATCTCTGGTGAGACCCCACCTGCAGTGCTGCATCCAGCTCTGGAGTCCCCAGAACAGATTAGGACATGGATCTGTCAAAGAGGTTGCAAACAAGGGCCAAAAGAACAATCAGAGGGAGGGAGCACCTCTCTTATGAGGAATGGCTGGAAGAGTTGGGATTGTTCAGATGGGGGAAGAGAAGGCTCCAGTGGGACCTTATTGTGACCTTTCAATACTTAAACAAGGCGTTTATAGGCTAGGACATGGAGTAACAGTTTTTGACTAAAAGAGGGTAGATTCCAGTTAGATATAAGGAAAAAAATCCTTTATGATGAGGACAGTGAAACATTGGGCCAGGTTACTCAGAGAGGTGGCAGATGTCCCATCCCTCCAAACATTCAAGGTCAGGTTGATAAAAGCTCTGAGCAACCTGATCTAGTTGAGTACATTGCTGCTCATTTCAGGGCTGTTGAATTAACTGACCTTTAAAGGTTCCTTCCAACCCAAAACACTTTAAGATTCTTTATGACAATAACAATTAAATTATGCAATAGATAAGTACTTATGTAAGAAATTATTACAATAAGAGTGAAGGGGAGGGAATAGCAGGTAGCTTATCGTTATGTAATATTCAGCTTATTCTACTGACAAAACTATAATTATTAATAGCCATTGGCATTACAGTAATGAGTTTACAATGGAAGATATTTCCACCTATCCAGAGATGATGCTACCAGTTTAAAGATCTTACTATTTAATGAAATTTGGTTACAAATATATCTAAACAGATAATTTTGCCTCATCTCTTGCTAAAACCTGCTCCTGAGAAGATTTTTTCAGGGAAATTCTGCATGGTTTGCTCATAGCGGACAGCAGCTCCTCCAAGAGTGCAGAACCCCTACCAGGAGCAGCTATACCTTCAGCTACATACATTTTCTCACCTTCCCTCATCAGACAAGCTGCAGTGAAAAGCAAATATGGAAATAGCCATCTTCTCCAAACTGCTTCTGAGGTCAAAGAAGCACCATGTTGTTTAATAAAAATCCATACATTACCCAGGTAAAAGTCTGGGCAGCAGAGGAAGGATGACATACATTTCTCGCATCTCCTATCTAAACCTATTTGCCTACTGAAACAACTATTAAATATCTAATATGGTGTTTTGGGTTTGCATGGCCTGGTTTTGGTAGTGGTGGG
>VZRL01001929.1:439845-464219 GCA_013397895.1 Origma solitaria | reverse complement strand
GTGAAAGCTGGGCCACTTAGAAATGGTGGTAACACCTCTGTGTTAATGTATTTTAGAAGAAAGAGAAAAAAAAAGTTACTGCACAGTTTTAACTGCAGCCAGTGAAAAGTGGAATGAGAACATGTGAGCAGAAAAACTCTGCAGAGAGCCAGGACAGTGGAGAAGGAGGAGGAGGAGGTGCTCCAGGTGCTGGAGCCGAGATTCCTCTGCAGCCCATGATGCAGCCCATGGTGAGGCAGCTGTGACCCTGCAGCCCATGGAGGACCAAGGGGACAAAGAGATCCACCTGCAGGAACGAGACATGTACTGGAGCAGGCGGATGCCTGAGACAAGGCTGTGATCCTGAGGGAGGCCTGTGGAGAGAGGGGAGGGGCCATGGTCCCACACTGGAGCAGCCTGCCCTTGAAGGATTGCACCCCATGGAAGAATGACCCTCGCTGCAGCAGTTTGAGGGGAGAAGTGGAGAAGTTCACAGTGAACTGTCTCCCGTGGGAGGGACCCCACAGTGGAGCAGCAGAAGGACTCCTCTCCCTGAGTAGTGGCATTAATATATGATGAACTGACCATAACCCCTATTCCCTGTCTCCCTGCACTGCTGGGGTAGGAGGGCTGGGAAAAAGAGAGGGGTGGGGGGAAGATGTTTTTAAGATTTTATCCTACTTCTCATTATCCTGCTCTGATTTTGTTAGTAATAAATTCAATTAATATCTCTAATTTCAACCCTGTTTTGCCTGTGATGGTATTTGATGAATGATCCCTTGCGACTCAACCCATGAACCCTTCATTACATTTTTTCTCCCCTGTCTGGCTGTGGAGGGAAACAATAGAGCCACTTAGGGGGTGTCTGCCTTTCTGCCAGGGTCAACCCACTCCATGTGGAAAGACCCCCTCACAATTGTGGTGAGACGCCTAATTAATACTCTGGGGAAATGGTTACACCTTTTTTGTGAAAGCAGAAATTCTACACCAAAGGTTTCTAAAATTAATGGTCCTCCCACTGAAGGAAGTTGATTTATTTAGAATATTTCTGATAATAAAGATTATACCTTTGCTTGTAAATTTAAAGCAGAAAAAAAAAATTATTTTGGGTGAATTGCTTCTAGCACATGTTCATGACATTCTTCTTATCATAACAAACACAAGTAAGACTTGCATCATATCTGGCAAAAATCACCATTCAATATGTTTTTCTTATTTCCATTACCTACTTTTCTTTCTCTGGGGAGAAGGTCAGATGCTCAGTTAGCCTGTCACACCTGGGCTTGCACAGAATCTGGACAACCACTGCAGAATATTCTGTGTAAATGAGATACTGGTTTCTAAATAGGCCTCTTCCCTGGTGCCTTAATACTCTAAATAGATATGGACTTTAATGTGCAGCATAAAAGAAAACCAGTCTTAGTCTTTAGAGGCTAACTAATGTCTTTCTTCTATGAACTATACAAAAGAGATTTGGGAGGCTTCTTTTTTGTACATGTTTTTAAATTACAAAATGTACAGAAGCAAAACACCAATGACATTTGGGTCTCTACTTATGGCCTAAAGTAAATCTGTTCAAAAAATTAAGGTTAAAAAATGAAACCTTAAAAGTTGGCCACAAGAGACCCCATCAACCACCAGAATTATCAAGAATATTCATTCTTTTAAGCCTACACAAGTTTAGTAATGAGCTTTCTATTTTTAGTCCTTCAAAGAAATGCAAAATTTTAAGCTACCAGTAATAACTTGCTTAGGTTTGTTGGGGGGTTTTTGTTTGTTTGTTTGTTTAATTTGCCATATTTCTGTTAAACACCCCCCTCCTCCACCTCCCCCCCTCCAATAAATAAATTTATGTAAGATCAGTGTAGACTTTTGAAAGCAAAGCAATGTATTTCGATTTGATCAAAAATCAAAGTTCCTGAAAGAAAAATGTTTCAGTTACAGTATTTGGTCTCTATGCATATAATATATAATACATATTTTCCAAATATATTATGACACACATATTGTGTAAACATATGTACGCACTTCTTTTATGTAAACATAATGGGTGTGTAGAGGAATACGTAAATCCTCTCCCAGACAATACAGCTACTACCTGGAAGACCAGAGAAGCTGAGAAAATGTAAAGCAACTTGCCTCTGAATGATTCTTACTCTAGGCTTTCAAGGATCTTTCTAAAACAGATTAATCTTATTCATGTCTACAACTTATGAATGACTCATCAATTTTTAATTTAAAAAAATGTAATTATGCATTACTTAGAATTTTAATGAATATGTTCTAACAATAGAGAAGACCACCATTGTCTTACAACCTTGATTCTGATTGCTTTATAATCCTCTAACTATAGATTCTCTATAAACAAAATTTTGCATGAAATAGAAAACAGTTCAGAATGTTTCTTTTACTTTAAAACAGCAAACCCAAAGAACAGAATTCATGGTTTTATTTTTTTAATAAGCTTTAAATCTGTAATTGTCATGTCAGTTTGTGTTTGCCATGTCTGTCTGCCAGCAAGAGACAGTGACCACTTACAGTGATTACAAAGTACACCAAATGTAGTATATATGTCACTTCTCCACAAGAGCTTGTTGGCAGCTTTGATCGACTTCTTTTTGATTACACCACAATCACCTCATTCCACTTTAGCTACTCTCACTCTCTCTCTCTCTCCAGGGGTTCAGATGTCATTGCTGTATACCTTAGCACATGAATCAGTTTTCCTTTTGTTAAATCCTCTTCCTGGGAAGATGAATCTACTCATTGATTTTGACCAAAGACTGGGTTTTAAAAAGGGTAGAAGAGACTTCTGACCTTTCAAATGATCAGATTAAGGTGGTTATTTTCACATTATTAAGTAATCACGGAAGAAATACATTAAGCAAGAGTTTAGTTCACAGGCTGCTTTACTGGCTTCTAAAAACTGTTGTGCACTGACAGCTAACCTAGATTCCATTTCTTCCTTTTCCTCTGAACCACAAGGGAAGCTAAAATGCATTTTCACATTGCATTTTGCCTAAAGGCTCTCAGTAAAATTTAATTTTCTTACTGCATTGATTTTTCCATTATAAGTTGTAACAGTCTAATGATATCTCATAAGAATTTTTACTGTTGAGAAAAAGGGATGTGAATGATTTAGCAATAGTAACTGCAAGTGCTAGAGGACTTATTCTTAAGAACCTTCAATCTGTCTTTTTGATGGGCAGATTTTGAAAAAGTCCGTGCCATCTTGTCATCCATTGGATGGCCTGAAATTAGTTGCTTAAACAGTTTCATTAGGACAATATGTGATCCAGTTTTGTCAACAGTTTTGAAAACCAAAGATTTTTAATTTTGGAGTTGAAGGTAGTGCTTAAGAATTAACAAGCAACAAGAAAAGAACGCAATTGAGAGACACAGAAAGCACAGCTATTTCTGTCTTGTAGGGTACATTACACTCACTGAAGATTGACATCCTTATTATCCCAAATACTTCAAACTTATCATATTTTTTTCTTTGTGCTGGACAAAGAATATCATACATAAAAAAAATATGACAAGTTTCCTGGAAAAAGAAAGCTTGCAGGCTGACTCCTTCATTCAAAACAATTGTATCATCACCAAAGCTGCAGAAATTATGTCTGAAAACAACTGGCATGACAGACTATGACACACAAAGTGAGTACCACAGGAAGCAAAGCAGAGGTTTGCAAGTCCCTGTGTTCCACATCTACATGAGATTTTCTTACTTATTTCACTTTGTCATGGATATGATAGAGACAGAAAAAAAAGTACGAATGTATGATATATTACTAAATTAAGCAGAGTAAAGCCTGCTGTCTGCTTTTCTTAGTAAACAATAGCCTAATAGATATCTTCCTCCATATTTTCAAAAAATTTGCAGCAAGCTGGAAGAATGGCCAGTTTCTTATTTTCTGTGGTTTTCTTTCACAGTTACTGTTCATAAAAATAACAAAATGGGCTTTATTACAGATGCTGGAAGCAAATTAAGGAACATCTCACATCTAGTCAAGTCATCTGTGTTCTTCAGGGGCGTATTTTCCTTTTTTGAAGCCTGGTAAATAAATTGAGCTGAAGAATGGACCTAACAGAAAAACAGTTCTGATGTAGCCCCACTACAATTCACACAAATCACCTATGCAACTTTTCAAACTCAGTCAGTTGCAAGGGTTTTTTTTGTTTTTTCATCATTGTTGCTGTGTGTTTATTTCAAAAAGGTATCTTACTTGTTGTTTGGGTTTTGGCACTGTTTGTTTGTTTGGGGGTTTTGTTTGTGTTTTTCTAAGTTGTTTTCATATATTAAGCAGGTATTTCCATAACACAATCACAATTTTCTGAGAAAATACATTTTCATGGTAAATGCTTGTCCAGCTCTGGTTATACATCTAGACTGAAAATTCTGTTAAGTGCACTAAACCACTAACTTGACTAAAACAACTAAATTTCTGTAGTGCTTGGGACTACCCACTCTTATCTGTCATAAAAATAAATCAATGTAAATACCACAAAAGGAGTTTCATATAGTATTTTAAACTGCCCTTTTATAAATACGAGATTTTAAACACCAGCAGTTGTCGTAAAGTCATGCAATTAACGAAATATTGTAATTAGACAAAATTTGTTCATTATCCTATGTTGAGAGTGGGCTTAATAGATTTTTTTTATACTTCATTGGACTGACAAGTCCTGTTTGGAAGACAGCTAGACATGACCACGACTTTACTATAGAAATGATGCACCAAGATTAGGTTCTTTATGGCTCAAATACTATGGAAATATGTTTGATACAATAATTTAGACAACAGATTTTGCATGCCTCCATGGTCTGTGGATTTTCTTTTTAGCCAGCTATCTCTGCTGTGCAGCAAAAGTGTACATCAATACACCTACTCCATCGAAGAAGCTGATGCTGACATTCCAGACTCTTATTTTTAAAACTGCCAGAGCTTTAGCCTCGCTCTAAATAATGGGCATGCCAATACGTTAAAGGGGGAAATTCACCCCTTCCTAGCTGATATCACTTCAAAGTGTAAAATCAACTCTGTATATTTTAAAATGAAACACAACACTTTAAGTTTAGCCCACATTTAATAATTTTCTTCTTCTGCCTCTGCTGGGGTTTAGAGTCATTCTGTTGTTGATGCAGAACAGACTTTGTACTAACAATAGACGTCTTGAGAGTGTGGGGAGAGTCTCACTTCTCCCTCCAATTTGAATCTTGCTTCTAGGACAAAAACAAATCAGCATGTTAGCTCCTAACACAAGGCAAGAATCCCTGTCAACACAGTCTCACCACAAGCAACAGCATTAAACATGAGCAGCTGCAACAAAACACTCCTACCTCCTTAACTGTCCCATTAATACCTAGAAAATTATTTCTTCTCAAATGAGAGATTATCTCACACAGTTCAGGACATCCACACTGTCTGAAACCAAAGGCCAGATTAGGACAGTCAGAGTCACACCCCTCAATAAGCAGTATTTGCTATTCTGTCCAAACCTATCAACAAATATAACCTGGAAGTCGTAGAATTTTGCTGAAATGAGGGAAACGAGGAACATTTGAGAAGGGAGTGTCTGAGATTTGAGGCTGTTTAAACACAGACGTCTCACTAGGTATTACGTGGCAGGTTATGATCCTTAAACTTGGGATGTGAATCACTTCTTGTCCACACAGCACAGTTAAGGACAGGCACAAAGTATCTGACTAATGAAGAAATCTTCCCTTGCAAATATGTTTCCGGGGTGCAAAAGGTAGTGACACACTACTCTTGCCAAAATAACAAGCAAGAGAGGAGGGGGATAAGGGGTGAAGAGAGGTGTGGGTGAAGAAGAAGAGACTAGCAACTACAGAACTGAATAAATAGAAAATTTCCTGAGAGATTATACTTACATATAATATATATAATAAAAAAAGGATGATCTACTCTTAAGAACCAAACACGTAACGCAGATCTCCCTTTCATAGCAAAACATGCCACTAACTATAAACAGAATTTAGGTTAAGATTATACAATGCATTTGGTTTTCATACAATGATCTGCTGCAGATGAGGAATCAATAGAAATCTTTTCTTGTGAATATCTAATGTGATGCTGGAGAATTTAAAATATTATGACAAGACCAGTCTAATTTACAGGTTAAGAAATGGAGGGATATATGGTACTGTTACATATTATTATTAGCAGAATATTACATATGTATTGTGGTACTAATAGAAGAATAGTACTCTACATATTGTAGTAGTTAAAGTATACAAAAATAGAAAAAAAAAAGAAAATCCTAACAAAAGCAGTCAGTTAAAAGGAAGTTAATTTAAACTATAAGATAAAGATAAAACACACATTGGAAAGCTACAAACATATGTAGGAATACTCATATAAAAAGAAAAATAAATTACAGGGCTTCAACTTAAAGTCATCCGGCTTTCATGCATACCATACCACTTCTTTGTGACTCAGTCAAATATCCAATTCTACTAATTCAGGTTCACAAACATTTCTCAAGCATGCTGGTGAATAAACTATTAGTCAACAAGTTAGTAAATGTGTCGGAATAAAACACTGAAAAATTAAAATGTGTTTCTGCACAAATTGATCTCTCTTAAATTATAATTACAAAAATTTAAAATTATATCTTTAATTTCAGGTATGATAAAATTAGTATCTTAAAATGAACAAATCAAGATTGTGTTGAGTGCATGATTCAAAAATCAGAATTAGAATTCTGCTATCTTCATACAGAATTCTGCTATCTAACCGGACAGACAAGTCAAGTCCAGTTTCTTATGGTGTTCTGAAATGTGTTTCAGACTACAAAAATTTCCTTTATTGACATATGGAAGTGCTGAATACAGAAATATCTAGTGGGGATCTACCAGGGTCATCTCTGCTAAGACTTCTGCTGGCTTTTAATTTTTACAAATGACCTAGATTGTTACATTTGCTGATAATATAAAATTTGGAGGAAAACTGCATCCTTAGCAAGTAGTAAGACAAGTTTAAATGAATTCTGATTTCCTCTGTAATTCAGTTGAGAAGCAGAAACTAAAATTTAATGTTGACAAATGTAAAGCAATAAAAACCTGAATATAAAAATAATAAACGTGAACATTTTATGAAGAGATTTATACCAAAACAAGAAATCTTCCCCCTCCCTCCAAAAAAAAAAGAAAAAAAAGATGGATGGTGAATGTTCCTTATATTCATTTATATTTATCAAAGCAAGATAAGGAAGCAATTTAAAATCCTTTAGAATTGCAGGTTGCAAATGTGTCATGTTGCACATTCATCTGGCAAGCTCTTAGAATATTCTGTGAACTTTTCATCATAACAGTAAAAATAATACATTTTTCACACTTAATCATTAGAGATAAAAGTAAAACTAGTCTAATTTTATCGGGGAGAGTTTGAAATAAATCTGAAAAATAAACAAATTAAAATCCCTGAAGTTTTGTAAAAGGATAAGGAAGTGATGTAGCACATCATACTGGTTAATCAAACAGATTAACTTTGGAAATAGTATAGGGGAGTAGAAGGAAGTATGAATAAGATTTTAACCATGGAAGTACTGAATGATTAGGGTTGGAAATGAACTTAAAATTCCAGCCCACTGGCCATGGGCAGGAACACCTTGCACTAAACCAGGTTGCTCAGAGCTTCATCAAACCTGGCTTTGAACACTTCCATAGATGGGCATCCACATCTTCTCTGGCTTATCTGTTGCAATGTCTCGCCACTCATAGCAAAGAATTTCTAATCTAAACCTACTCTCTTTCAGTTTGAAGCCATTGCCCCTTGTACTATCATGACTACAATCTTGCGAAAAGTCCTTCTCCAGCTTTCCTGTAGGCCCTGGAAGGCTGCAGTAATATCTTCCTGGAGATTTCTGTTCTCCAGTGTGAACAACCTATCTCGGCCTGTTTTCATAAAAGAGGTGAACCCTTTATAATGAGCATAACCTGTGAAGGTCTGGAAGGCAAAAATCATATTCCTAAATTATTTCTTCTCCTCTTTTTGCCCGGAGGGGGCTGGGAAAATCTCATACATAGCCTAACCTCTTGCTTGTTACCTTTCTAGTCAAGGAACAAACTTTGTAGGGAGATTACATGATCTATTGCTTTCAGTATGCTCTTTCTCACTCATTTGAGGCTGGCATAGATGAAAAATTGAACAAATGGTGATACTAGATATTAGTCATTATCATCATCATCAAGAACTATGCTCCTATTGCCTATTTTAGAAACCTCCAGAATTTCAGGCACTGGACTGCAACCTCAACAGATGGATCTGGGTTTGCTTACCAAATCACATATCCCTAGTTTAGACGGTTGGCTTAAACTAGCTGTCTGCTGTTTTGGAAACTTCTGTTTTGGGATTTAAAGTAACACTACACCACAAACAAAAGTTACATACAACAAAGGATTTGGACTTCTTGATGTACAATGTTTTTAAGTCTTTCCTCTTCTGCTCCAAGTCTGTTGTCAAACAGCTTACAGAATACTGTGGCTATGTCAGGACCCCAGTTCCTATGTACCAGGTAAAAACCCCCAAAAAACAGGGCAGATGGGAAAAAGAAACTTATATAATAAAATATGCACTTCTCTCTTTCCCTTTGTAAGACAACAGCAAGAATGCAGATGTCACCACATGCAGATGAGGTCAGTGGTATCCTGCATACATATTTGTGCACAACTGTTCTTGCACATACACACACACACAGAGGCACACAATTTCAGGAAGGTTGCTGTGTTAACTTCTCTTCACGTCTCATTCTTTTGAACTACTCTTCTTTGGAAGAAACTGTCTACAGGGACTTCATTTCAACTTTCCTTTTCCCATTTAATTTGTGGCATTTTAGAATCAAGATAAATGTAAAGAATTAATTATTACAAAATATGTCCTGCTAACAGAAAACCACTGAACACTTGAGACCACTGGCTCTAATCCTCATCAGTCTTCCATTCTATTCTGGTTCCGCTCACATTTGCATTGTAATAGCTTCATAAGAAATGTTTACCCCCAACACAAGTTGCTGAATATCTTCAGAGAACATAATTTTGTATTCTACACTAGCAAGACAGGAAGAAAGCTGTTTCCTGACAGTGAAAATATGTTTGCTTGCTTTTTCTTTTTTAATTTATTTTACCCGTTTTCATTCTGCTAGCAAACATGTTCCTGATATTTTTGCTAAATATCTACATGCACATGAACAAAGGGAAAAATAATTCATACAAACTCTGAAAAAAGCCATGACCATCATATATAACAAGTTTACGTTTATTTCTTCATTTCAGAAAGTGAACACATTCGATCTGAAGATAACAAAGCATTCCAGTTTTTTATACATGACAGGATTATCTTGGATGAAAGGAGTAACATATAATTAGGAACTCTAAAATTGCAACTTCAACCAGGAATCAATACTATACTTTGGGGTCATTAAGTCAAAAGTGATATCAGATGTCATCTTCAACTGAAGATAAGTGCATTTAAGTAATTATCTTTTGCCTCCTATTTTAGCAGTTAAATCCTAATTTTGAATACCAAACACTATTAAAACAAATCAAAACAAAGAAAACAAAAAAATCCCAACAATACACATGCAACTTTTTTTCAGACGAATTTATGTTAGTTCTGTCCCACCATCAAAAAATCTCTTACAAACAAATTTGTACTAATTTGTATCAATAATACTGTGCCTTGTGTTACTTTACCTTTTCCATTTGCATAGAAAGCAATCTTTAAATGTAAGTAATCCATAAAGGAGAATCAGACAGAAAATCCTGCCACTGCAAACATTATTTAAGAGAGATACTTGCCATTTAAAGCTGGTTTATTTGTAGACTGACATAACATGGGATTATTTATTTGAGGCTGGAAAATTCTTTTCATCTTGAGACTATTTTGAAATTAACAAGTGTTTATTATAAATGGCTGTTTTGCTTAAGCCATTTGATACCTGATTTAAGTTCAGTGACTAACAGCAAAAATTGAATAAAGTGCCTTGCAATTTTCTGATCTTGACCCAGTTAATTGATCAAATTGCTCAATGGAAGATATCATAGTACCACAATGCCAGGGATCCAAGGGTTTTATGTTTCCATACTGAAAGCTAAAGTTTGTTTTGGAGAAAAATGTCCGTGTCACCCATACAAAAGAAATAAGCCGTTTCCTTACTTTACCATTTGCACTTCAAAGAGGTAAATATATAGAGATTTTACTTCTATGTTGTCAGAGAAAAGAGAAAAACATTATATACACTCCTTTTTCAGGGTGCCAGTACAGCTTGGCTAAATTACTTAAATAATACTAGTTTTCATAATTTATAATTCAAACCACATGTCAACCTCAACAGGAAAAAAAATCCATCCTAATCATGTTTTCCATGCTTTCCAGTTCTTATCACATTTTTTTTTTTAAGGTGACCTTTGAAAAACAGCATAGGACCTTCTGCTTAAACTGAAGTCTTAATTAATATCAGAATTCCTGTATATAAATTAATTGAATCTGTGTTCCCAAATTATGGGCCAAGGTAACTACTAACTACATATTAATTCATAAACCTTTAGTACTTCTAATAGCTGAATGGTCTTTTAAAGTTCAACTAAACTCTTTTCTCTAAGTGACGCATTTTAACAGCACTAGTAAAAAATAGGTAACACCCATACAAATTAAAAAAAAGAGAGAAATAACAGAGCAAAACAACAACAAAAAAGAAGTTAATCATCCATTTATACAGAAAAAATACAAGTACAGACTTTGCCTTTTAAGGAATTTTTGTCTTTGAATTAATTTGAAACCAAGGTGTCAAATGGTCTGTAGGTTCTATGGTTATAACAATCCAGGACACAAAAGCACAAGAAGTTCTTTTTACAGTATTACTATAAAAGTGTCATATTTCTAGAGTATTTGGCCTCACTTCCATTGTGCTTACAATGTACTTTGGTGTCCCATGGGAATGACTAGCAGCTTATGAGGAGAATCAGCATCCCAACCTGAATTGAAAACCAACTGAATTGCTGTTCAATGACACTGGCTCATGACCATGTAACAAGAATTCACTTATAAACAAAGAATAATATTTCCATTAAGATAAGTGGCATTACACAACACTTGATCTATTTTAACAGAAAAAAAATCCCAAAAAACCCAGCATTATTTCTCACTCTCCCTAATCATCATTCCAGCACATTTCCAAGAATCTAATTATAATGCAGAATTATTGAAGGTTTTTCATCAGCAGGACCTGGAGCTTGCTACTCATTTCTGCTGAGTACAAAGCCCAAGGGCTCCTTAGATCATGTTGATTTTATAGTCTCTATATTTGACAAGCAGCCAGTGTGTTTTATGACGTAGACCCAGGAACTGTAAGAAATGATCTGTCCCCACCTAGCTATCAAGCTATCAGAAGAAAAAGATACTTTTTTCTTCAAGCAAGAGAGAGACCCTTTTTAAGTACCTACTTATCACTGCAATTAAATTTGTTGGAAGGAACTGTCGTCCTGTTCAAACACTGTTAGAGATTTCTGGTAGCAATTTTCATAATTAAAGTTATACTCTTTCTATGGCCCAAAACTAAGCAGATGGGACAGCATATCCAGTGGTGGAAGTGTACAAAAAACTCCATGTCAATGTGGTACTTGAGGACACAGCTTAATGATGAACATGGTGGTGATGTTAGATTGATGTTTGGGCATAATGATCTTTCAGGTCTTCTCTTGCCTAAAGATTCTAAATGTAAGATGCTGTCTATCCCTCATTACTTCAGGCCAATATAGAACTCCTTGTAATTTTGTAAGTTTCTGTAAGAACATGTATGTACAGTAAACTTTTGCTTAACTTACTACATAACGAAAAAGCCTTGCTTCTTGAGACACATAGTCAAATAACTAAGTCTGTGTTAGCAAACCAGGCAACAGAGTTTGGAGTAGTCTGAGATGCTGCCAGAAAATGAAACAATATGCAACTTATAACTGCAATCATACTCTCATCTTCAAGATATACAAAAAACGGCTGCTTTAATTTAAAAAATGTTTTGAATGGCTATTTCTTCAGTAGGTAGTAGATTTTGCTGTTTCTGTTTACAGACTTGACAACACATAAACCATATACTCTTGTGAAGAGGAGGAAACCACTCACTCAAATTGTGTCAACTTTGACTGACTACTTACATTTTCTAGCTAGTGATGAACTTGCATAAATGAAGCGCATGAAAAAGTACTGTTGCCAGCAATGCATTAACAATGCCAGGTGGGCCTCAGATTAACATGGAGGCTATTATTCTGTAAAATACATGTTTGCATGTTCAGCTGTAGCTTAGGACCTGGGTATTGCTGGCTCTTTTTATTTTATATATCATCTGTGCTTCCACTGCAACTATTTGACTTATGTTTACACACTGCTATATTTAATACCGATCTGTGCATTTCTAGTGCACACATGCTTTAATTTCCACTTTTTAAAATCTTCCCAGTCATTTCATAATGGAGGGAGGAAGAGGAGCATACTATGTGCCAGTCTTTCCTCAGAAGCATATATAAAACTCATGTTATAGCCTTCTCTAAACAAAAAATTACTGCTGATCACCATGAAAATATATATATTTTTTAAAAGAGCAATTAGTACTTAAAACAACATAAACTTACTGGAATGGCTTGAATAATTGCATTTTGGAATATGCATCACTAGAATAATGGAGATTTCCTTTGTATTTTCACTAGTTCTAACACTCTAAAGATGTTTTCTTTCAAATATCATCATGAAAGTAAATAGCACATACAGTTATATCTCACATTACGAGAGTTATTTTGAAGTTGAATTAACATTCCAATTTGATTTTTTGGGGAAATACTGTTGCACCATGAATTTACACAGAGTGTGCATTACAATAATTTCCTTTTTTATTGCAGTTTTGGGAATATGATTTGCCTGTGGCCACATGGATATACCAACCACATTAATTTGTATTTTTGTAATCAATCTAGAGTTTAATATGCATTGCAAAATTTGAAAAGGCTAAAAAGTGCCTTCTGGAACTAGCTTTGAAAAGAGATGAGACAAAGTCTTAATTCCTGGTTCCAGGGAGTACAGAAATAAATTGTATCCATTCCTCCAGATTCCTGTCCACTGCCTTCCTCTGTGAGACCTTTATTGATGGAAGGTACAAACTAATTCTTGGTAGAAGCAGTACAAGCCTAGCAGTGCCGTGCTCCTCTTGATTCTTTATCTTTGCTTCATAAAACTGCCCTATCTGGTAGTCTCTACAACTCCTCTCTTATTTACAGCTTGAAATACACAGTAGTTCCTCTATGGGCAGGTAAAGTGCTATAGGGATATAAAGGGAGATGCTCTGAGTAATATAATCCAATTAAAACTTCAGTTACTGTTCCAGTAATGCCTGAACATGACTGTCACACTTGGGTTTTTGTGGATTTAGTTTGGGATTTTTTCCCCCTGCAAAAAGGAATAGACACCTACATAAATTTTTAAACACCTTGTTTTCAGATTTTTTTTTTTCCAGTTCTCATTCCTGCAGGGCTACACTGGATAAAAATCAAATTATGATTGTATGTCATCTTTTTCTTCTTAGGTATTACACATGAATATGTTTTACAAGTAACATCTTACTTCCCTCCTAACACTGCTAAAGCCACAACTTAATAGCGAAGTAAACCAAAAAAGGTATTATATTTTTTACTCTCTTCCTATATTTTCTCCTTGGATGCTAAACAAGAAAATCAAATGTACTTCCTCTGAAATTTACAATGTGGTTATTATTATGATGATTATTATTATTAGTTGCCTTCTTTATTATCCTCTAAGTTTTATCTACCTTACAACTTTTATGCAATTCAGACATAAATGACAACAAAAGATACTGTAATACTTTTGGAAACATTGAGTGAGCTTAATTCATAAAAATCTCGACGTATTTTGTTTTGTTTTGTTTCCCCAAGTTAATAGAATGCAGACAGCCAGTGAAACAACATAAACAGATGTTACAGTTTGCATAAACTGGGATACCATGCTACAGGGGTGCGGGCCATATATGTTAATGAAATTAGTTGAAACAATACAAAATTTTTCTTGGATCCTTTTTTCTGCTCATTGGGCTCCTGTATTCTTTGTTATTATAAGGATAACTTCTGAAAATCACTTCATCTACTAATTATGGAAGATGTTTCAGGCTCACAAACAAGATCTGTACTCTTGCCTTAATAAAGTCTTGATAGATGGATGTCTCTGCCTGTAACCTCTCTGTAAGACATCTCTCATGCATGGTAGCCACAATACCCCTTATCAAACTGGATACTTAAATTTCTTTTTCAACAATCATTTAATGAACATGATATCCAAGTGACTTCAGTAAATGCAGGTTCACATATCCCAAACTTTTTGTGTGAACTAAGTGCTGTCAAAAGTTAGATACAAATAGTATTATCACCATAAGATTTATCCTATCAACTCTGCTTCTACCCCAAAATCAATAACCTGACCTGAAAGAAAATATTACTGCCAATAATCTTTACTGGTTGCATAATGGTCAAAATGTCAATAATACAAAAACAGAAAACACACCTCACCTCAGTATAATTATATTACACAGATCGCTAGGTCCATCTTTCTTTTCCAAAAACAGGAAAAGGTGACCTACCAAAGTAGCAAATAAAAAAAAAACAGGCAGTGTGACATTACACAGTTCATCACATTAGTCTCAGAGGCACCAGCATAGTGTCAGGGCAGGGAAGCACACAAGTTGATTCTGTGGATGGACTATAATTAGCAGTATAAGCTTTTGGACGCCATCAATTTGTATATCATTGACAAAAAGGGGAAAAAATTATAACAAAACAAGCAAATGAAAACCAACATATAACCTTGTTTCTGAATATGAAGACAAGGATGTCACTTCCAACATGCACAGATTCATACATGCATGATAGGATTTCTAGGATGTCTCCAAAATATAATTAATCTAATTATGCTGATAGCTAAGCACAAGTGTTGATTAAGGGAGCTCTGTTAGCATCAGATATAATTAGCATAACATGAAAAAATCCTTGCCTTTGGGAAAGGCAAGGAGGAAAGGCAAAGTTCTAGATACAACATCAGAATATAGACATGCACAATTCATAATCCTGAATGCAAATGAACATGCAATTGCACATGTTCTTTGTTTTCTGAAATACCTGTATGGGACTGGCTGCAAATGGTACAAGAGAACAGCAGGTTCGCACTGAGCAGCTACCTTAGGGCATCTAAAAGGCATAAGCCACCTTTGGTTAGGCAATTAAATCTCAAATGCAGTGGTTAAAGACAGTGTCATCTGACTCGACACTGCACCAGAGACCTGAATGACAGCACTATTGCTGAGGATTTCTTCCATTCCTGTTATTCATTTACCCTTTCTTCCTTCCTTGCCTCATCATGCATCTTCTAACAATTTCTCTTTTTTAAATACATAATGAAACATAAATTGCATTTTTTTTACAATGCCTTGAGTAACCAAAAAATGCTTTGCTTATATAAATGTCACAATTCATGCCTTCTCTAATTTGTTCAGCAGTGATGATTGATAAAATTAACAGAACATGAATATTCATGAGCTTCCTTCTCCTTCTTCATTCAGTTCTCAAGCCAGCCAAGACTTGCCAGAGCAGTGGAGGGGGAAAAAAAGGTGTGCTCTTATAACTGCACTTCGGTGTTGCCCAAAGATACTAACACACCTCAACTCATACCAAAATTCATAAATGCTTACTTTATTAATTCTGTAGCAGAACTCAGTCAGTTACATCTTTCTCTCTCACCTACACTAGGAAACATCTGATATTTACATAAGCTGGAGTGCTCTCTGTCCCATTTTTATCAGTTCTAGAAAAAACAAAGTAAGTAGGTTGAGCATATCACCCTACTTAAAAACAAATTCTTACCCCAGAAGGGTCACTATCCTTAGGATCAGTGAGGGAGAGCAGAAAACCAAATTATGAGCTAATTTTAAAATAGTGAAATACTTTACCTTTGTTACAATCTTCTGCAAAAGAAGGGTAGAAAAAATGGGAAGATGAGAATGAGTGGAAAAGGCTGGCCCCCATGCTGAGAAGAAAAAAGATGATTCTGAGCACAAATACATTTGGATACTTTTCAATTTATGATTTCATATAAAATATGACAATGAGAACGTCCAGGGATTCATTTCCACACCTATAGAAACCTCAGGAAACCTAAAGCTGGTGAGGAAAAACAGGTGCTACAGCACAATTATTACTGTTATGCTAAATACAAAGATCACTTTTCTCTAATAATCCTAGGATAGAAAACAAACAAAACTATATAGACAGTTTTCAAATGAAAGAGATTTTAAAATAGGACAAATCATGCATTTTGATTAGGTCAAGAGAGCACCACTACCTGTATGAAAGCTGCTCAGGAAATTATTTAATTCTAGATTTCTTTTCTTAATACAGATTGCACAGAAAAAGAACAACAACAGTGACAAAAAAATTAAAAAAACTCAAACCACACTTCCTGATCACTTTATTGTACCCAATGGTCTCTGGTAGCTAACATTATTCTTTCACTGCTTTGCCTCTTTGTTCAAGTTTCCATTAGAATGAAAAATTGAAAACAAACTGCACAGGAAGCCCACTGCACTTTGTTTTACAATATATTAATTTGACCCTGCTTTTGAATTATTTCCCGTTCTCTCCAAATAACAGCAACTGTATGCTATTGATCCAGTTATCACTGAGTGACTTAATTTTGCAGAAGATTGTTTCACAGATATGGGGACCATGGTTAAGAGCATTTGGTTACCCAGTTTTGGTGACCTACATACCTTTTGGCTGCTCTTGAAACTTTGCTGTCCATTTTACACTTCCTAGCTGATGCATTTGACAAAAGAATTTCCAACCTCACTAACTAATTGTTGCTTCAATGAATTGTCAGAGGACACTGGGTGTACAAGGAAGAAGAGAAGTTAAATCAACCCACTCTAAAGCCTACACGCTGTAAAACCAGGCAAATACATTTGTGCAGCTTTTCAAGTCTAGCTGCCCAGCATTCTTAGAGAAATAAAAAAGAAAAAGAAAAAAAATATTAAGACAAACTGGGTAAAAAAGACATTAGTATATCTTTTATTCATAGGGAGAAAGGAAAATTTCACAGAGTATTTGTGCATAAAACTGAAGAAATTGCTAAATTATTCAAAGGGGAACGCAGGTTGTCACTATATTAATGCAACAGTTCTACTTTTTTTCTTATTTTTTGTTAAGTACTCCAGTTGGTATGTAAATGATACCAGCCCAGAACTATTGATGTCAAATTTGAAATTAATGAGCTTTGCTGGGCAGGCTTCTGTTTGTGAAGGAATACCAATGATAATACAACTTTTCATTAGGAATATTTCTACAAATGGTACACACACAAATCATATTGCAGGTTATATGCAATGGATTATTTGAAATGGATTATTTATCCATACCTAAAATTTTCAGAAATTTACAAACATTTAACTAAATTTTTTCTCAGGGAGAAATTCTTGGTGTATTCTCAAATACTTCTACTAACAAAAGTAGGATATTTCAGTAATAATGATTTTATGTTGATCAAGCCTCTCCCAGCATATTCTTTCCACCACAGGAGTTTTTCAGGTTTCATCAAAATAAGTTTCAAGTCTGGCTTCTTTTGTTAAGAATGCTAATATCCTAACTATACTACAGTTTGGGAGTTGGTTTGTACTGCTAATGCGAAAGTATGGTAACATTTTTATGCCATGGTCAAAGTGCATAATAATTAATAACCAAAAAAACACACACTTCCTTCAGGAAAACCTAGATGAAGAAAAGTGTCACCTGTAATTTTATTATACTATTATGACTTCTGATAAAGACAAAACTCTTTATGGTTTTCCGTCTCTCTGAAGAAGCCTGAGAATGCCATCTGGCAAATCTTGATTGCAATAAGAAAGGGAAGGCAACTCATGCTAAGACGTGGACAGTGCATATGAATTCTCTTTGAACCCTTTCCATTGAGAACTGATGTTGCTTTGAGCTTTGCCTCACACAACATCACAGTACATTCCTTTCAATGTAAAAGAAAATCATTCAAATCTGAGAAATTCACCAACCTGTAGGATTTTTTTCTGACTGTTACATTGATGGGATGGATACCTTCATGTCTTTTTACCCAAATGAAGGGCAATTCAGACATAGTTTTGATTTCTCTTTTTGTTATTGCCAGTAATTCTGTAGCTTCCTAAATAAGAGTTATATCATTGCTCTCCCTTATGCGTATGTGCAGGAATTCAAAGTATGTTGTGCTTCATCAGAAGTTGAATAAAAAACTAGCCTTTAAGGTTAAAATTAAGTCCTTCAGCAGAAATGGAAAACTTACACTGTAAGTGTTCTTATATAACTCCTGCTTGGAAAAAAAATCCATATACTAGAAATTAATATTCTGTATTAGATCTAGTTACAATATGGAGAGCTGGTTTTTTACTAAAGGCTGAAAAACATGTTTGGCTGAAAGAATGAGGAGAGTGAGGAGAATACCAACCTACTTTAGATGCTGGTTTATGTACAGGGTCTGGTGAGACTGTATGCCTTACACCACAATGAAGGCTACATTTTAAGTGTGTAGGGGTGAGACAAAGAAAGAATGCGTCAAAGCTAGAGCAAACTTACTTTGCCTGACATACTCCCACATTGACTGTTAAACTGCTGCATGAGAGTCTAAAAATCACTTCACTTTCAGACTAGAGTAGATGCAATTGTTCTTATGCAGTTACTTCTGCTGCAGTACCCTGAAGAATTTACTGTTCCCAGAAGACAAACTGATGTATGCTTCCAACCTGCTGCCACCAGAGGACCTTTATTCAGGCTGGTCACCTTAAATCAATCATCATCATAAAGCAATTGTGCTGTCACCTATGAGAAGCTCACCAGCTGGGAGGAGCACTTTGGAAATGTGAGTTTACCTTTCCCACACAATTTGTAATAACTAGAAGATCTAAATAATTCCACTTCCCATTAAGCCAATGAGTCCTCCTTCATATTTACAATCACCCCAGCTGAAGCAGTTTTCTCCCCAGCCCACCTTTTCACTGCAAACAAAAAGCATATGCGTTTAACATTTCACTGCTGGCCAGCATTACACATACTTTGCAAATGAGCTTGGTAATCTAAAACCAAATAAAAAGCAGCATCCTGGAGAAAGAGTGATTTCTTGAATGCCGTTGTGTATATCCTGTATTTTTTAAATTTGGAAGAAAAGCAGAACGCACCATGTGCACCAAAACATCACCTTACCTTTTGAGAAGCCATCCTGAAACATACTGAAGAATTCCGTTTAATCACCTTTCACAATGAGAGGAGACTTAAACATGGGGGTGCCTGATGTAGAAAAACATTTTTCTAGACCAAATATTTAGATAAAGCAGAGAATTGGGCCTGTAATATGTATCTATCTGTTAATTAGCAAGTATATGAGCTCATGCTGCTTACAGCTGGAACAGATCCCCCACAGCATTCTCAGGAAAATCATCGGACTATTCAGAGCCTTCTTCATATTGCTAACATAGACATCTAGAATTCTCTTTCTCCAAACACATCTCCAAAATCTTAATTTTGCTTTTCAACACAGTGTAAGTACATAATTTGGAAAGTGCAATAGTATTTCAAAGAACTTTGAAGGCATTTAAAGCATGCCTTTATTCAGAATAACTTTAAAACATTAGTATTTTATCAATTTCACAGTATTGCTGCCAGAAATTTTATAAAATTGATTTTATAAAACCAGATCCTGCAGACTCCACTCAGTTAAAATTTTATTCAACTAGATCTTCGGGTTATGTATGGACAAAAACCCGCCACTTTTTAGAAACAGTTACAAAGTTGCCAATACAGAAATGCACACTGTAAAGAATATTATTTCTTGCACAATAATCTTCACTTAGTAGAGCATATTTAATGGAATAGAAATTTAAGATAAACAGGAACATTTCTGCAACTATTGACAACATATGAAAATAGATGAATAATTCAATCTTTGTATTGACCATCAAAGTAGTAAATCCTCTGCAATTTTCTGTTCATTGCTAGCTTTTCTTTTACTGTTTCATACTGGATCTTACTATAGAAGGTACTAGAATGGATAAACTGAAAATCAAACATCACGTAATGGCATGAAGAATGATAAAAAAAAATCTCCCATTATGCATTCCTTTTGCTTAACTTTGTGTACCTGTTTCCTTCTCTTAGTCTTTCTGATTAAATATATTAAACTCTTGGGAATTAATGCCTGCTGCTTATTTCCTATTAGAATTTTAAATCTGTTTGCTACTAAATATTTTTCATCACAATCAAATATGTCCAAAATATTACAGTCCAAATGCACTCCTCGTTAATACTTTGCAACCCCATTTCCATCATTATGCTAACATAGTGACATAAAATCCTGTGTTAACTTTATCAGTTTGTTAGGATTACAGCTGCAAAACTGCAAGATGGAAAGGCTGCAAGAAAAAGGGGTAATATAAAAGCTCTTTAAGAAATTTCTTTTACTAATGACCTTATAACATACGTGTGGAAAACAAAACAAAATAAAACACCGCATATACAGGCATTCTCCAGCCCAAACACTTTTGAATCTGAAATTTTTCTGTGGCCTTTTTGTTGCCTTTTTTTTTTTTTTTTTTTTTTAAAGAACACCCTGAATATTTCCTCCTCGTGAGCCAGTTTCCATAGAATCCTTATAGCTACTAATAAAGGAAAAAAAAATACTTTCCTTGAGTACAGATATCAAAATCCAACCCTAAATTATAGAACATCCACGTAAATGTCACCGTTAAATTTATATTTGCTGGTTACAAGATCTTTAAGTGATAGTAAATCAATAGAGCTTACTCTAATTATGTGGGATTCAGGTACCAGTCTGTTTCCTCACTAAATGAGCTTTGGACTGATGAAAAGTACCAGTGACCTTTGCCAAAATGCTGAACTTGCCTGTTTTCCAATTCAGCCAATGACATCTTAGTTTCTCCAACTAGTTATAGTACTTCAAATCTGTAGAATTATCACTATATATATTACAGTTACCAATGCTGTATAAGTTCTTAAAAGAGAACTGAGAAACTGAGCTATTAAAACATCAGTGTATTATTTGATATTTATCACATTCCCCATTTCAAAATAGTTTGTGCTATCAAGCAGCATGTTTGTGTACTGTCAGTGTCTTCAGCAAAGCCACATTTAACAAAGAAGAAACAAGGAATACACTGTCATAGTTTCTTCGTAGTACTTTATCACCACAAAGTTTGGTGGGAGCTCAGTATTTTAAGTGATTAATATTGACAATGTTATTTAACTTTATCTACTGAAAACTAATGCAGGTACCTAGGATTTTATTAGTAAGAAACCTTAAATATGCATGTCAGAGGAATTAATCATTGATTCCCTGTAGGCTGCTTATATATTTCATCAGGCCATTATCTGAACTGAATAACAAGAACAATTGCATAATAAAATATATTACTGCTGACATATGAAACTTTGTTATATCAATTATATATTTTCATAGCAATAGGTGTTTTTTAAGGCCTCTCTTGTTTCTTCTGAATCAGATTGACCCGATTTGACATTTGCCTATACCAACAGTTCAAGATTGTACATAAATATATAACCAAATACAATATGTATCACACTTAATTACCATGATCTGACTTGGGTCATTTACCACAGTAGTAATTACAGCAAAAGGGGAGTATGTTTTGAGTAATTTTTCATATAGATTCTAAAGTATTGCCAGGACATATCCTAGATTAAAGAAAATCCCAAAGACAAATTATGAAGACTGTGCTCCAAACTAATAAAGCCATTGAGTATGTAGTGGTTCAAACTAAACTAAACATAGTTCCTGTCTGGTTAATCAAATGTGTATATATATATATATAAAACTTTTTTAAAATAGACACATTGTTAGACATTCAACATTGCAATGCTGCATGTTTGGGACCACCTAGCAGAACTGAAAGCTTAACCTAATAAACTTCTCTGCATGCAGTCTCAAAACAGTTCATGCAAATTAGCTGGATATATTATTTTAATGTGCTGTCCACAGGGAGTACAACACACCAATGAGCCATGTCAAATGTTACTTAGTCATAAAAAAATGGGGGAAAAAGCACTGTGATTTTAACTGAAAGGTACATTTATAGTGCTAAAACAGTAACAGTAGGATTCATTACTGAGCCAGGAAATGTGTTGTCCTTTAAATTAAAGTTCACAAGTTCATCAGGTATTTTTTTCTGTCATAAATGTCAATTACCCAAAGACTGTTGTAATGCAATATGAAAGTCACCCTGATTCACTGTCTCAGAACTTGTACCCTATGCTTTGTAATTCCTTCCTAGCTCTAAGATTATGAATACCTGAAAGCAACTCTGAATGTCATCCATCTGCTACTGCAGATTTTGTCTTTCCTGCTTGTGTCACATTAATTTCCTAAATAAATTTCATCTAGTTATCTTTACTGTTGTGACATAAACTGACTTCTTTACTTCATGAAGAAATGCATTTGATTTGACCCTGATAAACTTTCACTCCTGGTGACATTTATTAGTTGTGACTGATTTTGAATTACACCTGAAAGTGCAACATGAATTTCACATTTGGAAGTTAAATAAAATGCATTTGTAAATTCATGTTTAATGGCTTCTAATGGCACAAGTTTATTCTGATTAGGTGAATAGTAAAGATATCATATATAAAAGATTTGAGTTGTATTGTTTATTTACAGTACCCACTTATTACTCTGAATTTGTACTGTAAAATAACCCAAATTTGCCAGGAATTTGTAAAGACATAAGTTTAATTTATTCAAATTCAAATGCACATTGTCCCTACAATAGATACAACACATGGAGAATTTAAATCCAAGTCCATTTGGCCGGAATAGAGAAAAAATGCTGAAATGCTATTGATTCCTTCCAGTACATTCAAAACACCTGACTCAACTGTATTTCTACTGACATAACACTGAGGTTTTATTTAGATATTAGCAAATATGAGCAAATGTTTTCATGGACATATCTGTCATTGTTATTTCTTTTCTCTACCTAGGAAACAGTTAACCCTCAACTACTAAGACTAGCTGTTTCCTTTAGCAAAAATGCAGCAAATGTCGATAACGGGTCCACTGTCCCAGGAGAAATAATGCCTGCAAAAGTTCTCCTTCCCAGATGCAGATATATTTAGTGCTGAAAAACACCCAACAGCAGACACTTCATGACACACATTTATATGATCTTCATACCTTCTGTTAACTCTACAGCTCAGCCAGCAAACCTCAGTCCCACTGCTCATGACGCCCTTTTAAATGAGTTTGTCTTTTTGTTTCCCCATGATCTTTATCACCTACTGAAAGTACCATCAGTACTTTTGAATACGCCCCACAAAAGCCCTTAGAAAGCAAAGCTGTTGTCTGGAACTGTCATCCTCATTAGAAGAAAAATTATACACATATTTTATACATATAAAACTTGATGAAAAATTTAAGAACTTCAGAGATATGGACCAAAAATGCTTACAACAGCAGGCGGACAAAAATACTCTTAGTATTATAACTCAAGCACATTTTTTATAAAACTGAATGTCCTGTCACCTGGCATTACTTTGCAGGTCAGACCATTCTGTAGAACCCTCCTGAGGGAGCATCTCTTTGTTTAGATTTCGTCTGTATTCTACCACATACCTGCTCACAAACTGAGGTATGACATTATACAATACTTGCCACATTCAGTTTCCTTAAACAAGTATTCACCTGCAATTCTCTTTATTCATAAATCCAGCAAAACACTTAATGCACCTTCCCTTAATGCACTTAAAAACAGTTCCAAGTTACCATAGCCAAGTTTCTCTCTGACCAGAACAGTAACCTGAAAACAGAAATGCATGCACACACATATATATACACATATATAAAGATATGTGTGTGTGTGCATATGCATGTGCATGAACGCTAAGAAAAGGTTTGGACGAGCCCGAGAATACAGGAACAATAATCAAGCACAGAGAATTTACTTACTAATGCTGTCCACTCGGACTTCTTTGGAAACCTGAAGGAGTCTCCGCTTTCCCCTCCTGCCAGTCAGGTGCCGCGTTGTGCCCCTAGTCCACACAGGCCCAGAAGGAACTGCAAAGAGAGAGAAGCACATGCCACATCAGGCAGTTCTGTTTTGATGGGATCCAGCGCCGCTGCCGCTAGCTCCTGGGGGGTAACCCTGTTTTCAGAGCTGACTCCGACAAGAATCATGCTTCCAAAGATTTTTTTTTTTTAAACACCGATTTTAAATAAATAAATAAATAAATAAGTAAATAAATAAATAAATAAATGAAC
>VZRL01001929.1:270183-439300 GCA_013397895.1 Origma solitaria | reverse complement strand
CGCGCGTGTTCGCGCCGCAGCCGCGCAGGGAGCCCGGTGCCGGGGCGCGCTCCGCCACCCGCCTCCCCCGGCGCTGCCTCCTCCCACCGCGCTCCCCGGCGTGTGCGACAGGAGCGAGCTCCTCGCTATTAATAATAATAAGCCAGATCTCCACCTTCCTCTCGCCCTGAGAAAACAATTAATAATGCATTAAAATAATGCACCTTTAAAGCCACCGGCTGGCGATAATAAAATAATATTACCACTACTTAAGAGAGCGCTGCTGTGGATGTGGTGGCGAGGCACGTTTTCCTATCATTCACACCCAAATGTGAGCACACATTCTGCTTCTGGTATTCGTAAGTCTTTCCCGTACCAGAGCAACTATCATTATCACTATCAAAGAGAAAGTCTCCAAAGCTGAGTGGAGACACCGAGTCCCCAGGTGGCTTCTGTGGCTGGGCTGCAAGGAGGGCACCCTCCCCCTCTTCCGTTCGCCCCAAACCAATCTCATCGCTTCTCCTCTTTTGCTTATACCGGTGGGTTAAGCACTGCGTTTGGCCCTTTTAGTGTTTTCCCTTCTGTTCCTCCCCTGACGATAGTTTGTGTATTTTAAATAAAGATTTCATTCTGCCAACCCGCAGGAAGCTTTTAACAAGATGCAGCTGAGCGTGTCGATATCTTATATCTTTTTACTGCTGCTCCGGCGTGTACATCAACTCCAAACTCCTTTCTTTTCTTCTCCGCCTGATACTGTAGCAACTGAGACGGCGGTGGCGACAGAAGCGGAGCGCTGCTCCCGAGGGGGCACTTTTACTTTGCCCTCAAAGTATCTCGCAGCAATGAGACCCGTTGGAGCCACCTCCCCTCCCTCCTCCCCCTCTTCCCCTCCTCGTTCCCGCTACTTTACAGCAGAATGCTGGGGTGATTGCTGTAAGGTTTCCAGTTCCACTGATAACACTACACAGTCTGAGAACAGACGGGGTGGGGGGTGGGGATTTTCGTTTTAGTTAGAATACAGTTTTGTGTTTGCGCTATTTTTAATTAAGATTTTTCCAGAAATAGATCCCATCGAGATTTAATTTACGAAGGTATTTCTGACTCTGGTCAATAGTGTCTTCCAAGAGGAACATTTTCAATCATTTGCCTCCCCACAACAATGCGCAAATGCTTTTAACAAACCTTAAGCCTTTTACGAAAAAATGACAATAAAAGGATTTTGTTGTTGGGGTATCTTTGTGTTTTGTGGAGTTTGATTGGGGGGTGTTGTTGCTTTTGAGTTTGGTTTGGGGGTTTGTTGATTGGTTGGTTGGGTTTTAATTTTCGCTTCATCTGCATTAGAGTAAAACTTTGTTCAGTATGCCGCCTACTTCCTATTGATTTCTGGGGTTTGAGAAGCGCTTTCCCCCTCCTCCCTCCCCCCGGGATTTTTTGAATCAAGGTGATTTCTTTCCACGATAGGCGTTTCCCAACCCCTAGATGTGCAGTTCTATCTTGCTGGTCCCCTGCTACTCCACGGCGGCTGAGCCGCAACCACCTCTCCGTGCTCCGGCACCAGGTTAAGGCTGAGGAATGGCACAGCGTGGGCCTGAAGCCTCTCCAAAAGCTCAGCGCGGCGGAGCTGCCCCGCGGAAGGCCGCGGGGTGAAGCATCCCCGCCGGGGCGCGGGGCTGGGCGGGGCGGGCGGGGCTCGCCCCACGGGCACCGCACGGCGGCGGGTCAGGGAAAGCAGCCCACACTCAACCCCAAAAAGAGCCAGAGGGGCATCTTTCCCGTCCTAGGCGTGGCAGAGGGCGCGCCGTCCGCCTGCAGATATGATTTCAACTCCGAGGCTCATCCTGCGCAAGCTACAGAGCTAGCCTTAAAAGAGATATAGGCGACAAAGAGCACCTGGTACTGACTATTGCCGGCTTTTCTTTAAGCTTCACTTCAACTCAATTTGACCTAGTTTGAAGCATGAAGGTTCAGAGTTTGGGGGGAGGGGTGGGAAGGACAATAAAAGAAGAATAGAAAAATATCTCCCTCCATGTTTTTCCTCCCGGTGGTGCTTTACCCTTTGGTAGATCACTTGTGATTAGTACTTTAATTTACAATTAATTATGGCATTGCTAATTATTTTAAAACTGATTTTATCTATATGGCAAAACACTACTAAATGCAGTATAAAACACAAGTAGAATCTTATCTAAGATTCTAACATCTTAACACTACTTATCAAATTGGATTTATATATCTTCTATTCTTATTTTCCTCTCAATCTCCAGTCCCTTCCCTTTTTTCTTTTTTTTTTTTTTTTTTTGGGGGGTGCGGGTGGGAGAGGGTTCTGTTTGTTTGTGTGGTTTGGTTTGGTTTTTTTGTTAAATTCAGATTTTTCCAGCTTACTATGTCTTATTCCTTCATTTCACTGCAAATTTCTTCCAGGAGCAATAAAGTAATATATATTCTATTTCATGAATACCAAAGTTTTGTTCAGTATCTCAAAGGGGTTGCTTCACAATAAGTAACAGTGAAGCCCAAATGACTCACCCTTTCTACATCCTGAGCATAGCCCTATGCTTTTCAAACTTTGTGAAAAACTGAGGTGAAATTAATATTAGAAAGTGTTGCAAAGGTGGTCACGGAAGCAACGGGAAGAAAAATCACGGGAATGCAAAATCATATAGAAATAAACTAGAAATGAAAATAAAATGTTCCAAACATTAATTTAGAAACTAATGTATACCAAAATTGAGAAAATCGCCAAGCTGTAGTGTCTGCCAAGTCTTATGACCTCTACTATCTGAAATAACTGATGTTTAACATAGAGACAGTCCTGCACTATACCCAACTAAGACAGTAGGAAAGGTAGACTGTGTAACTGGTGTTCTTTAGAATTTAGTTATAGTAGTAAATATTCTTTTTTGCACATCAACAGCACTTCTTTTGGGGCATAATCTATTTCTTTTTTGCAAGCCATGCATGAAAACTATGGCTGAGGTTGGCCATTTTAGAAAAAAATGATAATGAAGCTTGTGCAAAAGAAAATGCAAACCTAGAAAAAATGCAAACCTGACAGTTTTAAGATGCAAAATACCATCATATTTTACTTCCTTTAGGTCTCTGTGGGCACACATATGCTTCTTTTTTTCAACCAACTTCAATCCTCAGACCTTTGCTTTTCATCAACTAGAATCTCTAAAGAAAAGCAGTAGACATTATAGTGTGTAGCATATTTATAACCACAATGAGCAGAAAGAGGTTGAATTGTCCCATCCCAAAATAAAAGTTATGAGATAAGAGAAGTAGGAAATGCACAGGAAAATACTTAGCAAGAAACGCTTTGTGAAACTGCTCTTGATCAATTTTTCTGGGACAGTCTAACCTCCCCTGCAGGAAACAGAGAAGATGACTCAGCAATTGTAACCACCTGGAAGGCGAAAAGGACCATTCCTGCAAAGACCAGGTGCCTGCAAGCAGCTCTGAAAACCTGCTATCCTCACATGATTAATTTGTGTGACGCAGGTTCGTCAATTCAAGCTCTTCATAGCTGTACTTTCCTTGTTCTTACTGGTCAGAACTAAATACTTCATTCTAAGAAAGAAATAAAATATTCAGTTAAGAAGTTACACAGTGTTAGTGTTAATATATTTTCACAATAACCATGTTTTAAGGGGAACTGAAAAAGATATTGCGCATTGTTCAAAGTCTGTGTCTGTATGCTACACGTACTCCAAATGTGCATATGATGAGAGAAATTAAGAAAGAATTGCGTTCATACACATGAATTACTTTTCTTACAAAATGAGTGAAATTTATCTTTAAGGAGGTGATTCTTTCCTAAAAATGTACTTGCTGACATACTCTTTCATTTTCAGGTTGCTGAAGTGAAGGTTTTTTGCATGAAAAGGACTAGTTATGCACCCAAGAGCCAAACACCCCATGGGTCATAATGGGAACTTTTCCTGGAAACAACTGTAGCTCAAGAAGCATGACGAAAGATATTAACGAGTAAAAAGTGAAACTTTATTTCAGGACAGTAATATTTATATATTAACTATGCTCATTTATAGAACAACAACCATATCTCCAAATATATTTACTTTTAAATTATTTGGTAATTATACTTTTATCTGATAGTATTTTTGTTAAAAATGTTTAAAAAGAAAAATGAAATGTTCAACCTAAAATGTCATACAACATCTTCTTAATAGTCTTTTTTTTATTGATGAAGACACTAAATGGGTCTATGTATCCCTATTATGTAAAAAGCGTTCTTTCCTGTATGACCGAGTGCCAAATATTTTCTTTAGTATTCTTAGTGTCTTGTGTGTTAACAGTTTCACACTGCACAAAAAACCTGCACCCGGTTTTAATAACGTCAGATGGAAACCTTGAGCATTTAAACTGTAGAGCCTGGGTCAGATCGTTTGGATCTGGCAGTCTGGAGCCATTGTGCCCCCTTTCACTGAAACTCTATTTAGGCACCTATGTTTGAATTCGTAGAACTGCTGTCCATTATTATTTCTCTAGAGCAATAATCATCCGCTAAAAACAACAAGTTGTTTCTATGGGACGTGCTTACCTCTGGCTAGGCACCTGTTTAATTTTAACCAAGGAGACAAAAAAAGGGAAAACCAGCTTAATGTCTTTGTGTCAAAGTAGATTTCTAAGTGTTAGAGATAAACCTGTGAATAAATACAAAGAATTGTGTATCCAACATCAAAAAATGTTTGTGTTATTATTATTCCTTTCCAAAACAGCTGATGTTAAATTTGAAAGCCCATCTGACAGGACCAAATGTCGGAGCAGTATATCAATACCAATGTTCATGTAAGCTTTGAAATATTCCAGGGATTTCAGTCTGGATTAAAACATGCGTTGAAGTTTAATCACAATTTAGTCTATCATGGGTTTAGATTCTTGTCTGCGGTACTGAAGATAAAGCATGATTTTGTAATTTAATTTAGTGAGGACAGGATTGGTCTCCAAATGAGTAACTTCATCTCTGTTCTTAAGCAGAGAACCTGGGAAGAGCTTGACAAGTGTTTCATTAATCCACCTACTGATATTTTGGTTGAGTTTCTTATACAGTTGGAGTACAGACTGAAGATAACTTAAGATTTCTGAAATGAAAGGAAAAAAACAATGTTGTTCTCACCTTGAAGCCTCTTTTTTCACTAATTCCTACAAGATATGTCTTGAGCATATGTTTTCTATCCTTGACTAAAAAGAAGTGAACTGTAAAAAATAAAGTAAAACTATAATGATGAGAGAATAAGGTGATACATTTCAGAAAAAAAGATGACTGATGGCAGAACTCCCTAAGGCAAATAGTGATGTATCTCATGATAAGAAAATCATAATTCTGTTTGTGGTATTCTAAAAATAACCTCCATCTCTATTATACTAATGGTTTAAAGAAAGAAAGGTATTTGGTTATGTCCCTGCTGAAGTGTGTGTCAGAGAAGCACGTTATATTTAATTTGTGGACTAATGTAATACATGCTGATATATTATACATCAGCTCATGGCTTCGTGAACCAAAAAATACCTTCTTCTTTCTTGGCTTATACTTCTGACTTCTTTGCCTTTGCATTTTAGAATTTGATGGGTATTTCTAGACTTTCTCCACAAATTAAAACCAAAAGCTTTATATTCTTGGAATCAATAGATCAAACCTATGTAACTTAAAATGTTCTGTATACAGATTTTAAAATGCTTATTATTAAAAGAATAAACTCTTCAGTGAAAATAATAACTTTAAAGAAACCAAGGGCTGTTTGAAATGTCAAAAGCATTTCGTAGTGTCTGGTAAAGAGGAATGCTTATTCTGTAAAATTCAATTTTTGGTGAAAAATTAATTTATTATCTTCCCCCCCCCCCCCCCTCCCCAGGTTCCAATTAGATTTCAATAGCCTATTTAAATTAAGATTTATCCTCACCCTGGTGTTTTCTATTACTTCTGGAATCTATAATTGGAGGCACGACTTTATTATGCTCTACTCTCTGTTATACTTTTTCTGCTTTCATTGCAGAAATAGGTGTATATCTGCAGGTCGGACACTATTCTTAAATGGTAACATACTTCAGGTAGTAGGTGTACATAGCAGTTAAGAGTCCACAGTTTCCAAGGAAACCCAAGACTCATAACCCATAATATTTTCAGCAACTTTTCAATTTAATTCTATAGAATAGGAACTATTCATGGAAAAGAGAATGTAAGATGAAAAATAAAGCAAAATAATGCAAAAGTTCCAATGCTCTTGGAGTCACCCCTCCAGATGTGGAGAAGTAAATGTGCTGAAGTGCCAAGCAGGGTTTGGTCAGCTACAATGCCTCTACTTCCCTAACGTAACTGATCTATCAAAAGAAACTTAATGGCATTTCCATAAGCCTGTGCCTAAAAACTGAACAAAATCCTCTATGTATTATTGCATGGATCTGTAGGAAGCTAACTATGAGTAGGAATTATCTCACATTTCTTCTAAATATAGATAATAAAATTACTGGCAAGGAAATTGACAAATACAATGTATATTTTTTTAACATAACCCAGAAATGTGAGCTATAAAAGGCAGGAAAAGACAAGACCAAGAAAGAAAAAGAAAGAAGAAGAGGGGGGAAAAATAGTGGATGTACCCACAGATTAATCTAACAGCCATTTCTTATTTATGGAAATCACCTCTCTACAAACCTGTTTTCATGATTCAGCAGTCTAGAATCTATGATTTGCAATACAAGATCTATCAGCAGTGAAGGAAAATTTTGGTGAAAGTGAAACTTTATTGTAGAGAGGATAGATGACAGAAATTGTACAGCCTGGGTCTGAATGATCAGTATTTTCAGCAATTTTCTATGACATTAGGTAAGTGATAAAGTTTCACACAGCTATATAGTGCCAGTACTGGTGCTGGCAAGCATTATGATGGTGAACCAACATTAAAGCCTATGGATGAAGAAAATTAAATCTGAAGTGTCACTGCTGTTGGGAAAATACTGCCAGAGAAAGCAATATTTTAAGATGTGATGCAGACTTTGCATACTCAACAGAGTGCCTTCAAAGTTTTATAGGAAAAATACTATAATGATGTGCCAAAGAAAAAATATTTTAAAAACTTTTTAAGTTTAAATTCATTAAGCATTTCAGCAGATGAAAATGCCTACTTTTCTGGATAAAGTTCCACACAAATTCCCTAATACCAATTCTGTCTGTAAGAGTATTCTCAAAGAAACACTGATACTCTTCCAAGAGGTAAACTTCACAATCAGGAAGTAACTCATCCACCCACTGCATTTTTTTCTTTTTTTATTACTTAGAGTGAAATATTTCTAAAACTATAGGTTCATAAATGCTAACTGCTAAAGTAGAAAAAGGTGGAATTTAAACTGCTGTAAACAGGAAACCCTTCTTGTTTTCAGTGTAAGGCACTGGGTACACCATGATTAAACCAGTGCATAGGCCATGTCCAAGTCCCACATATTTTATTGTTCTTGCATATTTTTCATGCAGCATACTAATTCTTGATCATGCAATCGAAAATCACCCACACAAGACTGGATAGAGTCTATTTTCTGCCAGCATATCATAATGTAATAAATAAAACTATTGTTATTGTTATAGGATTGCTTGAATGTTTCAAGTAATTTTGATAAACCAAGAGGTAGTATTATGGTATTGTCTTTCTACTATTGTATTTAGCATAGGGTAGTACCCAGAAATTCCAAGGGCCTTTGTCAGATTCCAAGTGAGTCGCAAATAATTAGATTTCTCTGTAACAAAAATTCTGAGTATAAAAAGAAAAATGAAACTGAAAAGAGCATGAGAGGCTTAATGGGAAATTTAAGCATTTTTCCTCTCACTTTCTCTAAAGTTCTACTTGTATTTGTCACTAGAAAAATCTTCCCTGTACACACTCTCTTGAACTGTCTTACCTATTTAGAACATCTCCAAGAAATGTTTATACAGTGCCCAAAACAGTAAATGTAAGGAGACAGTGCAAGAAGACAAACAACCCTTAACTTAGAAAATTTGATTAGAACCATAAATTGCAGAGATATTCAATGCTTTCCATGTTCTGCCAGATTACAACACTTAAATATATCTTAATATATTGCTTGAGGAAGAACCAAGTCATTGTATGTTCCGATACTGCTATGATAGAGGACGGAAATAGGCTCCATAGGAAAATTCACATACACAGGGAGACTGCTAATCTACAAGTAAACTACCAAATTCTAAGCCATTATTTTTAAGTCTTCAACTTTAACGTGTAATAAAGACAAAGGTTTTTTCTGTCTTTTAAAGTCCCTAAATATGGTCGCATGCAACTAGTTTACTTAGTGTTAGACCAGATGTACAACAGCTTCATAAACTTTGAATCAGGTCCACGAGTACTTCCAGATGAGTTCCCCCAACATCATAGTCTGACCTTCAGCAATCCAAATACTAACAGAAGAAACTTTTTCTTTAAACTACAGCAAGAGACTGAAATACAGTAAAATGTCCACTTAAAAGAAACCGGAATCTCTAGTCTGCTTAATTACCAGCTTGTTCAATTACAAAAAATCAATGAAACCCTTCCAATTCCAGTTAAGTAAAGTTATTAAATTAAATTAATTTTTGAATAGTTTACAGTGTGAAAGAAGTTTAATCTAGTATTGTAGAGTTCTAGGAGCTCTGTCTTTACTCCTAACATGGCACTAAAGGTGGGGTGACCAAGGAGCTGTTTACTGTGGTAGTTTATGCAAAAATGAATGCTGTATTTGCTTATGATCCATTATTTAGACTGCCATTAAAAACTTCAGCTCAGGCTCTTCTTACTGCCTCAGTTAAACAACAGAACACTTGGCACAAACCCAGAGAAGTTATTCCCATTCAGTATGGCCAGGACAAGACTCTTCGCCCTTCTCAGGCTGGCACTGGGACTTAAAAGGCCCATGGCATCTGTGTATTCCAGCTCAACTAAAGTGGAAAGAAAAATATAACCTCTGCTATTGTCCACATGCAGTTGAAGAGTATGTAAACATAGTAATTTATTTCAACAACTCAAAGTAAGGAAATGATGACCATTACAAAACAGAAGTTCTTTGCAGTTCACAACAGCATACAGAAAATCTGTGGATTTACCATTCAGAGCAGGTGAATTTTCAGCTTCAGTTCATAGATAAACTATTACTCCCCCAAAATAATGATGAAGGGAAGTCAAATAATTGCCATGACTATATCTTGCAGATAAGCTGCTTTGTAGATAACACAAACCTTATAAATCTGGACATTTCCTTCATTTTTACATAAATAAGCCAGCCTAATTCAGGAATAAAGTCCATGTGTTTGGGATTCGTGTGTTCTGTTCTTTCAGGATAAACCATACGTTCTTACTGATATTTTTCTGTTGTTGTTCACTAGTTAAAATTTACATCTGCGTTCTTGTAGAGGAAAAGAATGAGAGAAAGTGCATATTCTTACACTGACTGATCAACTTCAGGAGGTTAGGTGAATCAGCTACTGGCTGAACAATATGAAACATACAAGGTAAAATATTTGCCAGGAGTTGTTTCTCTAATAATTTCAGGAAGTTGAATATCACTGTATTCTTGGCCATCTGGAATGCCAATAGCTTCAGTCACCTTAATCATATTCACCTTTCTGCTCATATGGCATTGAAAGGATTTAGCTTCGTATATCAATACAGTCACCATGGCCTCTTGGGCTGATAACATATTTCCTAACTTTTTGGCTCTAAAATCAGTTTGCAAAATCCCATTACATATAACTTCAATCCTCTTATTTATGTTTGAAGCTGCTTCTTGAAAACTGTCTAACCTTTATTGAGAGCATCTGTCTTTACTGTCAGCTTTTGTTTCTGTTTCATGATCTCTGCTCTCACAGTGGAGAGCATGCTGGTGGACACAAGGATGACAACATGGGAGCACTAACAAGTGTTCACTGATTTTAATTTCAAAGTTGAGTCTAAAGAAGCAGCTTTGATTCTCTGAAGCATTTAAGCACCAGAAACCTTGGTGGAGGGGTTAAAAGGAGTCCATCTGGTCCTTAAAACACAGTGTAATTAGCTGCTTGAAGCTTTGTGTACTAGAGACATTAAATGATATTTAGAAGTTAGACTAAACACCTTGTGTTTTCTATAGTAAGGGTTTGTTGTTTAGTTTTGGGTTTTTTAATATATTCACAAATCACAAATAAAGAAAAATAAATGGGTGCTGTGACTCCTTTTTCTGGTTGCTCATTCACTTGATAGTAAGTTTGCATGTTAGGAGAGTAAAAGTGTAACTATCTACTAAAACCACAAAAATCAAGAAGATTTATTGAGGGTGATACAGGTTCTAGATAGTCCAACCAATCGCAGTGCACAGCTGGGTCTGCTCACTGTTACTATTACTAATACAGAAGAGCAGATGAATGGGTCACAATTAACGATGAGCGGTGCTGGAGTGGAATAGGCCTCTGTGTTTACCAAAAGCATCTCTATAGCTCAGAGACCACTACAGCCAGTACAGCTTGGTACTGTGCAGGCAGAGCCTTCTCTCACTCGTGCTAGTGAAAGGCACAAACACACACTCACCCCAGAGCTTTGGATAGCTCATGTGTTACCAGAAACAAAGAGCCCAGAGAGCTCAGTCGCATGGAGGTCCGAAGATGGTTTATTCTCGAAGGTGTCCAACAGCAAAAGAGGTCGAATGACCCTGAGTGACCATGGATATAAAGATCCAGGTCCAATAGGGTTGGGGAGAAGGTGGGGAGATACAACAACAACCAATGGGGAGAAGGGAGGGGCAGAGTGAGGGAGCAGGTCAAGATCAATCAGCATAGGAGGATTAATATATCTAGGGACAGACCATCCAATAAACACTCAGGGGGTGTTTCACACCGCATCACACAATCAGTCATTGTCTGGGATGTATTAGTGGCATTCAAGTTCTAGCTCATGAGAGATGGGCTCTAGGATCAAATCTACTTTTAAAGCAAATTTCAACTTAATCAGAAAAGTAACATAGGACATATCATGGAAGGTAAAAGAGGTCAGGAAAACTGGCTAGTCTGATGATAGAATAGTCCATATTGGGATAACATGTAGATGTTTTAACAGATCAGTTTGATGAACCAAAAATCATGGCAGAACTCCAGTGGGGAAAAAAAAAAAAAGACAATACAGGAAGTGGCTTACTTTGGTCACTGGAAAATTAGTGGATTCAGTTAATTTGGCTCACAGAATTGTGAATAATGTGCCAATCTGGAAACTGTTAACAAGATGAGCAATTCAGGGGTATTTCTGGGGCCTAGATTGCACAAAATTTTTACCAGGGACCTGGAGGAAGCTACTTGGCAACTGCTTGGGAAAAACCTGGAGCAGCCTAGTCTTCTCCATGGCTGAACGCGCTCTGGGCAGGTACCATGCCAGGTCCCTACCAGACTGCATTGTTCTTAACTTTAACCACAAATTTTATGTGAAATGGAAGAAAAGGAGGAAAGCCGGAAAAGAGAAACTGTCCCTGTTCTGTCCAGAAGATGGTTAATTTTTGCAGTAGCCAGGGCTGGGCATGGCTAGGACCCAGAGGTTATTCTATAACACCTCATATTATTTCTGGAGGCTGTTGTGATTTGGCCCTGGCCAAATGCCAGACACCTACGACATCTGCTCTCTCTACTCTCCCCTGCCACAGCTGTGCAGAGGAGATGGAAAAAATAAGTCAACACACTCACACACACACAGGACTCATGAACTGAGATAAGGAACCAGGGAAGATGCACTGAAGGCAAAACAGGTTGAAGACATAAAGTTGTAAAGTGATTTATTGCTAACAATAACCCTAAACAGAGTCAGAATAGGCAAATGAGAAGTAAAAATAAGGTTTTAAGACACCATTTCTCTGCTCACCCCCTCCCTCCTTCCAACCGACAGCAGGGGAGGGGGGCGGCGGGGCACAGGGGAAGGCAGGGTCTGGAGTTTTTCGTTTGGTCAGTCCATCACTGCAATTTCTTCCACTGCTCAGGGAGAGGAGTCCTCTACGTTGCCATAGGATCCCTCCCATGGGAGACAGTCCTCTGCAAACTTCTTTGGCGTGGGTCCAGTCTCACAAGTAGCATCCTGCCCAAATCTGCTGCAACATGAGTTCTTGTCCATAGGGTGCAGACTTCCAAGCTGAGGCCAGGCTTTTTCCATCCTGAGAGCAAGGCCTTTCTCTCCACTGGAACTCCCACTGGATCACAGCTTCCTCCACACATCCACCTGCTCTGGCATGGCACCTCCCCACGGGCTGTGGGTAGATGTCTACACCCCTGATGGACCCCATGGGCATCAGGGGAAAAACCTGCTCCACCATGGTTCTCACTATGGTCAGCAAAGGATTGGTGGCTCCAGCACCTGGAGCACCTCCTCCATCACCTTCTCCACTGACCTTTGTGCCTCCATGTTGTTTTCCCTCACACATTTTTACCTCCTCCTCCCCCTTCTCTGGCTAAAAAGAAGTGTGTGCTCACATTGTTTTGAATTCTTAAACATGTTTTCCCAGAGGCATAACTAGCATCTCTAATTGGCCCAGGCTTGGCCAGCACCATGTCCATCATCTTCAGAACCATCAGAGACTGGCTTTGCTGCACACGGTAAAAACTTCCAGAGCGTTCACACGGGACACATAGGAGTCATCTTTGTGCCACCCCCCCACCCCACAAGCAAAAACTGGGTTAAGCAAAACCAGCACAGGGCAGGGGAAAGGGAGTCTCAGGGGAAAGGCTTCCTTATGGCTGAGGAAGGGTGGCAGAGGGAGTGATTTGGGTGGTCTCAGTTCCAAGCCAGAGGAAAAGCTTGGTTGACACTGGTTCTGAGCCAGAGGAGGACGTTGGGTATTGCCTGTTGTCAGGGGTTTCCACGATGAGCAGCAGCATTTCTTTTCTTGTACCCTCTGTCATTAGTATTGCTGCTGTTGCTGTTACTAGTCTGTTTTGTTATCTCATTGTTGTTTCCAGTAAATTGTTCTTATCTCAGCCTGTGATCTTTGCCTTTTGTGTCTCCAATTCTCTCCATCCCACTGCAGGGAGGAGCAGTGTGATTTGGAGAGTCTCAGTGGAAGCACTAAATTAAGAAGTACCATTCTTAAACCACAACAGAAACACATTTACTTTTTTACTTAGTTCTGGTGATAAAATACACAAGAAGCCAGAGGAGTTACAATTTCAAACAGGCCTATAGAATTATACTTAACTATTCATTAGAAAGAAAAACAAAATATCTGTTCTCTTCTACATGGTTTCTTAATTCACATAAACAAATAGTATGATTGTATTTTTTTCCAAATGTTTTTCTTAATTAAGTTTAGTGGTAGCTTTAATACTGTTATTGAAATACATAATTTTTTTTTAAAAATCTTAAATTACTGGAAGTCCAGTTATTTATATAGAAAAACATAATTGTTCAGAGTGCAAATATATGAAAATGCATATACTGCAGAAATATTTTGTTCTAGAATAACAAAAAAATTTGATAACTATGAATTCTGATGCAAAACTAAATATGTTTTTATTTTAATCAAATCTCTTAGGCTTCTAATAAAATACCTTTCAAATACAAAAAAAAAAATTACAATTTTAGGTTTTAATTTTTAAACTTCTGCATATTTGACAGATAAAACCTCCAAAACCAGATAAACCCCCCCCAAAACTTTAAAACCCAACCATATACTGTTAGCCTAAACTAAGAATTTTTTCTAATATTCAGGCAAAAAATGAATACATACAAATATTTCACAGGGTGAAAACTTACTTTATGTTACACTAAAAAAAGGTTGTAATTTTTCTTTCAGAGTCTCTTCATAGAAATTGTAATGTTTCATTCACATTCACAATACATCAGAGTACAGTAGTTTTTGCACATACTGGGAGGAAAAAAAACAAGAGGTGTGGATGCTACTTTGGCAAAACACTTCTTACATGGTCACAATTTCATAAGAGGATTTGGACATTTTTTAATATACTTCTTATTGTTGACAGAAATATTATCTCATACACTGTCCTTTTACTCCAAAAGGGCAGGTCATTGAGACCTCCCTCACAACTTGGTTGGTTTTAAACTTCCAAGGGTGCTCTGACCATAGTAGAATTTCAGAACTTTTGAGACTCTGCAGTTTATTTAATGAGTTATAAATTAACTTAGGAACCTAATCTTCAATGGTTTTTGTTCAAAGTCTCTACTAGGTAAAAAACTTTCTTGGGGTATTTAAAAAAAAAAATATAGAATTGCTTTTGAAGCCACATTCAGACAAGAATCTTCACACAAACTACCCACCAGTAAAGGTTCCTGTGTGTCAGCATTCAGTACTTCTGTGTGGAATGACTTTAGAATCTTGATCTCAAATTGGTTTGAGAGAGGGGAGAAGTCTCTCTTCCTATCTATCAATTTGCACTTAAAAGTAAAGATAAGCTCATTGCTTCCCAAACACCCCCTTTGGCAATGAAAGCTCAGCAGTCCAAATTGCAATCTCACTTGAATGTGGCAATCCCCTCCAGTTTATGCTATCGCAACTTCATTGAAACAGATGACTACGGTGCTTTCTCAGTGTTGCTGAACGTTTATTCTTAGAGATTTATCCTGCTGAAAATCAGCAGGACTGTGCATGTGCGCATCACACCTAGTCTCTTACCAGGTACACTGGTGATGCACCAACCCAATATTATTTCATACCATTTTCTCTCAGGTATTGTTACACTGTAATGCTGCCAGAAGTAAAAAGGGATATTTGTTTTTGTCACAAAACCATGTACTCCTAAGGCAGTGACTTTCTGTTTATAGAGCAGCTGCAGTGTTGCTGGGAGCTCTAAAAGCTAGCAGCATATGAATAGAAAAGTCTCACCAATATGAACAGAAAAGTCTCAGCAACAGAAAATAAGTTAATCATATGCCTTAAACATACTCTAAGAATACAAAAAATTAACAAGATGTTGTCATATGCACAGTTTGCCTCAAAAGTGTGGCCACAGTCTGAGTTCTATGGACCTGTTGACACCCATGGAATTTTCTTTTTGCTACAGAGCTGTCAGACATGGTGCTGATGTTGTCTGAAACCCTGGAGTATGTACCTATAGTAGCTTGCTCCTTATTTTTCAAACACAAGATATTTTCCTGCAGGCTTTTAGTGCTCCTTCCAGTCAAAACAAGCACCACAAACATTCTGACCTCTAACTTCCTACACACCCTTTTATTTTAACACAATAAAAAAAGAAAGGTTCTACTCCATTAATGAAAAAAAAAAAAGTTCTTCTTTGCAGGAGGAGCCACAATTTTCTGTTCTGTGTGATGAAGGTTTCCCTGTCTCTTGGGGACTTGCCGACCTTTCCACCTGTCTCTGCTGGATCTCCCTATCTCAGAACCATTTGCCACTCATAACAGTCTTCATTCCTTAGTCTGCAAGACTTTGCAATTCTGTCCTCAAGGTATTAGTACTCTGGGCTTATTTCTAATATTGTGCCACATTTTGGAATTTTGTTTGTTTGTCTGTTGCCTTAGGAGTGTGGATAGTCACCCTCCTGGGCCTTTAGATGGCTCAAACTCAGTTTTTTGGTGGCTAGCAGCAAAGCTAACCTGATATTTCACTACTACTGCTTCCCCCTCCAGGCCCCAGAAATGCCATTGTTTCTGAAACTATCATACTCTTCATTAATATTTTCAGCTGTGTCTCCAGTTGTCTAATTATGATGTCAGGCTCCATAGATCATCCAACAGAGACTGAGTAGAGAGGGTAATAGAACATTGTAAATAATATTAGTATCAATTATTACCCTGATCATCTTTCATCTTCTGTCTCTCTTGCCCAGCCTGGTTGTTATTTTGAGTGTCTGAACAGGTGTTTCAGAAAATTTATCTGCTACTAAAATTTCTAAATAAACCATGTTCTTCCTTTAATTATAAAAAGATGAAGATAAAAGCAAAACAAAACAAACAAATGGAATTGAAATCTCACCTATTAAGTTACATTATTCCTTATATTGTAGTACGAACAAATTTCAGGTTTGATATAAAAAGCTTAAATACTGTTTATTTATTTAAATTGTTCTTACACTAGTAGTTTATAGCAAACATGGTTTTGATTTTTCCCTACATTTAGGATGGACTTACAATTCACAGCGTTACTTATAGTATTGAATTTACTATATTATTTCCAAGTAATATATGAAATATAATACTTTATATACCTATGTTTTAGTTGTTTACATAATTTATTCGAACTTTTTAAGAAATCAAGGAAATTCTGAGATTTTTTTTGCATTGGGTCAATACAAAAGGTCTCCAAATATCAGCAGAGGAGATTTGCTTTCTCAGACGAGATCTTTTACGGACCTTTTTTTTTGTTTGTTTGTTTTGTTTTTTACTTGTAGGTGATATTACTTTGAACTTAGAAAGCCTACTGTGATCCACGAAATTTAGGCAGTCCTGCTCCATGATCCTGTTGTATGTGAAAGAACAAAATACCATACGCCTTTTTATACAGGTTGTGACATGATCCATTCCAAAAGAGCTGAGGTCCATTCAGAGTGTAGGATCCATGTTTTCTGGAGTAGTGATTCTGTCTAAATGTCCTGAAGCTGTATCTTGGGGTGATGATATCTGCAAAACAATTCACTACTGCATGCTTTAAAAATTGCAGTGCTAAAGAAATTAAATAGCTTGATGTTTGTGAGTTTGTCTCCAATGCGCTTCAGGTAAAACCCTTTACAGAATTTAAATTCCTCAATATAATTGACGAGACTTATAAGAAACTTGTGGATTATGTCAGTTGATAAGTATCATGAGGAAGAAGTGACCGAGTACTATTAATGTGTGTTATATAAACCAGAATTTTTATATGTATGGGTACCTAGTTTTGTGCATCAGAAGACCTTTCTGACTAAAGATAGGACACTATCAGAGTTAACAATCTCATTTGGGGTTCTTTCAGGTTTTGGTGGGGTTTTTTAGACTGCTAAATCCAAATGTGAAATTTAGAACCATGCAAATCTGTGTACACCAGGGGATTTGAAAACCTGATAATTACTTTTCTTCTCTTCACATAAAATCCATGTAAGAGAGCTCATGCTGTGCCAACAATTCTAGATTAATTTCTACATACAGATGTTGCACATCTTAGACTGCTGGTCCACTCCTTTGGAGTGCTTCTCTAGACATATCTTCATTGACTCTGAAGCTTCCATGGAACACTATCCACAGTAATCACTATACACATTATCCACAGTAAACTGTTATTTGAGCTAAACCTTGTGAAACAGGATAGAACTGGTCCTCCTACAAGGTCTACTTGCAAACATCTTGGGTACAATCTTGATAACAGTGATAAAGGATCCTTGATCTCAAAAACGTTGAGATCAACTAAATAAATACAAGTTTGAAGAGTCATTCAAGGTCAAAATAACACACATCACAAAGACAGCTCTGATTTTATTTATGATTTTTGACGAGTGCAAAATCTTTCTTCTATTTTCAATGCTCTTTTTCATCCTTGAAATTTTAAAATTATTAGGTAGTTTGGAGAAACACATTGTCACTAACTTCACACAACTTTCATGGACTAAAACAAAAACACATTTTAATTAGAACACTTGATTTAATTGGTGCTATGAATCTCTAGTTGCATTTGGCAATGAATCACAAATTAACATAATCTTTTTTTAGAACTTCACCACAGGTTTTCTGTTGTTATTTTTTAAACCCACAAATTTTGCATTCCTCCCACTATCTGCCCCCACATATGGTCTCTTAAGATTCTAAAATTGTACAAATCTTGCTGACATGCATTACAACCCATCTGTATTTAAAGTTATGCCTTCTACTAACTGTTGGTTTATATTATTCTATGATTCTTCCCGCCCCCCCCCCCCCCCACTCTGCTTTTAAATGCATTATCTATTCATATCTGAGTAGAGTGCTGTCTTGTCAGAAAGACAGCTTGATAGGTACCATACCCCTCAAGGAGTCAAACTTAAAAATGTTAACTATCTAGACATTGTCACCGAATCACTTCTCTGAACACATCCCAAATCTCTGCCTTCAAATTACAGCATTTCCCATTTTACTTTCTGCGCTATACATGCAACAATAACCACACTAACCAATTCTTTTCCCCTTAATTTCAGAATACTATTTGTTATTGGTTGGACCGATAAAACACCCTCAGAAATGTAATATTAACAAAAGAGATGGAAAACATACCCTACAGTTAGACAGAAAACCCTGACAGGAGGTAGAATTTTTTTCCTAATTACATATGCAGCGTCAAAAAAGCACTGCTAGCGTTTTGCCACCACAATGTTCATGCAGTCACATGTCAGAGCAAGTGTCGGTTTTAATTGTGAATTTACAATTAACATGTAATTTTACTATTCCAACTCATGCTGATATTAGTAATTTTAATTCTGTAAGTTTAAAATATAATACTAGGTTACTGTCAAAGAGATAAAGCCCAACCTCACTCAAATGTAGAAAGATTTATAATCCCAATTAACATTTGAAATATATAGGGATAAACTTACAAAATGTGAAGTGTCAGTTACTAAAATCTGTGATCTGTTTCCCTCGATCTCATGATGCCATTTCTATAGCATATTGCCAGAGGCAATATGTCTATGAGTCAATTATATATCAACATTTATTTTTCAGTGACTCCCTTAGAGGACTAAGGAATTAACTATCTAGATACATATATAGCCTCATCACCATAGAATCAAAGTCCCTCTGGAGTATTTAAAAATAGAAGAAACAGCAGACATCCTGGTTCTTCTTCTCCTTCTCTCCCATTCTTACTGTATGACAGATGTAGCTTAATTAATTGGGGTGGGGATTTGATTGTGGGTGGGGTTTTTTCTTGTTTTCATTTTTTTGTTGTTGTTGTTTGTTTTCTTTTGGGTTTCTTTTTTGGTTTTTTGGGGTTTTTTTTGCTGTCATTACTGCCGTTGTTTTTTATTTTGTTATGGTTTTACTTTTTAATTGAAGGGGGTGAAGAAAGGAGGTGCTGGTGTACAAATATCTATGGTAGAGAGAAAGGCTGTATGCATATCTTCCAGTGAAAATACCTTATTGGGGGACAGCTAAATAAAAATATGTTTTATATTTAGTTTTGAAAAATGCCAAGCCTGTGGGAATTCTCAGCATCTGTGGGAGTGAGTGCTACCGGCTGGGTCCCAATCCTGTGAAATTTTTGTAGTCTTCTCTTATGAGTCTCCCTAAATTGATCAGCAATGGCATGATTCTGTTTGAAGACACCTCTATGAAAGGCCAAAGTAAAAGTGAAATACATGATTAGTCTGGGATCTAACAACCAAAGGCATGATGCAGTCTGAATTTCAGGGTAGAAAGGGTAGACAGTTAAAGCATTCAGTGGGAAAAAAATACTGAGAAATACGAAGACTGTGTAGTCATGATGGTAATTACTGCTATAAGGTGTTTTGCTTTCTCTTTGTGAATCAGCTCAAAATTTTAAAAGATATGGGGTTTTATGTTTTGGTATGCCTTTTTTTTATCTGATGATTCTGAAGTAATGGAGAATGGACATTGCAAAGTAGAGCTTATCTTAGTGAAGACTATAAAAATGCATTAATACACAGACTGTTGACTGGCCACAGATAAAGGAGTAATTTTTCTCTTTAAGACTATGCCAATTTACCATACCATTTAGAGCTCTCCAACAAGCTCTCTGAGACACACATTGTTAGAGAAAGATGCTAAAAAGAAGCAAGTTCTTACAAGGAGGTCATTCTCTCTGCAAAGTCCTCTTTTTTTTTTTTTTTTTTCCTTGACTCCTGTCAGCTTTGTTTAATGGTTTTTCTTTGGTGCAGCAGCGCCAGGCACATGTTAGCAAAGCAAAATGTAGGTACAAAGAAGATCCACATATGTGCTTAGCTGCTTGATATGGCCATTTAGCTGCTAGGCAGTAAGAATCTCAGCATTCCTTCTAAAGTAATTGCTGTACAATAAACATTAATTCCATTAATTTTAGAGGTTACACTATGCCAAAATTACAGAAAATGCAGAACCATATATTCATAATTGTAATATACCAGAATCATTAAATATCATAGTATTCTAAATGACATGCTGTCTGATACTTTACTGAAAGGAACTAACGTTTATAATAGCAGCATGTGTTAAATTACAAGTCAGAATATAAGTACAGTACCTCAGATATTTGAGCTGCTGTGGTGGTTTCACCACGGCTGGGTGCCAGGCACCCAGTAAAGCTGCTCTAACATTCCCAACCTCAATTGGACACAGGAGAAAAAATATAGTGAAAGGTTCCTGGTTTGGGATAAGGACAGGGAGAGCTCACTCACTGATTACTGTCATGGCTAAAAAGAACCAGCTTGGGGAAATTAATTGAATTTGTTACCAAACAAATCAGAATAGAATAGAAGTAAAATAATACTTAAAAGCACTTTCCTCCCACCCCTCCCTTCTTCCTGGGCTTAACTTTATTCCTGATTCTCTATGTGCTTTGCCTCTCTGGTGCAGAGAGATGGGGAATGGGATTGAAAACTTATTGTTTCTGCTACTCATTCGTCCTCAGGGAGACCCCTGCTCCAGAGTGGGGTCCCTCCCCCACAGGAGACTTTCCTCCACAGGCCTCTACAATGCGAGTTCTTCCTACAGTCTGCAGTTCTTTACGAACAATTCAAATGTTGGCCCCTTTCACAGAGCGCAGTTCTACAGGAACAGGTTGCTCCAGCATGGGTGCCCCCATGGGGTCACAAGCCCGGTCAGTAAACCTGCTCTAGAATGGGCTCCTCTCTCCACAGGGTCACAGCCCCTACCAGCAGCCTATTCCAGCAGGCCCTTCTCATGGCATCACAGCCTCCTTTGGACACATTCATCTGCTTCCCCATGTACTCCCCTTCAGCGGGCCAGCTTAACTCACCATGGTCTTTGCCATGTGCTGCAGGGGAATCTTTGCTTTGGCACTTGTAGCACCTCCTCCCCCTCCTTCTGCACTGACATTGGTGTCTGCAGAGCTGTTTCTGTCACATATTCTCACCCCTGTCATCTCTGACCTCAATTACTTTCTCATAACAATTTTTTTCTCTCAAATAAATTATCCCAGAAATGCTACTACCACTACTGGTCAGAGGTGGGTCCTTCTTGGAGATGGCTAGCTTTGGCTTTGTTGAGCACATCAGAAGCTTCTGGCAACTTTTCACAGAAGCCATCCCTGTCATCCCTCCGCTCCGCCATCAAAACCTTGCCATGCAAACCCAATACAGTTCTTATTATGTTCAGCAACTTATGAATAATGCCAACTCCATTCTCTGATTAACACAAAATTCATAAATGACATACATGTCTTTGAAAATGCAACATTTTATTTTCATATTCTAAAGTTAATATTGGTCATCTTACTGACAATTATTGTCTTCCAAACATTTTTTAGTGTAGAGTCTCTAACTTCAGAACATGGTATGATAATAGCAAACAGTGGGCATGGCTAGAAAAAGAAAAAAAAAAAGCCACCACCTCTCAAACACTTAAAAATAATGCACCAGGGAATAAAACAAATTCTGTTTATCAGTCAGCTTACATATTCAAGGTCTCTTCCTTGGTCTGCTGATAAACCAGCTTAAAGTATAAAAACTGTCCCACAATTTATTACTAAATATCTACAAGCTTCCAAAAAAAAGCCATTTCTCCTAGAGATAAATGGAAAGGCAGGGTCAAAAACAAAGATTTATATGTCTGCACTGTATTTCCACAAAAGTTGGAAACCTCCAGCAGTTGCTGCTGAAAGGTACTGTAGTTTTAATATGAAACCTAGTCTGTCGCCATAAATGTTTTGTGAAAATTTCATGGTTCATTCATGATTGGTGCAAAAAATGCATATGAGCTAAAGGGTTAAAATCCATTGTAATCTCTCTCCAAATACCTCTCAAGCCCCTGAATATCAAGGAAGGGATTGGGAGAATGATATCCCTGTTTTTTAAGAGAAAATCGTGTTTGAGTCAATCTGAGGAAACTGAACATATATGAATTCATGGGACCTGACAAGAAGCATCCAGAGTTCTGAGCAAACTGTCCAGTGTAGTTGTCAAGCCACTCTCCACAATATTTAAAAAGTAATACCAGTACACATGGGACTAAAAAAAGGAAAATGATATTCCCATTTTTTAAAAGCGTAAAAACAAAGATGCTCGGAATTACCAACCGGTCACCCTCTCCTCTCTGAATCATAAAAAAGATCTTCCTGGGAGACACGTCAAGTCATATGGAAGACAGGGAGGTGATTTGAAGCATCCAATATGATGTCCTTCACAAAGGGCAAATCGTGTCTGCCTGAGTTGGTGGCTTCTTGCAATGTAGTGGCTGCATTGGTGGATAAGAAAATAGCACAGTGATGTCACCTGTCCTGACTTCTGCAAGGCCTCTGACATAGTCCCATGGAGCAGGCTTGTCACTAAATCATTGAGATAAGTGCTCAATGGACAGACTATTTGATGCATACGCAATCATTTGGATTGGCCACATGCAAAGAGCTGCAGTCAATGGCTCAATGTCCAAAAGAAAGACCAGTGATATATAGTTTCCCTCAGGGGTCAGTACAGGGCTATTCAATGTTTTTATTGATGACATGGACAGTGGGGTTGAGTGCACTTGGCAATTTTTCAGGTGACACCAAGCTGAGCAGTGCAGTTGATAGACGTGAGGGAAGGGATTACATGCAAAGCGATCATGACAGTCTTGAGGAGTGGTCCCACAAAATTTCATCAAGTACAATAAGACAAAGGGCTGGCACACTTCTTATAGGACAAAAGTTGGAGAGATTTCGGGTTGTTCAGCCTGGAGAAGGCTCCAAAGAATTCTGATAACGCCTTTCAGTATAATAAAAAAGGCTTATAAGAAAGACAGAGAACAACTTATTAAGAGGGCCTGTAGTGACAGAAGTGGCAATGGTTTTAAACTGAGACTAGATTTAGACTGGTTATAAGGAAGAATATTTTCTGGAGCTTTGTTAGACACTGGAACATGTTGCTCAGAGAAACTGAGGATAAAATTCATTTTTAACTTTATTACGTTTGATAAAATTACATTTTCACTTTAACAATATTTCAAGGACATTATCTGTATAATAATGGCAAGTTTAGATTTTACAGATTTGTTTTTTCTTTTGGCCAAGATTTTCTGTGCTGATGCTCTTTAGCAGTAGATGTGGGCAGAGATACTGGAGCATTGTACAGGAAAACTGTATAACATCTACATTACAATAAAAGACAACAATATAAGTGAAAAACCAAACATTTCCTGTCAAAAGCTGTATTGAAATATTGGCTGAAATTCAGCTAGTAAGTCTTCACCATTAATGTATAAAGTTTTATATGACACATTGCCATTTCTGAGGCTTCTGAGAAAAGATAGTTAAGTTGTCAATGTTATAAATTTTGTACCTAATACTTCATATAGCTTTAATGTAAACCTGGACCACTTCATTATAGCTGCTTTTGTTCACACATAACTGCAGACCACTTGTATCACGTGGTTTATTAAATAATCAGCATCCATCTTGCTTTCTGCAACATCTAGATCTCTGTAGGACATGTTGTCTAACTCAACCCATATTTTGCAGAATACCTTGATAAACCTTATTTAATATGAAATATATTGTGTCCGTATTTTCCCAATCCTGCAGCATCCTTTTCGTGTATAGAAATGGCTATATATTGTTGGTACAGAGTGTGGTCATTTATTAAGGAGCATTTGTGTTGGCTGATCTCACTTTTTGTGTATATTACTTAGCCAATACAATATAGCATTCTATTGTTCATGGAGAACATCTTTTTTTGGGCATGTTAAAGATAAATTGCCTAATCAAAGGACGGCCCACCAAAGAGACACCTTAAACAGCCAGATTTATCACTGTACGGTGATTTAGAGGGAAAATAACAAGAGAGACACAGCATCATGAAAATTTTACATTCAAAATGAGCAACCCTATTTCTGTCCCTGAGATTCTGAATACTTGGTTGTCACATACGAGTGTATGAAACCATGGCTTTTGCATATATTAGTACTAGATTTTTGTTTTTTTGGTGTAAGGATACAGAGTATCTTGATGACATCAAATTTTTATGCCTAACAATGTTGACCTCATGGTCCTGTACTGAGGGATGTCCTCAATCACTGGGGCACTTTTGAATGCCCTTGTCATCTTTATGAAACAGACAGGTGTATTTTACTTGGTGTTTTGTTCAGCCGTAGTAAATCTCTGATGATTGATTGGAGGAAACAGCCATGGAAAAGTTGAGCCAATAAAACTACTGACTAAAGAACAGAACCTCCTTTACCATTGTTCATGTCACCTCCCTGTTTTTTAAATAGCTGCATACTTGAATATTAACTTTATCAGTCAGACAGCATCTCATTTGGAAAAGGATGCCATGTAACTGTGTAACATACAGTAACTGTGATTTTGGAAGTCCTTAAAAAATACGGTACTAACTGATGACACTGAATTTTCTGATAACATTCTGTACTATTGCAAGTTCAGAATTCCTCTTTCACAGTGTTGGAAAACAATTTTTAAAAACAGCTTCATTACTCAGTACATCAACATTTGATACACATAAGGAAAGGGATGACATGCCGAGGGACCCTGATAGTCTTGAGAAGTGGTCCCATAAAACCTCATCAAGTGTAACAAGGCCAAGTGCAAAGTCCTGTGGAGGAGTCAGAGCAATCCCCAAATCAATACAGGCTGGGGGATGAAGGGGTTGAGAGCAACCCTGCAGAGAAGGACTTGAGTATATGGATGGATAAAAAACCAGTACAACTTCATTGAAAAATTCAAGATCAGGTTGACTGGGGCTTTGAGCATCCTGGTATAGTGAATGATGCCCATATCTGTAGCAACAGGGAGATGACTAGATGATCTTCTAAGGTCTCTTTTAATCCAACCTATTCTATTGAGTAGAGTCTTGAGTCTGTGATTCTACCTACAACTACCCAAGGTGTGTATAACTGCACGATCTCTTTTAAATACCCATGAGTTACAAAAATAATGGAAGTGCTTTATCCTTGTTAGAAGATCACAGGCTAAGTGCAAACCTGTCATTTGACTAGAAGTGGGGAAACAACATATTTTTTTTAATATTCAGAAATAACTCTGCTTTTCGTAAGAGTTCCTAAAAGAGTTTTGAAAGTCCAGAAGACCTGCAGTCTTCTTCAATTGTAGAAGAGGTAGTTAAACCTTAGTAAAAGCAATATCAGCAATAGAATTCCCAGTTCCTTTTGTCCTCTGATCCACATAGCTCCAAACTAATGTGACAGAATACACCAAAACTAGTGCCAGCAATCTGTGCATTTTGTTCAGGAAAAAATCTGGGTTCAAACAAAATAGTCATAGAGTTAATATGCTGGGAGAGTAGTGATGGCAAAAGAATCTGGATGCAACATTACAAAAATTTAATGCTGACCTATGAAAACTATATTCTTCTAAAATTACCAGGATATTTAATACAATGACAGCCTTTTTCCAGCAGAGCTTCTTGGAACATTAGCTTTCGAGGATTCACTTTACATTCTCTAATAATCAGTCTATGATATACATACATAAAAGATAAAAACATAAATTAATTGTGCAATACAAATCAATTGTGCAATGTTAAGCTATGTCTTTCTAGATCCTTGCTCTCTCCTAGTCTGGGGTATGCACATTTCTGTTTGTACGTTTTCCACTTTTAATTTAGGAAATGACGTGAAATTTTCATGTACAAGTTGTCCTCATCAGCATTTCCAAAAAACTAGGGAAGTCAGGGCTTCCAGAAAGAAGCACCAATCAGTATTTTGCAGCAATTCATGCGTATCTTTACAGCACACAAGATTACTTTATCCAGACCATAGTTGTTCCTATTTCTTTATTCTCTGTCTATATTTTATACTTCCATACATTAAGATAAATGGATGTAGGAACACAAAACCAAGTGTTTATTTGTTTGTTGGTTTTTTTTTTCCCATGGAAGGAATTCATTAAAAACAGCATTAACGGATAAGATGATGTATTATATTATTCTGTAGTTCAAGAGACGGTGAAGGAAGCCACTTATGTGTGCTTTGATCAACTTCCTGTCCTCTTCTATCACAACCAAAGACTATTTGAAATGTCTTTTCAGCTATGTAGTTGAGGGCAGCCTGAACATCACAGAGCATTCCTGCTAAGATTTTTTAAAAAATAATTACAACAAGATAGATAATTCAATTTCCAATTAAAGGGGAGTAAGCCTTTTGAAGATTCTGCCACCAGAATAATAAAAATCAAGAACCATAAAAGAATATACCAAAGAAAAAATCCATGACTTCGGAACTTTGGAATTGGAACAGGACAGTGGTGGACTCACAGTTTGTGAAGGTGTTCAAGAAATGACTAGACATGATCCTTAATCCCAGGCTCTAGTTGACATGATGGTGATTAGTCAAAGGTTGGACTCAACGATCTCAGAGGTCTTTTCTAACCTAAACAATTTTATGATTCTGTCTACAATTCTATGATTCTATGGTAGCAAAACAGCGTAAGTTTCTCTGTGAAACTTAGGAAAGACTTCAATCTAGAGACCTTTTCCTGCTACAATTAAAGGATTCATATTTTTGGGCTAACTGAGCAAAATCACAGCAGCTAAATATTAATTTTGGGTAAGGATAAATAAGTTAATGACAGTCCGAGCCTGAAAACTGTAGTATACACAGAAATCCTCTTTCACTAATACTTTTGTTTGTAGTGTGTTTCCCAAAATTCCAGGGAAGGCATGTCTTGTGCATTTTTATGCTTATTTTCTAAAAAAACAAAAAAAAATTTCCTACCTTAATGATTCTGTGATTATGATTCCGTGATTTTCTGTTCTCCTTTGGGAGAATTTAGCAATAAAAGAGCTTTATATATATATTTTTAGGAGGGAGAATAAGATTTACATTATGTTATTGAGAATAGTTCAAAATTAAAATTGTGTACCACTTCAGTGTACCAATGCCAAGAAAACATAAAGACAGCTTGGGCTAAGAATTTTTGAAATAATTTATAGCTGCCTTAGAAAATATTTTAGCCTTTTAAAATGTCTAAAATCAATTTTCTTTTAAAACCCCCAACATTTTCCAGCTATAAATTAAATATTATTGTAGGTTCAAATTATTTTTTTCTCTTTTCAGCTATTTTTGTCCACTTTCCAGCTCATAATTTGCATATTTTTAAGCTTCATATCCCTCAGAAATGTTGAAAATAGCAAAAAACCACAAACCAGTGTGCTCTATTTTCTGTTGTAAGTAACAAAAGCAGGATAGCAGATATGAAATGAACTATGAAATACAAAGTTTATTTTGTAATTCTTATTAGAATAAATATTATCGATAATATTTATTTTATAATAAGAGAATCAAATCTCTATGAAAAATGTTGAGGAAAAAAATGTTTTTTCTAGAAATAGAAAATTATTCCTAGTTGCAAACACTACTTCCCATGGTTTAAGAAAATCCTCACTGCAAGTTTTTGAAAAACTCCAAATCAGAACATGACCATGAACAAAGGCTGCCAAGATCATTTTCAGACAGTTGCATACAGCTAATCCATATTCTTTGTAACAGCCTTCCTTATCGCTTTCTTGATTTTTTGGGTTTTCTGTGGTTTTTTTCCTTCTTTATCTTCTGTAACTTAGAGGAAGGCTGGTACATAGATCTTGATAGCGTTTTGCTGGTGGGGCAGTATTTGTTTGTGGTTTATTTTGGTTTGCTTTTCCCTCTTACAGAGGCATTTGACTACTTAGTCCACTTACTTACTACACTTCAAGGTATCTTTTATTTCAGAAGGCCAATGTGGTTGTGAACTCACAAACAAGAATTATCTTACACAACACAGAAGTGACTTTGACCTTGAGCTCTACATCACTGTTCTCAGCAGAAGCATATCATGCTGTAGTGAGAAAAAAACCAAGCAGCTTTTTAACCTACCAACATTTTTTTGGTTCAAATTAATTGATCCTTCACATATGTCAAATGAAAGAAAAGGGAATAAGCAAAAACCCTAAATAAGATACTTTCTCTTCGATTCTGGGCGCTAGTGAGTTTTTAATCCTTTATGAACAAATTAGATATTCATTATTTCACAAACTAAGTCAATACTTAGAGTTTATCATCACTACTTAACTTTCAAAGTAGAACAACAGAAACTGTTTCTCAAGTTTTTTAATCAGAATCATTTTACTTTACTCTCCAACTATATTTCTGAAGATATTTTTGATATAGTGGTTGCTAATATGCATTCATGACTATCTGAGCTTGAGGAGAAAAGATGCTTTTCCATCAGATAGAGCTGGACAGAAGGTGCACAGAAATCTATGGTGGTTGCTTCCTTATTGCTAACTCCTACTCCTCCTGGAGAGAAATGTCTTGGGGAAATGATAGTGAGAAGTAAGGTGATGCCCCAGATGGAGAGAATGCTAACAGCAATTTCATTTCCACTCTGCTCTTCTATCACTGTCAGTAACACAGCTCCTTGCCCCACCCAGGGTTTGCTCAGAAGAGTAGTTCAAATTGCCTTGTATTGCCAATTGCACCTTTACTGGTGAGCATGCCTTGAATGCAGATCCTCCTCCAAAATTCTGTTCCCAAATACAGAGCACAGAGACACAAACTGACAGGATTTTGAGGAGCTCAGATTACACTGCTTTTTAACTCCACTGGCTGGCTTTCAGAGACCCTGACATAACATATATAGATAAGACTAAGAGGATAATCCTCTCTATTTCTATTTTATGTTACTCAGTTTTGTACTTGTTGATAACACTCTGCCTTTGTACCAAATACAGCTTTTAGCAGAATTCTGCTGGAACTGAGCACTAATTTTTTAATATCAGCCAGATACTGAAGAGACAGGCTATGCTGTTTAAAAAAACACTTGCTCCTTATTCACTTATCCCTTAAAGTGTTTGGTTTAATACTGTAATTTCGGGTGTGTAGAAAAAATCCAAGTAATTTCACCCTATTTCACTGCAACGTAAAATTGGCAGACAAGTTATGTGATTTCTCAGGAGTAGTATATTTCCTGTAGGTATTTGAAAACAGCACAAATATCGTACTGCATACAAGAATAATGATGATATTTACTTACTTTGAAACTTTGCCACTGATGTGTTATTTTCATACCATAATCAAACATATCTTCATGCAGAATCTAAAACTGACAATTTTAATCCGTACTCTTAATAATGTTCTTTATGTAAATTTAATTGCTAAAAATCCAGTAAATAAAAATTATTACCTACTGTGTTGTATTTTTTTGCAGTCTGGTGGCCTCAAGTTTATAATTGCCTAGAAATTTCTTCTCTGTTTTCTACCACCCAGAAAACAGCTTTTTAGGCCTACTGTTGTGGGTTGTCTTACAGGTGCATTCAAAATGTAACAGGATAAAAACAATTATTGAACTCTTTTTCACCTAAATAAAGGGTTTCTCTTCATATTAGAATTCAAAGCAGAACTACATTTCAAGAGTCCTATTCCTTTGGCAGCATTATATTTTATGGAAAGGGCCTTCTTCATCAAATATATACACACATATATAACCATTAATACATATGTATGAGCCAAAAATAGTTTGCAATGTTACGGCAAAGTGTTGCAAACACTTCTATATTCTCTACTTAATACATCTGCTTGTCTTTATTTAAATGCTTGTCTTTACACCTTAGACATAACCAAATAATTTTATTCTAATCAACACCTGCTTTTAATGAAAATGCAACTCAAGATTATTAAAGGAATTGACCCGATTTGGGGAAAAAAACTGAGGAAGAATTATACTTCGAACTGGTGGTTAAATTTCAAGTATTAACTGAGCTGGTCATCAAATCTATACCAGAGATGCAGGTAATCTTATTATCCATTAAAAAAAGACTGATTTCTCTACTCTTTTTCTTATGCATGTTTATTAAATTTAGGGTATTCAGAGTGTGCAAATGTTTTTTTGCAAAGTTTAATTTTGTTAAATTCATGGGAATATTAACTTGCAGAAAGGAACTTAGATCATTCATTGCAATTTAAATTCAAAGACTGTCTCTGAAGGCAGGATAACAAAAAAGAGGACAAAAAATTAGATAGAAGACAGAAGGAAACAAAGATATGGCACAAAATTACAGTAGAAAACAAAGATATGGCACAACATTCCAAAATCTGACAACACACAAATTGACAAGTGTGTTCAGAAGAGTTGCTATAGCTAGCATTTTTAAAGAAGAAGAAAATTACTTTCTCCTCAATGGTATGGCACAAGAAGTCTGACAGAGTTTCTTGAGTAAATAGGAGAAGCATATAATCAAACTTTACTTTCCTAAAGCTGGACTTGCTAATTTTTTAATGCTCCACTTGAGCTTGTCTTTTAAATGCAACCTGCCATTACATGATGATTGAACTTTGTGCAGCAGTTTATAACAGGACAGAAAGAGGTTTGAAGGGGTATACAATGAGCTACTGACCTCCATTAAATTTATTCAATGGAGATAGCAGATGGAATTCACTAATTTGATAGAACAGGGTTTCCTGCTTATGTGAGCACAAGAACAGAGAGCTCAAGTTTATTGGTTTAGACACCTACTTTCACCAAACACAGATATAACCTCTTGCCTACTGTATATCACCAGTAATTGTGGTGTGTATTAGCTTTCAGTACAATTAAAGCACTATCTATGCTACTCTGCATATGAAACAAATCCAGAAAGTAAATTGAAGTCTGGAGCTTGAATCTTCTCGGACTGATAAGATTGCTCAGATCATGATATCAGGACCACATTTCTCCTGAAGAAACTTCATCCTCCACTAATTAATATCTGGAATGACTTCATTTTGGGGATTTAAATAACACAGAGTAGAATGCTATTGATTTTTGGGAGGCAGGTTTGGGTGCTTTAGATTATGATAACCCATGTGGTTAAAAGAAATCACTTGTGAGGCACTGCTACAGCCTTTATAGGATTATTCCTGTAGCTCATAGCTTACACTTGACAATTCCGAATTCTTTAGGGCCTGGAACAGGAATATTACACAAAGGATGCAGAAGTGTGTATCCAGGCCATGTCCCACCATGGTAAAACTAAGAATGTAAAACTGATGGAATGAGATAGTCAAAAGAATAAAACAACAACCCCTCCCTCCTCCAAAACAGTGCTTCTCCCAACCCAAAAATATTTTCACTTTGACAGTTAGTTAGCATGCAAATAAATTACTACCAAAAAGTTTCATCTGAAGTCTGACCAAACTTAAAAAGTGAACTTTTGACAGGATAAGCTAAAACAGCAAAAGCAAGCAAGCTATATGAGAAAATCAAAATAAAGTATGCAAAGAATGAAGATGAAAGAAGTGGCATTTGATACACTGAAACCTTAAAGTTTGCCATGAGTACAGTAATTTTTAAGTACAGAGGTGATTAAAACTCTACATGGATCTAAAAAATAAGAAATGGTTGTTGAAAATAAGTGGTGTGTTAGAAGGTATTATATTTGAGAATAAAATTACTACATACATCTCCATTCTGTGATTTAGAGAATGAATTTTCCCATACATGGCTTTCCTTTTTAATTCAAATTTTCCAGAATAGAATGCTTTTAAAGAAATTGTCAGCTTCTTCTGATAAAATAACTGTTACATTGAATAAGTGCTTCACATTGTTCTTTTTCTTTTGTTAAAACCCTTCTTTTTTAGACGGCTTCTTTTTCTGGAAACTGGCAGTTTTTTTACATACTAGCCCTATACATTTGTATACAGACATAATCATACATTGAAATGACAATTTTTCTTGAATTTGACATTTTTAAAAATTTTATGCATTCAACTATTTAATGTAGTGGTAATGGAGACTTGTAGTTTTCTTTCCTTCTATAATACATACACACAGGGCTCTTCCTACAATATTTGACTACTAAGTTCTTTTCTAGTCACTTACCTGGTAAAGAATACATTATTGTTGTTGATAAGATTTATTTAATTTTTTCTCAGATTATTCCTTATTCTGAAAATTTCTAAAATATAAATAACCGGAATAATGGCCAGTCTGACATGATTCATAGTGCATAATATTGTTAACCAATTATGGCCAATATGTTTAGAAATCATCATAATTTTCTGTAGATTAGAAAGAATACAGTAACTCTTGCAAACATCTTGCAAAAGGGACAGAATCTCATTCAGACCATCATCTCAAGATGCTCTACTGCTCTACTCTGCTCTTGTACACTTGCAGTGCTGTGTCTACAAGGCCCACAAAGATGATAAGAGGGCTGATGCACCTCTCCTATCAAGAAAGGCGGCAAGTGTTGGGTCTGTTAGCCCAGAGAAGAGAAGGCTCCAAGGAGAACTTATAGGAGCCTGCTGGTGCCTAAAGGGCGCTACAAGAAAACTGGTGAGGGTCTTTTGACAGGGGCATGTAGTGATGGTACAAGGGGCAATGCCTTTAAATTGAGAGTAGGTTTAGATTAGATATTAGGATTTAGTTTTTTGTTGTGGGGTACTTGATCAGATTGCCCACAGAAACTGTGGATGCCCAAACCTGGAAGTGTTTGAGGCCAGGCTGGATGGGGCTTTGAACAATTTTTTCTGTGAAAAGTATCTCTCCCTATGGCAGAAACATTGGAGCTGGATAATCTTTAAGCTCCCTTCCAACCCAAACCATTCTCTAATTCTAAGATTCTATGCTTCCAACCCACAATTTTATGATTTTATGATTCTATAAAGCAGTCCAGGACTGGCTTGCCACTTGCCTCACTCATCATGTGCTGTTACACACATTCTTTGTTTATGAGAAGAATTAAAATTGTCAGCAAAAGCATTATGATATACCTTTTAGGAACATCATAGTGAAAGGACAGCTTTCCCATTCAAATCATGAATGGAAAAGGAAATTTTCTGAGAGATCTCTGCACAGCTCATTTCATACTTTTCATGTTAGATAAACAGCTTGAGAAAACCAACAATTACTGAGCATAAGGCTACCCTCATTATTTGTAAATTGTCACTCTGTCTGTCAGCTTTCCAGTTCTACTGGATTTGGGACTAGAAAGCTGCCTTCTGAAAGACTTAAGGAATTTCCAGTATGTATAAAATTCTAGCTGATGGTAAGCTAGATGGTTGGAACTTTACTGATAGTTAAGTGATGTCCTTGCACCAGAGTTCTCAAACAGTGTTACTGTCTTGACAAGGAATCATACTTCAATAAGGGGCAAATACTTTTTTCTGACGTATTGCTGATGTGGATTTAACTTTGTCTCTCTGAGACCCCAACCCAGTCAATCTCTTCCCTTTCCTCTTCAACAGGACAAGGGAGAAAATAAAGCAGAAAAGTCCATTGGTTGACAGACCACTCACCAAATACTATCACAATGGACACATAAGACTCAACTTGAAAAAGATTAATTTTATTTATTTTCAATAAAGTAGGATCATGACAAGCAAAGACAAAAACAGTAGGTTTTTTTTTAGGGAAACTAGAAACTTTTGCCTCCATCCCACCTTCTTTCCTGGCTTAACTTCGCTCTTCTACCTCTCTCCATTCTACCTCTTCCTCTCCTAAGGCAGTTTCTGCATGGCCTCTCCATGGACTTAAGCCTCTTTCAGGTCATATCCACCTTCTGTGGTATGGGATCCTCCATGGGCTGCTCGAGAACATCCCACATTATCATGGTCTTCTCTGTGCAATGCAGGAGAATCTATGCCCCAGCCACTTGAACACCTCCTTCCCCTCCTTCTTCTCTGGCCTTGGTGTTTGCAGGGCTGTTCTGCTCACATTTGTCTCACTCCTCTATTGCACAGTTTCTTTTACTCTTTGTTAAGCAGTTTTTCCTGGAGGTACCACCAGCTGGGCTGAGGGACTCAGCTGTGCTCTGTGGTGGATCCACTTTTGTCTGGCATGAGGGAGCCCTCTGCCTCTCCTTTTAAAGGCTAACCCTGAAGCCTCCTCCTCTACTGCAAAAACCTTACCAGATAAACAAAATGCATTTGCAAATCCATGGTGTATAATACCAGATATTACAGTGTAGTCTAATGTCTTACAAACCAACTAGTTAACAATTTGATCCGCAGTCATTAGGACTAATGAAATCATTACAAACATCATTTTTTTCATCCAGTTTCTTCAGTTACTGTATTAACAGCATAACTTTGAAAAATACCTGTGGATAATTTACAGGTGTAAATTCTTAATTTCAGGCTGGAGACCTATTGTTAAGGTGCTTCATCATTAAGAGAGTTTGTGTGCTGCACCCTCTGCAATGTTTCCAGGAGCAGATGGGAGTGGGATGGTAGTGTGACTCTCAAACTGTTCCAGTGGCACCAACATCAGCTAGAGTTTGCTTAGATGCCTGCAGGAGCTGAGAGTGCTGAATCATGAGAAGTGCTCTGGCAATGCTCTTTACACAAGGCTTGCTATCTGCTTCTGTAGCTTTCTGCAGTCTCCATATGGAAAGCAAGACTAAAGCATATCATTCTACCCCTCTTACCTTTTTCTGTGCTCACTCATTGTGGAATAGGCCTTGATTAAGAGCAGGGTAAACGGTTAGTAGGTTTCCCTGCTATGAAGTAAGTCCAGTGTCTTTAATTATCTGTTTTCCATAATGATGCATGAAACAAATGGAATATGTGTTGCACAAAAGATTCTTAGACAGACTTACACACGCAAAGCTTTATTCAGATGCATCACTGCTGATAACACACATGAATTCTAAGTGTGAAAGTGGCCTCTGGGGAAAAGAAAAAAATAACAAACAAAACAACACAAAAGGAAAGTGTAGCAGGGCAAACTTCCCAATGACGAGTCAAGAAAAACACTGATGTAATTAATCTCTTCTCTGTGCATCCCCTCCAGCGTAGCAAGTGGTAAAGCTGAAGGTGAAGAGCATATTGACTTTTACCACAGATTTCCCTACTCCTGTAAAATTTTTGACGTGATCCTTTCAATCAGGTTCTTACTGCCTATGAAAATGTTAGTGTGGATTACTGTGTGCTTCATCAGTCATGAGCACTATGTGCTGATTGACTGTTAAGTTCTCTTGCATATGTACTATTACATACTGCTTACTGCATATTTAAATTATTACTATGTTGTTACTCACTAAGTTTTGAGTTTCTCTATTATCAACTAAACTCCACAAAGCCGGATGTAGGAAAAGTGAAGCAACAATGGAATTTCACATCAGAGGCATTTACTTTGCAGAAGTAGGCAACAGCAAGAAAACTGGGATTTGCAGGTACAAGAAAAACAGCACAAGAGCAACACAGGAGAATAAAAGCATAGGAGTTCCGGGAAACAGTCACAATAGCTCAGTTAAAAAGTTGTAGAGATGCAGAAGACAAGCAGGCTGAAGATCTGCAAATGGAAAGGCCGTTACTTCTGCACAGGTAAATTACTTAATGATAGTGGCTTTGGGAAAGTGTATATGGACCTGGGTGTGAATGCCAGCACGTAGGTCTAGGTCTGAGGAAAAAAAAAAAAAAAGCCATTTGCAAGACAAGAAGTTCAGGGCAACATCTATGGGTGGGAAACACTAACCAGCCAGGACAGAAAAGTAAGTACTTAAAGGTGAGCATTGAGAATCTGAGCAGTGAATTAAGAGAATAATGGCAAGGAGCAGATCAAAATGGTATGAGAAAATTCCCTGACATTTTTATAACAGGAAATCTAAAAAAAGTCCAACCTTTACGTGTGATAAGACAGTACACTTTGTTCAAATTGTTTTTGTAAGCATGAAGATACCATTTTTCAGATAACTATATATATGTGCAGCAATTGTGCAGATTACATTATTGTTCCTTAAAAAATCATATTATATTAATCCCTTTCATTTCTTCTCATTGTCTGAAATTATGTTTCTTATGATCTCTCTATATGTTAGATTACTCTGATAGTCCTTCTGGACTGTTTTCTGAATCTTTACATTATTTCTTAGTCTTTCTAATTTGTATATACAAAAATACCCTTTTTACATATATTTAGGTCTGATCTTTATATGCATAAATGAACCTTGTCACAACTGAGTATCACAGTGGCAGCCCAGAGTATATTGGATAATCATTTAGGACACTTAAAAGTTTTTCATTGCACAACCATCATTAAAGCACCATATTGTTATAGGAGATTTATTATGCAAGCAGGTTTTGCTAATAAAATATTTTTTATTTCCTCAGGAAGCATACCTTTATAAATCCCTTTCCTGTGGAGATTTCCAATCTGCAGATCCAGCAATGTGGCTCATGAAAATGTTCTGCTCTGCCTTCCTGAACCCCTACTGCCTCTACTGAGGCTCCATTTTGGAGTACAGAACTTTTTGCATGTATCTTTTTTGAAGACCAAGGGTGATACAATGCACAAATAGTACCGATAAAATCTGAGAGGATTGTTACAGCATAGTATGGCAGGAAAGACATCAGGCAGCACAATAAAATATTCAGCTGCCCTGTGAAGTTAGGTAATTTCTCCTGAGAATGAAAACATTTTTATTGTTCTTGATAATTATTTTCTTCACTTTCACCTTCATTACACTCAAGTAAGTACGTGGGTAGTCACACAGAAACTGTAGAAGATGCGAAACTTCCCCCAATATGTGGTGAAGCTGGAAAACTGCTATTTGTAGCACACTGTTCACGTAACAGGCTACTGTATTAGAGATGGAAGAAAGAAAGGGAAAAACTCCTCACACATGATGGTTGTTGGCATCGTTCCTGATATCACACCAGATTTCTGCAGGGTAGGAGAACTGGTCAAAGGAGATTAATCCCTAAGAGGTGACTTTGAAACTGTTTCTGAGCATCCACAGAGGAGCTCAGCTAAGAGCAGACTCCTCTTGTCAGGGGAAAGAAGCAAAAAGAGGACACGAAGTCCCATTTCAGCTGTAATTTTGTGCTGCTGTGGAGCTAAAAGTACCTCACTGAGGTTCGAGACATCATTAATTCCTCTCACTCCTGAGTGCTGCAAAACATTTTGTCCTTTGTCCCATTGATCTTGTCTTTAAACTTGCCCCAAATAGCTTGAAATGTTTCATATTTAACCTGAGTATCAAAATCAACCTCAGTTCTTGCTAGCATGTTTGTATGTTCATACGTTAACTTGGTTTTGATTTATTTTCACATATGAAATGTATTCAGTTAACTTGATAATTTCAAACATTTTTTCAAAAAAGAAATACTTCCAATTAAAGTTTGATCACATTTACAAGTAATCAAATGATAAAGGGAAAAAAGTTGTGACAGGAAAATATAATAAAATAATATAATAACAAAATTAAAAAAAAACAACAACAACATAATTTTAAAGTCTTCTAACATATGTATGGCAGACCATATACCACAGCCTAAGACAGACGAGATGCACATTTTTCTAATTAGGAACTAAAGAGAATAAAGCAAATAACCTAATTCCTATTGCAATACATATCTGGAAAAACAAGAAGGCATATTTCTGCAGAACCTGTGAAAATAAAATATTCACATTACAAGTTGGGTCAATATAAGAAAGAGCCTGCAAATTTAGATTAAAAAAAAGGGCATGTACTACAAGAAAATGTGGTCTGAAATTATGCAAAAGCATAGTAGTATTATTCACTTACAGTATCATATTTATATGCAAAGGTGCTAAGAATATCTTTTTCCATATCCATAGCTCCATAGGATGTTCCCAGAGAGGTTCAGACCACTATTTTTGAGAAAAATCGTGTATGGGAAAGGCAGAATTTTATAGACTTTGGCCAGATTTTCCTCTAAAACATAAATACGCAAGAAGAGACTGCTCATCAAGCAAAGAAAGTATCAAACTCAGCAGACATTTTGTCCATATGAGCTGATCAGCGAGCGTCACCACAGGGTTAGTCACAGGATAGCACACATGAAGAAGGACTCTTTTTTTTGGTAAGAATTTCTTTGAGGGATTGATCAGATTCAATTGAGTGTGCTGGGATCTGCTTACGGGTGAACAGTGTTTGGTAAATTGGATAATGCAAGACAGAGTCTTCCATTACTACCAGGTCAATGGCTCTGACCTTGCTTTGGCTGATAATGACTGAAAATGTTTTAATAAGGGTGCTGCACAGTAACTTATGTAAAAAAAGCTGATACTGTCTCTCCTGCTTCTTGAAGACAGGAATCTGTGTTAAAGCAAAGCTACTTTCACAATTTGTCTTAGCTGTCATCCTTGTTAGTGGCGTCAGCAGTGAAACAGAAGCCTTCGTGGACAAGGAAACACAAATATCTCAGAACTATCTTTGGGTTTTTGTCGGTGCATGTTGCTGAGGGAGGCCTGTGCTGATCAGTTGGAAGATTAATAGGTCTCATTGCCACAACATAGCTAGTGCAAAATATTAATGCTCTTTAACTAAAGCGTAAAAAAGGAAAATAATACCAATTTGCAAGAACATTTTCATGTGTTTTTAATTTGAGGTTTTTAATCTGTGTTATGAACATGGCACCTGGAAGCAGATTTGAGAAGCCTTTGGGAGTTTACATTGCAGAAGCCATCAATAAGCAATTGCACTTTAGTAGAGAGGAGGTCATAGTTACATCTGTTCCAGATGATGATTGTCTGAAGACAATTTGAATGCTGAAATTTAATAATAAATGGCCCCTGATGTTTATAAGAAACTTTTCTATGAGCTCCTGAGGACTGGAAAAAAGTATATATGTACTAATAATTTTTTATAGCATGTACAAATAATTATCAATAGCAAGAGCATTTGGTAAACTGCCAAGATGTCTTTTGTCCTGCCAGTGCCTCAAGGGGGCTGCACGGAACTGAAGAGAGACTTTTGAAACGAACATGTAGTGATAGAACAAGGGGAAATGCCTTTAAATTGAAATGCAGTAGGTTTGGATTAGATATTAGGAAGAAATTCTTTATTACGAGGGTAGTAAGGCACTTAAACAGATTGCCCACAAAAGCTGTGGATCCCTCATTCCTGGAAGTGTTCAAGGCCAGGTTGAATGGGGCTTTGAACAACCTGTTCTGCTGAAAAGTGTTCCTGCCTATGGCATGGGGGTTGGAACTGTGTGATCTCTAAGGTCCCTTTTGATCCAAACTATTCTATCATTGTATGGTAATTAAGAAGAGATAATTACTTATGTCCGTTTAATTGGGAAAAAAAACCCCAAACAAATTAATTGTTAAATAGATTTTAGGTACTTAGAAACATGACACTTACATTAAAAAAACTATTTATTAAAGTGAAACAAAATTCTACAGAAAACTCCTCACTTCATGGGCTCAACACTCATGCAAGGACTGACTTTTCAATAGATAGAGATCTCAGAAGCACAGCAACGCTGAGAGAAATACAAGTAGTAGTAATAATGATTTGATTCTCATTTTTGGCACACAGAAGTTTCTTGATGTCAGTCCTTTAATCAGAAATTCCATTTAATTTTGTAATATTACACCAGAAATTTACCCTCTGTTTCAGAATGCAGGGAGGATGGGGATGATGTCTTCCCTCTTAGACCTTTCCTGTTATCCAATATAAATGTATAGAAAAGAATGCTCCTTTTTTTCCGATTTCAAGGAAGTCCTCATACTGCATTTCTAGCTGTCATTGGCCTTATTTGATCTCTCTTAAAAGACCTCATCTGTTAGATGAAGCAGCTTCTAAGCTAGTCACATGCATTATCAATTTTCCTGTTTTATCAGAGATCATGATGCTCTATTTAATATGATGATCTTAAACAAGAAATGCTTTAGAAGCAGTTTTTACAAGTTAAAGTACCTCAATACATTGACTAATGGTCATATAAAAAAGTCCAGATCCCTATTAATCCATTCTCAGGTTGGTATTGAAGCTGTCTGAAACTGGGGAGAGGTTTTGTTCATGTGTCACTTACAAAACCTCCACAAAACATTTTAAAAAAATAGAAAACAAAACAAAACATAAATCTAACTGAAGCCTCTTTCCACATTTTCTTCTCCTAACCGCATCTGTGTTTGTGCTTTTTATAATTTATTTTACAAAGTGATCTCATCTTCTTAACAGAAAATTCAAATCTTGAACCAGAAGCCTCCTTAACTCTTACTTTTACTTCAGAGAAAAAATGAAGCTACTGTTCTTTCTCATTTTATAAACATCAAGCATTTTTAGACTCACCTCTCACTAAAGACTTTGAAAAGCAATTTTCTTCTGGGACATTTTTCTCCATTAAGTGATTCACTTAGCAATATAATCTGGTTTTCTAGGCAAAAGAAATGTGGCATGATTTTACATTAGGTATAAAAACAACTGGTTTTCATACTTATTAAATATACATGAAAAACCAAAGAGTATTCACACCTGTGAATAACATTTTTTGTTAATTTATAAAAATAAATACAAAGAGGTACTAAGATGTAAGTAAATAATTTTGTATCTTTTTTTTGGCAAATTGCGTCATAGGGGATAGGCAGTTCTTCTTATATCAAATCCATCAGTCAGGTCCTTAATTTTTTAAGGTTTTTTGTTGGGGTTTTTTTTGCAGTTGTGTTGTTGTTGTTCTGAGAGAGGAGAAATACAAAATAAAACTAGAAAAAAGGAAAGTCACAAGTCACTTAGTGTGTCAGTATATGTACAGTCCTTGCAGATATACTTATTGCCACTTTTTTTTGGACCCTGTTCCGATATATTTCTACTGTTCTATTTTTTGTTTTAAAACTCTTCATTTGCATATTTTTTGTTATTATACTACAAATGATTAGTCAACAAAATTCTCTTACAAGGTCAATATTTACATTAATATCCATGTAGTAAACTTAATTGAGCAACAGAAGAGTGGTTATTTTGTTATTGATGTCTTTGCTGCATCATGAAGGCAGCAATTTAGCATTAAACTATAAATAGAAAAAATACAGTGGATGAAACTGTCTTGTCTTGTGTTTTTAATATTCCCTTCAGGGTAAAGTATGACATAACCTAATTACAGTGGTAGAGATTTCACTGCAGGGAAAACTGTTGTTATTCCATTTGACAATCAAGTAATTATCTTCTCTACTGGATGTTTGACTGGATACCACTAATTAAGTAATCAACAAGAATTTGTTTAAAATTTAGGAAATGGTGCTATTCTTATAAAAATTTGGCCTTCAAAAAAGCCCATAATTAAAAAAAAAAAGCCAGACATTCTTTTTGGTGGAGTTTTTAAATGCTACCTGTCAGAGTGCTTACTTAAGCAGAAAGCACATGCTCTTTCTGACGGCATTGCTGCTCCTTATTCAGAGCATGGACTCAACCTGCAGTTGCTTTGGGCTATAGGGCTTCTGCTGAGTGCTGGGAGCAAGTACTTAAAAACAGTAACAAAAGTGATGACAGAGCAGAGTAAGAGAGAGCAGATGATAAGTGGCAGAGGTAGTGGGGAGACAACAGGACTCAAAATTCCATTTAATTGTCCAGATGATACAGGAGAGGAGACACTGTGCAGGAAGCCCAGTGTCTCACCTTATGAAAGGATCTGCAAGCAACCCAATCCTAACCCTAATTTTGTAGTTAAAATTGGGTAATGACTTAGTCATCCTCAGCTTTTTTTGTATTTCCTCTTCAGTTGTCCCTTATATCTATAAAAGATTTGCTCATTCTTTCCTGATTACATAATCTCAAGAAAAACCAACCATCTGATTGTATGACAAAGCACAGTAGGTCAAATATCTCAATCTGTTTCAGAAAAAAGGAACTTCCCACTCATTAACTTATTTGGGCTGCTTATTATGAGTCAATAATCAAAAACAGTGGGTTATAATTTTCTTTTAAATTATCAATGCTGTCCTCACCCATAATGTCTTCTTGTTCCCAAGAATGGATTACCTTGCATTTTAAAAGATTACATCAAGATAAATATCAACAATAGAATTTGCCTTTTATTTTCCTGTACTGGTATCCTGAAAATCTACTGGTACAAACTTAGGAAAAAACTTTATTAAAACATCATCTGTATCTTATCAAAATGTATCTTATACAGAAACATATTTCAACACACATTTCTTAATTTTATTTTTTCTGACATATATTTTCTTATCTTTAAATTGCCTTCTCTGCTATCACATTACTGGAAATAAAAATCATCACACTCTTCATTATATAGACTGAAAGAAAAGATGAAATTATTAAAGACAAATATTTGAAATACTTAAAAATAAAGGTGCCGAAAACATTTTTGCACCTATTTTCAGATACCTAAGGAAAGGAAACATGTTTCCATGGAAGTACACAGTGGAAAGCGCTCTGTAAAAATCCTGTGGTATTCACACAGAAGTTATACAAAAGTTATTTCTCATTTATATGTGCTTTATCAGCACATGGCATATAAACACATTTTATTGTGCAAATATAAAACACTTCAAGCAATATGAAAAAATGTGCTCACATATACATAATTTAGGCATTTCCCTAATGTAGCAAAATTGACATTGCAGGTCCTAGTAAGTTATCTAATATTAGGTGTATTTAAAGCTGTAGGTAATTACTATTTCTGGTTTTAGCTCCGTTGTGTTTAAGTCTAGTCAACAAAAAATATACTTGGATTGAATTTGCAGTATTGAGTATATTATTCCTTTGACAGATTATAATTTTCTTGCTACTTCAGTGTAAATGTAAGTTAAGGGTCTTGTTTATTTCTAGCGAGTTTCGTAACTTAAAGATGAAAATGTGCCATTCTGACTTGTTGGTTCTCTTTGAAAAGGGTGTGGAACCATCACTGACAAAAAAGAAGAAAATGTTTTATCACCTCCATTAAACTCTAACGGGATTACGAGATCTCTGTTTACAAGTTTCAAGCACTTTTTGTTCAGCAACTGTGTAAGACTTCAAAGCGAGGATAATCCTGGAGCCTATTTAAAAAAGAAATAATAAAGCACTGGAGAATGTCTGTCTCAAACCACAAAAAATTTTCCAAAGACAAAATACAATCTTTTTCAATCTCATATTGTCAACGAAATCTAAATACACCATGTATAAGAGAAGTGCTGAAAAGAAATGTATTATTACTCAAATTCTTTTTCCTAAAGCAACCAACTTCTACCTTTCTCATCTTTTTAAAGGATAGCTTTCTTTGTATGCAGGAGAGAAACTAGGAAGGTAGTAGAAAGAAAACATCTGCTCAAGTTAAACCAGAGATGCTCATGTCAAGACTGTTCCTGCTACTGAATCTGCAGCTAACGGATCTATTTCTTTTATGTGTGTTTTGTTCTTTCATCTGAAGATATGTCCTACTTGCAGAGAGTCATGGCTAGGTTGCTGTTCTCCACCATACACTTTATTCCTAGGATGCAGGGGCTCGGGGGGAAGAAAAAGGAGAATGCGCACCAAAAGTGCACCACTTTGTTCCGTTTCTTCCTCAAGGAAGTTGCCAGAACCAGCACTGTGGACTCTGTCCACTCTCCCCACGGCTGCTCCTCCTTTCCTTTCCTCAGGAGGATGTGGCTCCGGGCAGTAAATGCAGCTGAGTCAGCGCAATGCATGCACCGCGGCCGCGGTGCCAGAAGCAGCCTCAGGGAATGGAGCAGCAGCAAACTGAGCCAAGCTGAGCCCAGCCAAACCCTGCCGAACACAGCCGAATCATGAGCACTACTCCAAACGGGCAAACACAGACGAGGGGAGGTGCAATACGACATAGAGTCACACCCCAGGGGAGTGGCCAGCTTTGTAAGGATTTGTCTGACATTGCTTCTTCTTGTCTTAGGCTCAGGGACAGGGAACACTGGCTGCAGAGAGCATTTGCCATCTCGTTTTTATGACAGGAGACCACATGGTGCAAACCATGGAAACATTTTCCATCTTGTCTTTGTCTTGGGAAAAACCGTGTGTCACTGCCAAGCTGTGGGAACAACCTCCATCTTGTCTTAGTCCCAATGGCCACATGGAATTTTCTTAGTGGTTGAGCACCTCCTTGCCTGTAAATCACCCTTTCTTTTGTTTTGTCTCGGTGTTATCAATATTGTTGTTGATACTGTCGTCCCATTGCTGTTTGGTTTCAGTAAAGTGTTGTCTCAACCCATAGTCTCTGCCTTATTTCCTCTCTCACCAAAAGGGTGCAGAGCGGAAAGGGAGAGGCTCATCTGGAGATTAATTATTCCCAGCTGGTTTTAAACTGCCACAATACAAAAGCAAAACACAAATGTCTGTCCGTCTACATTCTGTATTGCCTAATTCACTAAGGGAATTAGAGGGTAAGTTTCACTGCAATTCCCATAGTATCACTTTATTTAAGGTCTGTCCTATCTCTCTTCAAAATGACAAATATGTCTCTATGTGGACTACTTTAGTAACTAGCTGAATCTCATTTTTGTTCCCCTACTAGCAGGTTTGTAGATACAGAAATGACACTGATTAACTTTAGAAGTAGAATGGAATAAAAATCCTCCACTATAGACCTAGCAGATGAAGTTCTCATTCACCAAGTTAGCAGACCCTGGAAAAATACACTTAAATTTGTGGAATTAACATTGTTTTAACCCTTGCATTGAGATCCAAAATATTCCTTTTGTTCTTATTAGGTATCTAAACTAGTACCAGATAATACCTAGAATATGTGTGTGTTGGAATGGTTAGAGATGACTTCAACATGAGTATCAGGATGGAAAAGGTAAGTAATCCTTAATGCCCTAAAGAAATACTTTTCATGTGGTACACGTGTGGTCATGATCATTCAGTGTGATAACTTGGTATAGCAGTGGTAACCATCCCAAGTACAACAAATCCAAGTTTGTAATCTACTGCATTCAAACTCCTCTAAGATAGCTGACATTTCAGACAGTGCTTGAGACTGAACTTTCATCTCAAAAGCAAAAAGCAGAAGACTCCTGCTGAGCTGCAACAGGTAGTTGTGGACATTTTTTTAAAAAATGCTCATTAATGAAGTGTTTTATGGATAAGATGTATGATTCACAAACCGTATCTCTTATAATCACACATTCAGAAGAAGTGAAAATTCGGAGTGGTGATAAGAGAACAGCAAACAAAAGATAATGAGTTGTTCTAACCATTTGTCTAGCAAGATACTCTCAGAGAGTATTGACAGTACTATCATGTTTTTATCTCCAGTTCTCTGTTTAAATTTATTGCAGTTAAAGTATTTTTTATCCAATCAAATTCTACTGAAATGATCTTCAAGATCTGGAAGTCATATGTATTTAAATAATATTATAAAATAATGTAAAAATTCAGTGAAATTCTCTATTTACTTCTCTATTTGTTTTCTAGTATATAAAATGGCCGACACTGAATTTAGTGGCAACTGTGCTCAGGCAAACACATCTTTAAGGGGAGGCATAATATTAATTACTTCTGCTTCCAACACTTTAATTTATAGCTGATATAATATTTTTGTAGTGAAACCTATTGTACTAAATATGTATGATAAAGCACTCTATCAAATATAAGATACGTATTATATGTCAAAAGTATGCTAGAATTGCTTTTGCAGCAGCAGGAAGTTTTGAGATAAAAAGGATTGTTTCCTGCTTCTTCAGTTGAATAAATTCATGTGGTCAAAGTTACTCTTTCATGATAATATGCCATTTACATACATTTTCTGTGGTTTCTGAAGTTTATTCTCTAAATGTGGAACATGGATAAATGATAGTGTCCAATTCATTTAATTTCAGCCACAGAATGGTTTTGAAATACAAAACAAAAGGCTCTGTCTACTTCTGTCTGTATTTCCACATTTTGAGAAATTAAGTAGAAGTCTTGTTTAAGGTATCTCTCAACTGTCCAACTTCACATCAGAATGTTCTGCTGATACCATCAGAACGCATGGAGGAACAAGTATGACAGAAATATATTGTGGTTTATTTGCGAATACAGTGGCTGGAGAGTTTTTGTGGGTTTTTTGTTGTTTTGGCATTTGGGTTTTTTCTGTTTTTGAAAATATTATAGTTTTAATCAAGTACTTCTAAAAGTGATAAAACACAAAAAAAGGAATTGGTAAGAGCTCAGGGGACATTTTTGCCCCCTCTCAGGTTTTTCAAACTTTTTCCTTCCATCATTAGCTAGCAACTCTTGCTAGCAAGCCCTAATTAGATTTTAGGTACTCATCATTCCTTCATACTTCATAATAAGGGTCTGATGAAACTAGAGAAAAAGTCCTTAAAAAATCTAGATAAATTACTGCCATATTACCTGGGGGACTTATTTTGCCTGTCCTCATTGGGCTTTTTTTGTCATTCTTTTGTTGGGACTGCTAAACATGAATGGTATGGGATCTTTTAAATTATCTGATATGAAAAGAAAAATGTACAAAAAATGCATGTGGTATGTACTTCTAAGATGACAAATGTTGTAAAAAAAAGTCTCATAAGCAAACAGCTCTCTTTAGCTAAAATGAATGATAATTATGCTCTACTTTGTTTTAGGAAAAGAGGATCACGAATCATTCATTGACACTGTGTAGGAGCAACTTGAGAACAAACAAGAATCTTTGCCTTCCCACAAATAGTGAAAATGCGCAGTGAAATACATGGCCAAAGAATCATGTGAAGGCTAAAAGTGCTTTGACCAAAAGAATTAACAATATTTGTCCATAGTCACATTCGTCCCGTTGAGTTACATGAGCACAGAAAGTCCTTAAATTGTTAGTTGCTGCAATATATACCATGGAAAGTTTACCACTTCCCTTCAATATCTGCTTTCTGACTGCCATCAGTGATCGTATACCAGGCTGCTCAGCATTACAAATATATATATATATATATATAACTATACATATTATATAGTTTTCTGTCCATAACCTGCGGTTCTTGAGGAACAAGTTCTGGCTGCTCCCCTCCATGGGGAGGAAACCTGGAGCTGAGGGTGAAAGCTGTCCTCCTCTGACATCGATCCAGAGCACTGTGGCAGCAGTGAGGAAACAGCTGAGTCAATCATTATTTTAATGACCTGAGAGGGTTGTCTACATATTCCATCAGGCAGGTGGCCTTTTTTTCCACAAGGGTACCAATGCAGCTAAACACATTTGAAGTCAGGGGTTTTACTGAAGTATTCCTCGTGGCACATAATAAAACTATAATTAAAATCAATGTATAATACATAATTAGAAAACAACAGACAAATCTGACATTAAAACAAAAAAGGACAGCTGATAGAATTCATTGTCTTCATTAATATGAAGACAGAAACACTTCTTAGACAATATTTGTTGAAAGTTTGCCTTTTAGGACATAAGCTGTCCTGAATGAAACATATATCTACATAAACTATGTGAAAGTAATAATCCACAATTTTCTCCCCCTTATTTTTATGGGCTTATGCACCAGGAAAGTCCGTACCTATCCATCAGGAAGTGCCATGTATTTTGTGTAATTATAAATTAAGCTGTAATAAAAAGAATAGAATATTTCAAACTCCCCCAAGCCTTCTGTTTTATCTATACCCTGTGTTCATCTTTACTTGAGCAGCAAGTCATTATTAAGAAATAGATACTAGTTTGAAACAATTATGCTTTTTCACACCAATGAAGCAAATTCATTATTTTCTATGAAATCTAGTCAACAGTATAAATTATTAATAACATATGACTACATAGACTTACAAAAAAAAAAGCGATTTTATACATCACAACCCTGTATCTAAAAAGATGTTCTAGGGAGCTAGAAAAATCTCCCTAACAACCTTCACAGAAACACGTCAGATAACATAATTGAACTTTCTATCCCAGAAAAATCTTGATTTTGAGTGAATTCTTCCAGAACAAGTGCAATGTGCCTCTTTGTTTAAATTCTTTTTACCTGTTTTACAGCCTTTAATGGCCTATTATGCATATGATGCATATATGCATACTGTTGTGCAAGTAGTTACATTCGGCAAAAAAGATAACTAGTTACTTTCACTTTTTAGAAAAAGTAATTTAAATTAATTGTGTTAATTTATTTTAAGAAATACTAATAATATCAATACCTCCATTCTTGTTTCATGTGTATCAGATTTACACTGAATTTAAAACATTTTTTCTGGTAAAAGAAATACAAAAAGTGCCTTTTCCTCTACACTGAAAAGCATTTGAAGCTCAAACATACTGTCTTCATCAGTTAAATTATGCTGGACGCTCCCTGTAATGTTGTAACTTGAGCATCACTGTCTGTTCAACAACTTATGTGCTACATTCTTGGTAACATGGTAGAGCAAATATAAAATGGTGTTTATACATTCCTTGTGATTGATGAAAGAATCATTTCAAAAGTGTAGACCTGGTCACAGAGTTGGGTTATACTATAACTGATCACGTGAAGGTTTTTTTGTATTGCTTCAATGTTGCATACAATCATTACCAAGTAGATTCTCTAGATTCCAAATATCAAAAGTCAGAGTTAAAGCAGATGTTCAGAATGATTTTTAGAATACTAATTTACAACTAGCAGAATAAATATGTGGAAGCCAGATTCTCAGTGACTTTAAAAATAAACAGATTTACTTGGCTTGTAATGCTGTATTACAAGGAAGAAATGTGGTGAACTAAGTCCTGTACTGATTCTAGAGCAAATTTAAAGGAGGAAATTCTTTAATCCGTGAAAATGGATTTGATGGGGAAAAAAGTGAAAATGGAGAAATGAAGACATTACTTTCAAGTTAGAACATGCTAGGTGTGGAAGAGTATATGACAAAAATGGACTCCTTGTTCTTGTAGAGGTAAATGTCAAAAGTAAGCTAACCTAATGAAAATATTGTATTTCTCATTAACTGACTCAAATGCATTGTTTGGGATGTTTATTGTTTAATGAATTTCACAGACAAGGGATGTATCTTGAAAGACAGGCTTCCTACACAGATACGGGCTGGTGTAGCCATCGAACAAATAAAAAAGCCTCAAACAAGGGTTCACTTTTTGAAAGTTTTAAGAGACAGTTGTTCTGGATGTACTTGCATGTTTTCTGTGTCAAACTTCAGAAAATATAAATATATTTACTAAAAATGGAGCATGAGAAGGTGACATTGCAGGGTCACAGTGTAGAGAGCAACAGTAAAACACTAGTTCTGAAAAAGACAAAGGACAAAAATGTGTTGTAGTGAATGGAAGCTGTATTTTTCACCTGTTAGGATACTTAGACTGTTACTGCTGAGCAGCAATGACACAATATCAAGCACTTTTCTACTCCCCAAACCTCCCCATCAGCAAGGAGGATGGGATGCACAAGAAGTTGAGACACAACACACACAGAACATCTGACCCCAACTGACCACAGGGATATTCCATACCGTATGTCATCATGCTCAGCAATAAAGAAGAAGGATATGATATTCAGATATTCAGAAGAATATCTCACCCCAACGAAGAATTCAGAAGATATTCAGAAGAAGGAGAGGGGAGACTCATGGAACTATGTCATTTGTCTTCCTATGCAACTGTTACATGTGGCGGAGCCCAGCATTCCTGGACATGGCTGAAAACCTGCCTGTCCATGTGATGTGTTGAAAGAATTCCTTTTTGTTTGCAAACGAAGCTTTTCCCTTACCTGTTAAACTGTTTATCTTAACCCATGTTTTCTCACATCCACCCTTCTGATTTTCTTTATCCCACTGCAGGGGAGTGAGTGAATAGCTGTGTTGGGCTTAGCTGCTGGTTGGGGTTAAGCCACAGATTTTCTCAAGCCCTTTTCTTTTATTTTTCCTTTTTTTTCCCTGTGTATCTATCCAAGTAACTTTTGCTTTGTTTTTTCTTTCCTCTGTATATATTTGCTTGGTTTTGTATTTTTTCACCTTATTAAAAAAAAAAAAAAATTAAAAACATACAAAACTAATTTAATCATTCCCTTTGAATATACTATTTCTTACTCTAAGTTCAGGCAAAGAGGAATATGGTAAGCACTGGTGTTAAGAGAGCACATCAGTGAATTTCATTTTTCACTCAAATTATGTACCCTCAAAGGAAATTTAAAACCTAGATTTCCAGAAATACAGAAATTAGTTCTTAGATCCTTCATCTGCCTTTGCAGTGACTTTCTGTCACTGGTTCTTAATTCATCACCCATCAGGCCATACCTCCGTAATGGTAGTGTGTAACCAGCTAGATACTCCTTCTTCATATATTACTTTTTAATGGTGGGCATATATGAGTTACTTAGGTGACTCCATATGCTCTCATTTTTTGAGGGTGAGTCAAGGGAAAGGTAATGGAAGTCACTTGGTTGAAAAGAAATGTCCAAATCCCAAACCTCTATTTCAAAATTACAAAAGGTTTTCAAATCCATCTTTGATTTACACAGCTTTGTAGGAATTTTGAATTTTCTCATGGCATGTCATTTTTGTAAGTTTGTCATTTTATAGTAAGATCTGGCATAACTGCTCTCAAAAGCTGCAAAAATGATGAGACAGATAAACTAAGAACGTGTATTTAATACTGATTACATTGTTCAAAAAGATCACAGCATCACATGGCCATGAAATTTCAAATATTTTAAAATTAACTTTAACTTAAATCACAAACAGATTTATCATCAGGAGAAATGACAATTCTGTTCTCCATAAATCATTTTTTCTCCTAAAATCTTCCAGGGCCACTCTGACCTGGCTTAGAGTAAATATTTGGGACCTGGGAGTGCGTTCTGTGTGAGGGAGGGTCACCATTGCTGAGGGATTGACAAAGGAGGCATCACTGGGAAGCAAGTGTAAAATAAAATACTTCCATGAAATTAATAACATTTTTCAGTTACAAAGTATAAAGACAAGAGGAAGTTTTAAATTTTTTTAATTATTATTTTTAGTCATACTAACATGACAATTAACTGAGCATATTGATGAGACTTTAAAGTTTCATTATTCTCCTGGCCATGGAAACTTTTTTTTCAATGTGTTTTACTTCCATTTCAATGTGTTCCAAATGTTACTTCTACTTTCACATTCTGTCATTTTGTTAAGATTTTCATTAGTTTTGACTATGTGTGATAAATTATATTTACTGGAAGTCAGGTATCATTTAAATGCTGTTACCTTGGATTTGTTTTTTTAAAAGGGCAGAAATTTTTCTGCTCTGTTATAGTATTATGCCCACGCATGACCTACAATGACATTTTTCCACCAGCTTTTTCTACAAGTACACCTGATCAGTGTACTCTTGAGGTCTTTCATATTGTTTTTGTTTCCCAGGCATGTTGACTTTTGTGTGTGTCTGTGTGTTAAAGACTTAATTTTGTGTATTTTTCCTACAGGATATATTGATAATTTTAATCTGAATTATTAAAATGCGGATATAGATCTAATATCGATATCCACCTGAGACGGACAAAGACTCTCTAACTTGTTAAGGTTAGAAAGCGTATGTTTATTTCAGCACTGGAGAGCTGCAGGGATAGCTCCCAAATGTACAGCTCCGAAGTAACAATGCAACACAGAACTTATTTATCTATAACAATAATGCATATTTAAAAAACAGATACATATTTATAGCATAAGCGCCTCCCACTCCCCGCTTCGTATGGAAATTAGCAAAAAGTCATTAAGCATGTGCAGTTCCTGCAATGGAATTGGGTCGGTGGTCAAAAAAATGGGTCTGAGGGCTGCTTTTGAGGAATTAAAATGAGTCTTCATCACTGTGACCTTCTTACTTTGCTGATTTTTGACAATACATTTGACCCTGGAAAACTCCCATTGCTCTCTTCTATTGCTTCTAAATAGGTTGTATCTGGGCAAAATTTGTAACTGTCTAGGCTCTCCTTTGAACTTCTTTTCTTATTAATTGTCTATTCTAAGGACAGCTGAGTAAATATCAAATAATCAAAGGCTATTCTGTACTTATTAATATCTTTCTAGCTGAGTTCTGCATCTTTTTCTATTCTAGTTGTTTTCAACAGAACTAATTTTTATCTAAAATCTCTACATTTAAGTGTCTAAAAGAAAACCCTATGTTTCAAATCACTAACAAATCAGCTATTGAATTTGCTATAATAATATTGTTGTTTCTTTCCTTTAGTTCTTGCTTTTTGTTATCCCCCATTTAGTTCAGCCAGAGGTCTCTGTGAAACTTCCTGAATAAAGGTCAAAAGCTTGGCTCTAACCAGTCTACCTTGTGACCTTTAAAAGGAAAATATCTCTTGTCTATTGTTAATTATAGTATTTGATGACACCAAGCTGAGAGGTGTATCTGACATGCCTGAGGGATGGACTACTACTCAGAGGGATCTAAACAAGCTTGAGAAGTGGGCTTATGTGAACCTCTGAGGTTTAATAAGATCAAGTGCGAAGTGCTGCACCTGGGGCAACCCCCAGTATCTATACAGGTGAGGGGGTGAACAGATCAGAGCAGCCCTGCCCAGAAGGACTTGGGGGTGCTGATGGATGAGACGCTGGACATGACCCAGCCATGAGCACTCCCAGCCCAGAATGCCAAACGTGTCCTGGGCTGCATCCAAAGCAGTGTGGGCAGCAAGGCAGGGAGGGGGTTCTGCCCCTCTGCTCCACTGGTGAATGGTCCAACTCCAGCTTTGCAGTCCTCGCGGCATGGGAAAAACTGTTGAAGCAGGTCCAGAGGAGGGCCACAAAAATTACAAAAGGGATAGAACACCTGTCCTAGGGCCAAGAGAGTTGTTCAACCTGAAGTAAAGAAGTGACCTTTTGCTATATAAAGGGAGCTTAAAAGAAAGAAGGAGCAGACTTTTTAGTAGGACCTGTAGCAATAGAACAAAGAGTAACAATTTTAAACTAAATCTGTGTAGATTCAGACTCGATACAAAAAAGAAATTTTTTTTATGAATATGATGAAACATTTGGACAGGTTACACAGAGGTGGTACCTGCACCATCCCTGGAAACACTCAAGGTCTGGTTGGACAGGGCTCTGAACAACTTGATCTAGTTAAGAGATGTCCCTTCTCATTGCAGGGAGGTTGGACTAGATGACCTTTTGTTTCGGTTTGAAAGACAAGTGTCTTCTAAGGAAGGCAGGAACCTCTCTTTCAATAGGGAATATGACCCATTTTCCTTCTGAGTTATTATTACTTTGAAATCAAGGGGGTCTCAAGCAAAAAATATGGGGAAAAGGAATAACAGTTCTTTACTAATATTTTGAGTAAGGCAATAATACAGAAACCACAGTTTAAATAGACAAAGTCAGAATACAACCTGCCACCCTGTTAGGGTGGTGCTGGCAGTCCAGTTAAAATGGTGGCTGCAGTCCCGTTGGAGTGATGGATGTAGTCTTGTTGAAGTGGTGATCTTGTGGAAAGGTCTTGTCGGTCTCTGGAGGTCTAGTGGTGGCTCTTGGGCTCTTCTCCTCTGGGAATCCAGTGGAAATGGGTACCCGGCATTCCAGGGTCTCAGCTTATATGCAGGTAGGAATGTTCAGTTCCTCCCCTCTGGGCAGAGCATTTCACAATGGACTGATGTAATCTTATGAGTCAGTCCCGGAGACCTTGACGGCCCATTAGCAGAGATAGCCCCTCAGTGGTGTTATCAGGGCTGGGTCGCTTCTGCAGACCCTGATGGCCCCATTAGCAGAGAGCCCCCCCCAGTGATGGTATCAGGGCTGGGTCATGCTGAACATAAAGAACACTGCCCCACCTGTTTATAACAGCTTATGGAGACGGTAATAGAATACATACTTTTGGTTACACCTTCCATGTAACCTAAGACACCTTTAAATGTTCCTTCCAACACAAACCATTTTATAATTCTCTGATTCTATGATTTAGTAAGTAGATTCTATGATTCTTGATTTTTTATTCTATGAGCCTTGGGGTCCCCAAGTTTCAGTATTGGGGCTGGTCCTATTCAATAACATCAATGATGATCTGGGCAAGGGCATCAAGTGCACCCTCACTAAATTTGCACACAACACTAAGCTGGGCAGGAGACAGATCTGCAGAGGGATGTGAACAGACTGTGTAGGTGGCTCAAGGCCAGTGGGATGAGGTTCAAAAAGATGAAGAGCTACACCTCAGTGAAGTCCTACACCTCAGGCACAACAGCCCCAGGAAGTGTTACAGATTTGAGGCAGAGTGGCTGGAAAATGGTCCAGTGGAAAAGGGCCTGGAGATGCTGGTCATCAGTGGCTGGACATGAGTGAAACAGCTTGTGCCTGGCAATGGCATCCCGTTGTGTATGAGAAACAGTGTGACCAACAGGATCAGGGCAGGGATTGTTCTCCTGTGTTCAGCACTGGTGAGGCCGCACCTCAAATCCTGTATTTAGTTCTGGGCCCCTCACTGCAAGAAAAGGATATGGAGGTGCTGAAGCAAGACCAAACAAGGACAATGAAGTTGGTGCAGGGTCTGGAGCACAAGTCCTGTGAAGAGCAGCTGGGGTTGTTTAACCTGGAGAAAAGGAGGTTCAGGGGAGACCTTGTTGCTCTCTACAGCTGCCTGAAAGGAGGTTGTAGTCAGGTGGGCATTGGCCCACAAAGAACCAGAGGAGGTTCAGGTTGGACATCAGAAAAAAAATTTTCACTGAGCAGGTTTTCAGGTATTGGAACAGACAGGGAGGTGATGAAAGACACGGTATCTGGCAGTTCAAGAAATGACTGGATGTGGCACTCAGTGCTGCGGATAAACTGGTATGGTTGTGTTACGTAAAAAGTTAGACTCTATTACCTTGGAGGTCTTTTCCAACCTTAATGATTCTATGATTCTTTAGTTCTGTAGTACTCTGATTCTAGTGTAGTAAAGTAGGATGAGCCTCTCTGTGAAGTTTATGAGAAGTTCATAACTTTTCCTGCCACAATTAGAGAATCCATATTTTTGGGCTAAGTGACTAGAATCACTGTGATGAAATACTAATTTTATGTAAGTACAAATAAGTTAATGAGAAGTCAAGCCTTTGAAAGTTCACAACTGTATGTACAGGAATCCTGATTCAGTAATTTTTTTTGCTAGTGTTTTTCTCAGAATTCCACAGAAGACACAACTTGTGCTTTTTTTTCCCTGCTTCTTTTTAAAAGAACAAGGTAAATTAAGCTAGTAACAAACTGCCTTAAGGTTGGACTAGTGTTCACTGCCTTCTTTGATGTTCTTTTCATCAGGTTTGGCCGAACAACCTTTGCATCATCATTGATAGTTGTTGGAAAATTTTAGATGAACAAGTCTTCTTCTCTTTTTCAAATAAATGTCATAAATATATTATAAAATCAAATCTCTAACCTGATTTTTTGGAAGCTACATGAGTTTAAAGGCCTTAATGTAAGTATAAGACATACTTGATTGCAAAATTCGCCACCATGCTTCTTCAGTAATTTTTTACTCCCTGTTACTGCAGTTTTCTTACAGTGTAATATTTCAACATGATGGATCTATTTTAGTTTCAAATTCTTTAAATTATTTTAGTATTTTTCTTCAATATTAATAAAAAGAAGTTGTTTCATTTAAAAAAAGTAAAGGTAAATCAGTCAAGTACCCTCTGTAGAGTTTGGAAACTAATTTTGATAAATCCTGGAATATTTTTCACACAATAGTAGCAAAGTAATTATACTTTTCTGTAATATATTCAGTTAGCAGTGTAATTGATACCCATTGTGGTCTATAGTTTATACAGTTGTGTCACTTTTATCTACCTTTTTGCTTCCAACCTGCATTTATATTTGAAGAAGATAGTGCTACAGATAGTGAAAAATTAGTGAAGCAATCATGAAGGGATGAAATATTTCTGACTGTTATTGAGCAATAATCTAGTACTTCAAGGTTAGACGTGACAAAAGTCACTGGCACTGTATGATTATCTTTATTATTGATCTGCTAATACAAAAGAAACCCTGACCTCAGATTTCTCTCTGGAAACCAAGAGACTCCCTTTTTCCAAAGATGCATTGAAGTTTGAGCATTTGACTCTGATGTGAGATTAAAGATACCTGAACGGCTTAGGTATACTGAAAACTTGCTAAAAGAAACAGATTTTAGATGCCAGTGATGTCAAAGTGGCAGATGTTGCTCCAGATTATTAGGGAAAAATTTCCTCTGATGAAAGGAGGACTAAGGATTCATATTTTAAGACTATTCAGGGTATAATTTTAATGCTGATTCCCAGAATTGCTACGGTATACTTCCCTCAAGTCTATTACTGCAGATGACAAGTGATCTTCACAAATTATTCATATTTTTTACTCTACTTTTTCTTGAAAAAAAAAAAAATCGTTGCTGTTCATTCATGTTGATATTGTAATATTTTTAAGTGGTGCTAAAGAAGCACATTTGTAAATGAATGCCCTTTGTGGAATGGGTGCACTATGGGGGAAAAGTCTGAAATAAAGAAGGTCCGTGTCTCAAGAACAAAAATATTTACATATAAATACACAAGATACTTTAATACTTTATACAAAATATTTACCCCCTTCCCTGGTCTGACAATCCTTCAAAAAGCCATGGAATCCAGCTTGACTCTGAGTTGAAAAATACAATATTTTCAACAGCTTCAAACCCAGAAGATAATAGGATTGAATGTAAATTATCAGATAAGGTCTTATCGTTCTTGTATCTTTGCTTTTCAAAGATTGGCGACTTTCAACCCTGTGTGAAAGTCCACTTCGTTCCATGTGGCACTGTCTCTTGGTGCACCTTGTGATGTGTGGAGGCAGCATGGATTCAGTGGCCTTCTCTGCTAGAAATACCACACTGTCTTATGAAAGGAAATGAAGAATTCACTGTCTCTTGATGACAAAGGCAACCAGACTCCAGATATTGGCTGTAGTCTGGGCAGCCATTTACAGGTTATGAGGGTTGTCCCACACCAGTCCCAGTCCTTGTCATTTCTAGAGGCTAAGAACTAGAATTAATACAGACTCCCAGGCTTATTTGCATGAGGCCTGTAATCCTTCTGTGGTTAAAGTGTGTGCATTTTTAAACTGAACCAGGAGTGCCTTCTCCATTTATCTATCATGTCCAATATTCCTGTGTATTTTGACATGGTTGTATGGTGCTTCGTACAGCAGGATTCCTAATTGGTTTCAGTGGGGATACAGAGACACAGTGCAGTGCAGAGGCATTGAAATGCACAAGTTGTTGAGCAAAATCTGCCTCCCGATAGCCACAGATACATGGTCCTGTCTGTGGGAACAAGTCAGAACACTGCTTTCTGGGTCTACTACCAAATTAACAAGACCTAAATAAAGTCAGAGCCTATTAATTTGAGTCACATTTTCAGTTAGAACAAAGGCAGAAGTTGCTACTCCAGTATTTGGTGGTCAAGAGCTTTACAAAATTCTCTACTAGATGAAGCAGGCATATCCTGAACCTTTCCATAATAGTAGTATTAAAAGCATTACATACTCATGTAATCGTAGAACAATTTTACTGACAACTCCATGATAGCACTGTACCCTTGAAATGTTGTCTAAATGACTAGTTGTTCTTTTTTTTTTTTAAAAAAAAGGTTAGCCTGCCTCTTTATGTGAGAAGTATAACTTTTCTGATATGACTTGGAGAAACCTAACTATCATGCCAAATCCCCTCTTAACATTTATGCAACATTTTAAAATGTACATTTTTTCCTACCTACAAGTTTTCTTATGAGAAAACAGTCTTCTCAGAAGTTAAAGACACTTTAAATTCAATATTTATTTCACTGTTCCTCTGCCACTTATTGTGGAATCTTCTATTACCAGAGAACTTGTTAGCCAGAGAACTTGTTAGCCCTGGCATGCAGGAATTCATGGATTATTTTGTTTTATTTTGTTGAGTTTTATTTTAACAAGAGACTTACTCCCTTTAAGGCTCAAATGACTTTTCATAGGGTTTGGTCCTTTCTCCCAGTTTCATGTAAAAGATCATATAATGATCTAATTATTTTACCCAATTGTAAAATAACAAATGAAACAGAAAAAAGAATAGTGTTTTTAACAGAAAAAAAATTAGAATGACTAGGTGATTTCTTTTAAATGTTTTCATTATTTGATTAATTTTTTTCCTTTCTTCATATACACGGAAGTTCTCTTCCCTGTATGCTTGGGATTTTTTCACCGTTGACTCTTGATCACCTGGCTAGGCTGTAAGACACAGAGAAACTGCTACAACCCAAAATATTACAAAGAGAATAGAAGACTTTTAGAGGTTTACTGAAATAGAGTCTTGTTTTCTTTCTACTGTCTGTGAACATATATAAAAAAATGGGGAAAACTAACAGTAAATTTGAGTAGAATTACTTTTATAGCATTAATGCAACTTATTTTTTACAAATGGAAATTTTTCTATGTATTTACGAGCATGATAGTAAGAATGTGTTCTACTTTTTGTGTTTCATTACATAAGACAAACTTTACATCTTCTGAAGATTTGCAGTAAAAGAAATTGTCTGATTCAGCATATTGGGGTTAAAAGAAATTTATATTATTAATAGAATTGTCTGATCGTTTAAAAAATGTATGTTTCCAACAAAAAATGGTGACTGGCTTAATTGAAAAGCTTATATCCATTTTTACTCTAATTCTTTTATGTAAATGAAACTAGCACAAGAATTGATGGATTACTTTGAATGTCACAGGCCTCAAGGGTTAAAGTCAAAGGTTTCCATAAGTTTGCCAAATAGAACACCCTTAAAAAAATATTTCTCAAAACATAATTATAGTTTTCCAGGCAGCAATAATTTTTAGTTTTTCTGCAGATGGCAACACCTGAAGCCACCTGATGTAATTTCTTCCGTTTCTCTAGTTAGGAACAGCTTTCAATTCATGACATGAACATCCTATGTTGAAATTATTTTGCTTCCTAAATCCAAAATCTGTGCAAGATCTTTCTTAGGAATAGGTGTTTATGACCTTTTTTATAGCCTTCTGGGAAGAATCCCAGTCTTACTCTCACTGTCCTTTCCTTTCCCATGGTGTACTGAAGTATTACTATGACCAGTAAGTACACACAAATGGTGCTGGATGTTTGGAGCTCACAACATAGAATATTAACTTTTTTATTTTCCCTTCAGCTATAACATAGTGGATAGTGGTCTGATATTTCCAATTAAACAGCTGATAGAAAAAAAAAAATGTTTTATGCCAACAAATTTCATGAGCAAGTCTGATTAAAACAATAGTTTTCTCAAATTTTACACCATCAAGTTTTGTTATATAAAAAGAATATTCCTATTTCTAAATAGTTAAAATTAGGTTTCAAAAGCTTAAAATACTTCAATGTGCCTTTTTTAATTAGGCCCCTTAATTGATGAAAGTAAAATTTCACAAACAGGTCAATAAATACAAATAACATCATACTCAGAATTTGTTAAATGATTCATGTAAGTTAAGAGCAAAAACTATAACTTAATTTTAAAGACCCTGGTTGTTTTCCAGCAGAAAGGCTGATGGACCTGTACAGATTCTCAGCAAATGAGAAATACCACCAAGTTCAAGTTGTTCGTAACCCAATCTGACCTCTTCCCCTCAAGGACATAAGGTTAAGAGTGAAAATACAGTAGCAATGTGTAAATAGACCCAATCAATAAGACACATGCTTTTAAGCATTTAGTAATAAAAAATGTCACATATACTAAATCCAGTTTCCAACAAATGGTTTCAATTTTATAGGAAATCTTCCCAAGTCATCATAACACAAAAAAACCCCCTTCACATTAATTGGTCAACAACAAAGGATATGATGGTTAGAAAGAAGATTTAGAAATCAAAGAAGGAATATACCATGGAATCAGAATATGCTGAGTTGGAAGGGACCCATCTAGATCATCAATACCCCAATAATCATACCAAGTGCCCAAGAGTATTGTCCAAACACTTCTTGAACTCTGTCAGCCTGCTGCTGTGACCACTTCCCTGCGGAGCTGTTCCAGTCCCCAGCCACCCTCTGGAAGAAGAACCTTCCCTGATATTCAACCTAGCCACCTTGACTCAGCTTCATACCATTTCCTTGAGTCACGAGAGTGACAAGATCAGTATTTGCCTCTCTACCTCACATTGTGAGGATGCTGGTACGTATTTCTGTTAGATGAAAGATTAGCATAAATCTAACCAAGGTTCTGGGTATATTCTTCTGCCTTGCAGTTCATCTTTAATGTCAATGTGTATTTGCTTTTTCTGTTTTTCTATCCTGGAAAAGTTTCTCTCATAACCTATGTAAACACTCATGAAAAATCTGGTCTTTCTGGCAAGGTAAGATTTAATTACTTTCATGTCACCGGAAGAATTTCTTTATGTAGCAATGGAAAGGTGCAAAAAAATTACAGAAATATCTGTATCCTCTTGCTCTCTTTTGCATCAATTTCTTGAGAAGTCCTAAAAATTGACATAGTTTAAAATGCACACTAAGAAGAATGTATTTTCTAACAAGTGATTTCCATAGAGTTATGTAAATCCTGTGGCATTTCATAAGATATTTTGCATAGGTCTGCAGCCATTTCAGGTCGTATACAGATAAGATAGAAGACTAGCTAAAGTAATTTTGTTCTTGTTTCATTTAAAAGACATTACACATAGATGTATGCATACAGTGTTGCAAAAGATTCCTTTTGGCTTTTATATACATAGTACTTACCAGATGGTTTTGCTTAATGCGTATAGAGAAAGAAATAGCATTCATTTATCTTAGACTCTTCAAAAATAGTGTAAAATATTACATTAAATAAGATTGATGCTATGTTTTAATTTCAAGTGTAGGGCCAGGCCTTATATTTGTTTCACAGTACACAGAGTGATAGGATGATTGTAATGTGGACTGTGACTGCCATCACTGTACCAATTCTTCAATGAAATCTTTAACAGTGATCTCACATATGGCGCTGTAAAACCCAGAAGCCCACAGAAAAGAAGTGAGAAATGTTAACTCTCTACATGTAGCTAAGTCTCTCATGAAAAAAGTAGTTCCATACAGCATGTGACGATCCAGTCCTGAGGGGAACAGATGCTATGCATTTTTCAGGCCCCATAAGTTATGCCATGCTGTAATAATGTATTTGAAAACTCATGGAACAAACACTGTCTTGCTGCTTTCAAGTTCGACAGTAGATCAAGCTCTACACCATCTCAGGGTGAGTCAATAAATGGAAGACAGTCTTGAATCCTGAAAGCAAGGCCACGTTCTCACCATGCTTTTCAGCCCACAATATGAGTACTAATATAAAAATAAAAATAAAAATAAAATTGCAGAAGGATATTAAAGCTACTCAAAAGGATAGTAAATGAAAGTCAAGAGGATTGCAACACCTCTTTCAAGCTTCAGAATCATAGAAATTTTTCCTAGTTTCTTGATTTTTTTAAGTTTTTCTTCCAAGAAAATTTTTAAAAAATGAAAAAAGTGTATTCCAATTGCAATACATACCCTGCTTTTTATCTTGACCACTGATCATCCTAAAAGTCTTCCAAATTCATTTGTGTGCACATATGCATCTTCACCCAAACACAAGAAATTGGCTACTCAAATGCTCAGTCTTGACCTTTCCAAAAACCCCCACAAACTACAGAAGTTAAAGACAGAATGTTATTAGATTAATATTATGTGTCAGAACTGTGTGTCATAGTAAAGGTAATTACAAAGTTACTATCGAGTTTCATTTCCAGAGTCTTATGATCACCAAAAATTATTATAATTCTTGATTATATCCTCTGCTGAATCACCTGACAAGTATAATACATTATAAAAATGCGGATTTTTTATGCCTTCTTTGAAGAAAGAAGAAACCCCAAAAGAATGGGAAAAAATCAAAACTCCAGAGAGTTGCTTTTAAATGAATGGACCACCCTCTCACTAATTAACTCTCCTTAAGCCTCTCTTTCATTTCTAGCCCATTTGTCAGTGTTAGTCTTTTAATTATCAAATGGAATGTAAGCCTTTTGTACAGTATTTTTAAGCTTTCAGAGAGCTCTGCCAAGCTGTATCATGCACCTTTTCCTTAAGCAAAAATAAAGAGGCCTTATAACAGACCTGTTAGTCCTGCTAATTAGTTGATGCTTTTGACACTCTCTCCCTAAATGCCTAAACATTTGTAAAAGATGTTGTCAGATCTTCCTTCTGCATTCTAATGTGCTTTCCATTCATGTGGCCACTGGCTCAAACCAAAGTAAAGCACCTATATAATTCTTTGAAAATTTTCAAAGTACTGAGGGAGCCAGATGAAAGGTGAATACATCTACAAGCAGACTGCTGTACTCTAAGCATCTATCTTAATGCGAAAAATATCCTGGACAGGTTGGTGAAATTTGAATGCTGAAAAATGAGGGTAAGAATCTGTGGAATCCAGTGAGAAAGCACTTTGATTTACCTTCCATCCCTTTTATTTAGGCTGAGAAAATATTTTTAGATATATTTACAGAGTGGAAGTGATGTGCTAAACATAATAAACAGCATGACCCTAGCCTAGCTGCTGTGCAATGAACATCCATGCTTGTAAATAAAAGCTGCAACCTATATTCAGTTAAATTACTTAGCATTTGTGTCATAATTTCATCAGAGTCAGTATGGCAGTGTTTCTGCCCAGGACAGTTTGAGTTGTTCAGATGAGATTGTCTGTAACAATGCACAAAACAGCTAAAAGTAGATCAGGAGATGACTGTTAACTTACATAGTTCCACTGCAGTCAGAATCATGATGAGATATGCTAGTCAAATTTCTTGTCTTACCTTTTATTTTGAAAAAGGAAAGAAATCATATAAATAATGTGAAAGTCAATGTCAAGACAAACAAGAAGACAAGGTATGAAAAACAATGTTTGCCACAAAAATATTCCTGTGGTTTTGTATTTCTCCATGCATTTTTATACCTGAAATAATTTTCATACATACATACATACATACATACATACATACATATATATATACACAACTAGCTATATAGCTTATTCAAGTGTAGGACATCTTGGGACCATGTTTTAGAGGACATGGAGGAGAATCCAGAAAGTCTTATATGCAGGCAGAAGGGAAAAAAAGACAGAAGCATTTAATAAACCCACTATTTTATGCTGTCTTTTTACTAACACCTTCTCCGGTGCACACGCTGAACACAAGGGGCTGTGCTTTTTCTCCCATACACAGAATTATGTGAAAAGGGGATTAATCTAAAGTAATTTTTTAGAACTTTAAACATGTCTTTAAAGTTCTCTGTAGCTTCTGAAGTTCTGCAGATATAAGTATACAGGGAAGAATGATCAGGTTAAACTGCAATTCTTGGGAGAAGTTGCAGAAGAACAGCAGGAGAGTTACTATGGTAGATAATTTTCCCTAAAATTCATGGCAAAAGGGTAGCATTTGATGGCTGATGCTCCTAAATTCTGCTGTGGTAAATTTATTATTGGCTTCTAGAATCAGAAATCACACAAGGATGGTCAGATAATATATCTTCCTTGAAGAGTCATCCTGCAGGAAAGCTCAAGAAAATCTTCTTCTCATTATAATGTGTCATTTTACCAAATTTGTACTTCCAGTATATTCAATACATATGATGACAATTGTTTTTTGTCACCTGAAAATGCATCTTAGAGGAAAACCTTCTTTTGCAAAGATATTCAGAAGTCTACATTTTTTGGAAATCTCTTTTTATCCAAGGTTTCATCGGTGGAATGCTCTGATTTAAGATTAAATATGAATACTTGCTGATATGTACATTCACAATACTGACATATAAGATAAGGACATAAAAACCCTGTAATCAGTTTTTGAAGGTTGTCCTTGTATCAAAAGGACCAAAACACAGACTTTGAAAACTGTAACTCTGCCTGAAAGCCAGTGTTTTCAGCAGACTTGGAAGATCCTGAAAGAATATAGTAATTATGAGACTGTTAGGGATTTTTTTCCAAGGATACATTATTCAGATAATCTTCCAGGTGGCAGTACCAAACTGTACTAACCAAAATGATCATTTGTGCTCATACACAGATTAATATGAATCAGTGTCAGTCATAAGATCTTAATGAATGCAACTTAGAGATCTACAATAAGAATTTAGAGCTATGAGGCATAAAATATGTTTCAAATTGTATGAACAGTAAATAACATTAGTACTAATCTTTGCGATACTTTTGATCCCACAAGGCTTAAAGCAAAATATTCCATTAGTCAAAGGTTCAAATATAAAGGAAAGAAAAAAAAAATACAGTCGTCTTTTTCAGTCATCTCCTGTTTTCGTACAAAATCATGCCATCTCCTCTGGCTCTATGTCTTACATTATTTTTGCTTCCAGTAACTAGATAGTTCCACTAATTGTTTTCTTTTTACTTCTTTTTTTGCCTATACTCTCCACATATATGTATATATATATATATATATATATATATATATATATATATATATATATTTGAGTAATTTGTCTGTCCTTAATGAAATGCCAATCTCATCAATAAGCAGAACAAAGTGTCTTTCCAGCACCATCTCCTCAATGCAACTAAAAACTTGATACATCATGGTCATACCACGACTGCGTAATTACTTCTTTCCCGGCATAAAAAAATCATACCTTACTTTGTCATTCTGTCTCAAAATGACTTTTTCTATTCTTCTACACCATTTTTAGGACAAGGATGATTAGACTAGCACGTGATATGCAATATTTGGACAAAACACAGAGGTGTACAATGATGTGCTGATGGTATTCATTTTTCTACACAAATCCTAAATAATGCTCCTTGAATTATTTTGAAGTTCACCTTAACACTAGAGTTATTTCTCCATTCTGAAGTATTCAAAGTACATGCACTCAAATGTGAGTATGGTGGTGTTATTTGTGATGTCATAAAGACAACAGAAATAAATCATCAGAGAATTTTTCTGACTTCTACTCAATTATGTAGGGTACTCACTAGCACACAGCATTTGCTTCTGTTGTATAGATCCACTTCCCTGATCCCATAGGTCTGCTTTTGCCATACATAACTTTTTAAGTGTTTTTACACCACTTTGTTCTTCCTTCCATTGGTATGACTTCTATTTTCCCTTTCATTTCTACTTTAGCCCTTAGATTTTGGTTACACTTATAACTTCTTCCTCATCTGCTAGAATTGCATTCTTTTATGTTCTGTCATTATACCCTCTAATGGTTTATAGTGAACTTGATTCTCTTCCCTAGTCAGAAGAATTAGAAAACTTCCATTTTGTTGCTGGCCTTTTTGCACTGCTTAGGGTACAATACTACTGTTTCCCTGTGTGCATCAGCTTCCAAGCACTTAATTCAATATTCTGATAGGTCCCAGAGTCCCTGCATTCAGTTAAATAAAGTATGTTCTTTCACCAGCTCTTTAAATCTTCGTACCTAGTGTCTCCATCATAACTTACCAGAGGTAGACAGTCAAGGTTAATATTTCAGTTGCGTCTTCTGTCTCCAGAGACATTTATTGCCCCTTGTCATTTCAACCACTCAGTGTTTTCTCAAAATTTCTCTGGCTTTTACCACAGCTTTCAAGAAGAAAGGACAAAAATGTAAATTTAATGCTACATTTATAGTATCCTACCATCGTTTGTTGACCATCTTGAGACTGAATGACAGACTTTTTGTTCAAATTGGACTTTGCACAAAAAAGGAGGGCTGACTGGGAAGCTGTTTGCCAAATACGTTCAAAGGCAAATAGTCTCTAACACTTTCACTTGGTGGGTCTCCTTTCTCACGATGTGACATGATCCCCAAACAGAGGGTGCCTAGAAAGCAGAGGTAAAAAAATAAAACTTCCTTGTCCAAAAAAAAGTGTTAGGGTTACGGTTAGGCTTCATCTGTTTCCCCTCAAAGAAAAATAATTTTTGCTGACAGATTCATTCTCATCTCTGTTTTATGTCTCAGTTAAACTGAAGTGTTCTGAAATGCAAGATGCTGCAATGCTGCTGTATTATATTTTCTAATAGCATTCTACTAAAGTACAAATTAACAGGTTTTTGCAATATTACTTTTGGTCTACTTCACTGAGTAATCTCACAAAAATATTATGCAATACACAAAATCCCAATAGGTCCCTGAGCAGGCTATTCTACAGTTTTAGGAACATATGGTCAAATTCAGGATTAGCTAACCTCCTGACCTTGGAAGTACAGAAAAAGGAATTTAAACCAAGGAAAAACTAAGTGCGTATATGCCTGTAGCTTAGTATCCTTAAAATTAGCTATAATATGATTTAGGCTATTTTCTATCATTGATTATAAGATTGATTTCTGTCTCCCATAAGAGATCATCTGACTTTTTGCCTTAGCATTTCTGCAGGATGGTTTTGACCAAAGGTTACAATTTAGTTGTCTCAGAAGGTCAGATAGTTGAAGAAACTGCTCTTCAATTAGACAGAACTGGAGGGTTTCAGACCCTTTCTGATCCGATCTTTGAGGTATCTTTCAGCATAAGGCTCTGAGTCTGTAGCCCTACTCTACTGGGCAAAGTCAGGATGCAACTCGCTTTGGTGCCTCTGGTTCTTTGTATTTGAACAACAGGCTTATGTCACAGGAAGGAAATTTCAGGGAAGGGAAGTTCAGGGAAGGGAAGATCTGGAAAGTTTAGGAAAAGGAAGTTCAGAGAAGGGAGGTTCAGGGAAGGGAGAAGAAGAGAAGAGAAGAGAAGAGAAAAGAGAAGAGAAGAGAAAAGAGAAGAGAAGAGAAGAGAAGAGAAGAGAAGACAAGACAAGACAAGACAAGACAAGAGAAGACAAGAGAAGACAAGAGAAGACAAGAGAAGACAAGAGAAGACAAGAGAAGAGGAGAAAAGACGAAGAGAAAAAGGCATTTTTCAACATTTGAAATTTAAAAACCTGTAGGAAATTTATATTAGAAATGTTAATATTTCAGTAAGCACAATAAAGTCCAGGATGTCATTTGCCAGTAATGGAAAACATTTCTAAATTTTGAGGGAAGAAAGCAGATTTAGAGACAAAGACATAAATATGAAACTTGTTCTTAATTGTACAATGATAATTTACTAACATACAGGTTATTGTCTTGGTTTAGAGACAAGTTTAGGAGAAAATACCCTGGAATTAACGTTTCCTATGAAGAAGGGTTTCAGCAATCCCTTCCCACCGATATGAAATGAATTTTTAGTAGACGAAAATTTTAAAAAAACCCTGTTTATCTTACAAACAAGGTGCCTGCCCAGCACAGGAGGAAAATGAATAACTGTTAGTTATTGAGCCTTCAGAATCTTACTCCCCCCACACACACGGGTCCACCCACAGCAGAACGAAAAAAAAAAAAAAAAGCAAAATGCCAAGGGAGGGTAAAGAAACTCCACCAGCCATGTGGCCAGAGAGAACAAAAGAGCAAAGGCTTTGCCTCGGGGAAGGAAGAAAAGTCCATGGGGGAGCTCGGGGGGGAAAAAGCAGATGGGAGTCTGATGGACTTCCGAGATTTGGTCTCCTCCTTGCTGCAGACGAAGCTGGTGGATTTAGAGTTCTTTCTTTCGTTGGTTTAGCTTCTCCCAAGGTCTGGGGCCGGATGGAGTCACTCCAGTGGCTCTCTGCAGGTCCCGCTGACCATCTCCCCGGGGAATGGCCGATCTCGGACCAGAAAAAGCAAGCCGAACAGTTCAGAAGAAACAACAGAAGCCACCGAAGAATTACTACTGCAGTCCGGTGCAAACCTTCTTGTCCTAGCTAATAAACACCAACCTAGCCAAAAGCAACCATGAAACGCATCCGCGCCACAAGCCAAGAACACGGGAGGGAGAGCTTGAACAAAGCCCCCACCAAATTCCCTCAGCTTCCGCCCATCCTCTGTGGCTAGCTACAGAAACAATTCCTGGGCATGGAGCAGATGATAAGGGAATAGAGTATCATCCTAAAATTACCCCAAGACAATTGTGTACCAAGTTCTTTCAAACTGCCATTTGTTCCTTATGGTTTTTTTTTTTTTTTTTTTTTTTTTACCTCCTGTTCATCTGAAAATAAATTACAGGCCAGAACAGGTGGATAACATCCTGGAATGATTTAATGATTTATTTAATCNTTTTTTTTTTTTTTAATGGACCCAAATGTGATCAGTTTTAGCTGGACTCATTTAAACTGTGTTGCCACATAGAGAATATGAAACTGCCATTTTACTTCACCAAGTTAAATGTTATGGAGTAAAACTATCCTTTCAGTTTTCCCTGGTAAATATAAATTACTGATAATAAAATGTGCTGGGTAAATTTCTAAATAACAAATGTCTTTAGGAGCATTTCTACAAGGAGGGACTTCATGATGCTTGAGTTAATTTATCATGTTAATATTTTCAAGTGCTGGTTGCTTGCAAGACTGATTTTTGGATGTAAAAATAAATGGCTGACTGAGTTCAAGCACTTAAGTCATTCAGTTGCAATTACAATCAAATAGACATTTGAACATACAGTTTTGGGTGAAACATAGCAACATTTCTCAGCTGGCTCAAAATCAGATCAGATACAAAATGAACAGTATATGCAAGTGGGATTTTCACTATTTGAATTATTAGTAGTATTCACTGAATTATTCTCCCACTATAGATAAAATAGTAAAAACACCTTTAGAATTTTTGGAATCTAAATATTCAAAATGAATGCACCTACACAACACAGCCTATGCAAAATTAATGCATGTAATTAATTTAGATGTATAAGAATAATGTACATTAAGCCTACAGTGTTCAGCGTTTCGTTTTAAAATCCAAGGCTCTAAAGAATAGATTTATCGTGAATGCTGTGTGACTTTGGAACAATAGTTAACTTAATGTTTTCAGATCCTAACATATAAACAAAACAAAACTTTTTTTTTTCCACAAGAAAAGGTATTTTCATGATATGATATGTTACATGATAAGAAATGTTACAGATTACAGTTTACAAGGTGTAACCCATAGAAAGCTTGGTGTTGTTTGACTGAGTTTGCTGTTAACAGAAGTACACCTTTTAAAAAAAACTTGATTTATTATCAAAATTATTTTCCACTTCACAGCAGAGGATTGTACTTTTGTTCAAATAAATCTTAGAGAATCATTATTAGAGCACCATACATAATCTACCTTGTCTTTGTGGTGTAGAATTCTGTTCAAGACACATGCCAACACCTAATCTAAACTTTAGGATTAAATAAGATGTTCTCGTAAGCAGTAGAACCAACTAGTTATTTCGCATGACTTATAGTCAATGTGTCATAAAGTATAAGATCTATGTTAACTAAGGGAATAAGAGTTACAATAACACCCTTGAAAACACGAAAAATGTAAATTCATAAGCAATATGGACTTCATCTCATGGTCAGTTAATTAACCACAGCAAACTAGTCAAGACATTTGTCTTTTTCTGATGAACTTACACAATTTTGGAATTAACTCACAAAATGTCCCTTCACCTTATGAAATGGGACATTTACTAGGCCATGGATCTGGTATTGGAGGTGTTTTAATTATGATAAAGAGCAGAGAACAATGTGCCAGTTTTACCTTTGGATTATTACATTTGAACACAAACAGTATCTTCATTTAATATAGCATTTTGGAACCTGAGACAAATTATTTCAGTGAAATGTATCTTTTGCTGAAACATCAAAGTTGTTTCATCTTTGTCAAAACATTCATTTGACAAAAAAACTTGCATTGTTCTGGTATTTATCTAACACTAGGAAACTTTTAGCCAATGACAATATTTTACTATGTTGAAATTTATCAAAGCATGAAAATTTCCTTTTAAATTTTATGACAAATTTTCTTTCATGGATCCAGGATTCTGCGTATGGAGCTTGTTAGTTAAGAACCCTACTGACCACTTTTCCTTATGGCACAATTTCATTGTTATGTGCTGTCTATATCTTTCATTTACCTCTCTGCTAGTGACGGGATAGGATGTTCATTATGCTCTGATCACTGACAAATTGAAAAGAAGAAATAGTCTTCAGAGGCAAGTGATAAAGGAAGATTATTTTAAATGGTGATGATGAGGTAAAGGAAGGGGAAAAGGGAAGAAGTTTCTGCTGATTTACTGTTACTGTCACTGTCCTAGTACATGGTTTCACTAGAGAAAAAAATATGAAAGTAATTGCTCAGTTTTAGTCAGGTTATTCAAAGAAAACAGCTGCAACTATAAATTGCCATTTAGCCTGAAAATGAGATACTGAATTTCCTATGAAATTTACTGCTGGAGGGTCAGATATGCAAGAAGCCTTTCCCTATTTTTCTGACACTTGGAATCAAGAATCAATATACGTTCATGTCTCTAACCAGTTAAAATACTTAAAACGCATAATATTTTATGTACTGCTCTGCATAGAAAATTTGAGCAAGACGGCTTTGATAGAAGTAGAGGGGCAAAAGTTTAGCAGCATCTGCACAGTTAGTATAACCACAGCCCCTGGTAGTCTTCAAGCCTCTTTGGAAGTCTGAATAATTTAACCAGTGTCACAATGAGTTCACACACTTGCAAAACACACTTCTAAAACTGATGTGGTAATGGTTACATTATTCATATTTCTGATTTCTGCCTTTCTAGATAGAAGTAGGGGGTAAGAAGCACATGCTGACTTTAAATTTCACATTGGCCTGAATTTCTCATGGCCATAATTTGGAAGGAGGATGTCACTACCAGGTTTATCTCTGGTTGTTTAGGTTCCCTTTACAGAGAAGTAGTGATTAGGAACTCTCGAGTTTTTCTTCCTATCTCCCTTACCGCATCTTTCTCCCTCCCATTTGACATTAGAGAGAAATTATGTATCTGATTATAGCAACTAAATTCATGATGGTTCTTATCACCAAAAGTGGTGGCATATAGCTTATATAGATCATTAGTAACCACTGAAACTGTTAAGAAAAGACATTATTAATTCTCTAATACCATGTCATGCAGTGAAAGTGCTGTAAATTATAAATAATCAGATCTTTGGAAATTAAATCCTGTTCATACATTTTAGAATCTGCTGTACATGTTCAGGGGTCTTGACATGTACTCATTTTCTGGGGTCTGACCTTTGAATTTATTAATTTTCAATATATTAAAGATAGAATAATGTTGACAAAAGAGTAAGCATGGGGGATAAAAGTACAGTGAGATGTTTTAATTAATGTTAGGCTAACCTTGGGAAAAGTAAGAAATGTCAGTTTTCTCTGTGAGCCACAAAACAAAACTGAGTTTAGTCACCAGATACAAAGACAAGCAATTATGACTTGTTTCTTAGGAACAGGAAAATTTATTAAAAAATGGGCCTTCTGCCTTCAGCATTAGTGAAACATGAGCTGATACTGAATTTCACTGACTCTTACAGCAATAAAAGTCCTGATCCTAAATCCATAAAAATCAATACTGGAATTGATTCAGGCACTACCTCTCAGCTTGCATCATCGTAAACATTATATCAGTCGCCGCTTTCCCACCAAAGTTGTTCTAAACTGTAAGACAAAAAAGCATTGAGTAAGTAAACATGTAATAGGCTACCAAAAAAAAAATTGCTTTAAGATAGTTGGAATTGGCTCACACTTAGCCTTCTCACTTTTCTACTTGTAAACATAATCTTAGTGTGGCAATGTTATTTTCCCTAAGTACATGCAAACAAACTTTGACTGGATGGGGCTATTGAGCCTTTATGAGAATGCTGTTATTTAGCTAACGTAGTAGCAATTTTCATTTTCTATACACCACATTGCAGTGACATCAGACCACTGATGTTTTACACAATGCAAACTAAAGGGATGTTAGTCCATAGCAGGGGATAGTTATAGTAGGACAGGAATGCTTTGGAGACTTCAGTGATCACAAATTGCTCAGTAACAGGTCTACTGCTAGGCAGTACCTGATCGTTTTATCTCACTGCTGTTTAGATATATTCATCACATGGTTCAGTTCCATGCTGCTTGAGTAATAAATAGTTGTTATTCAAGAGACATTTTGAACTCATGTATCAAGGCATTTTTTGATATCTGTTTTTCAGATCTGTTTACATTCCTCGTATCTTCTGCTGCATATGAGATCTTACAAGTACAGCTGCAGGATCACCATCTGAAACTGAGGAACGATTCACTGCTTATTAATTATTATTTCTTTGGATTTTTTTAACAGTTTCTTTCTCAATTTCTCTATAAATAATTTCTAAGACATTGATAAGAACAGTTAAAGCTAAGTGGCCTATTAATCTGCAATAAAACTGCTGCTAGTCACTAACAACATTAATCTATGATATCCTAATATGCTGTATATAATTAACGTTAATCTTCAAGCATTTAAACCATTACAAACTGCTCAATCTGTCTATTCATAACCAGCTATTAATTTATATAGACTTTTGCCAGCAGGAAAATTGTTGTAATCCCAACAGGAATCCTCCAGATACAGAAACTGAAAAAATTAGCAAACTACCTCATCATTACAGAAGAACCTCTTATTTCTGGGAAAAAGGAGAGAATATGATAGCTTAAATGAGATTCGACTGCCACCGTGCCCTAGAAAGAGCTTGAGCAAAGTTAGCTGGGTCAAGAAAACAGAATATAACTATGATTATCAACTTCTTTTACACACAAGCTGATGCAAAATTAGTTTGCTAAACTAGGTGCTAAATTTACTTTACTTTCAGTTGTCTCTTAGAAATGTTATTTTTTAGCTGATGCTAAGTATTGCATAGGGGAATGGCAGTGGGCCTTTCATGCTGCATAAGAGAGAATTCTAAGTTTGAAATTCTAAGGTTAAAAATATTCTATATGAACTATGCAAAATCTAAAGAAAAGTAGAGAAGTATAGTAGATCTTAATGAAGCAAGACATTGATACTCCAACTATATGAAGAGGTATCAAATTATTATGAACACAAAAGAGGAAGAAGAAAAGTAGAAAAATTAATATTTCTCCATGCAAAAAATGAAACTCCAGAATATACTCTTCCCTGAGAAAAAAAATTTCTCATTAAGAGTAAATTACTTCAATCACTTACATCACAGAGATGTAGCCACAAAAAGGAGCAAGGAAACTTTTTTTGTTTTTTATCTGTTTCTTTTGACCTAATTTAGCAATAAAATACAAGTGGCTGCTTTATGTTCCTGTCATCTCGGCTAAGTGTGGCAAGACTAAGAACTCCAGCCTTTGTCGTTTATCTATAACCCCTAAAATAGTTAAATGACAGTTGCAGTACCCCTCCCAGAAAATAAAACATAAGGTTCATATTTCTTATTCGTATTCAAAATTCTAAACATTAAACTGAGAACAACTTGATTTTGTTTGTAAATTCATCACACTATAGAGAAAAGTGAATATATAATGACTATAGTATATTGTCTTCATTAATCTCTCCTGTATCTGAATTCAGCCTTACCTTAATAACTACAAAGTGGGACTTGGTAAGCATAACTTTTTGACAAGCACGACTCCCTCATAAACATCTGAAATAATAGATGGATGGTCTACCAACAGTAAGAAATGTGTTTTGGGGGTTTTTGAGTGTCAAGTTTTATGATTCCACAAAAATACAGTTACTTCTGCAATGTCTGACTTGAAAAAATACAAATACTTTTCTAAATAATTACATGAAATAACATATAGTAGTTTCTAGTGCAGCCTACATAGGCGTGCTTCTGTTAGCTGGTCCAATGCAAAAACTGACAAAGTCAGTATTTTATGCAGACCACTAGGTAAGCAGGAAAAAATCAGCTGGTGTTTCATTGCAATTTCTGAGGACAGTAATTCTGTTTACTCCTGTTTATCACATGCTAATATCAAGAATGTAAGACTTAAAAATATGAAATAAAGAGTAGGTAAAACATGAATTTAACCGCACAGGAGGCAGGCACATTATGCTGGGTTTGTGCAAATCAGCCGAGTCATAACTCCAGACCAATGCTGACCCAACATCAGACCTTAAAAAAGTCTACTCACAACAGTTAGTTAGGTGACTGTGTTAAAGATAATGTCAAGTATCTAAATGAAGAATAAAAGCTCCTTTGGAAATCCTTTGGAAACCATTGCAGAAGTGTATTACAGTACCATTAGTTCAGCGTGCTTTAGTTATCTGATTCTGGTATATAATGAGAAAAATTTGGTTTGTTAATTTTTTCTTTGCTTTAAGAAATTATTAAAAAGTGCCTATCAGAACAAACCCTAAAATTATAGCTATTATGTGTCATTGACCTCCAGGGCACAAAATATGCAAATATGTTTATATATGTTTCCAACATTTGCATTTAGTGTCTATATACAAGCATGCATCTTTAATACTTTAGTTACATACACAGACATAATATAATATTTGATAAAATATTTTCAAACTTAGAAAATAATCTGTCTATGTGTAGTTTAGAAATACAAGCATTGACGGTTTTCTTCATACAGCCTTTTTGTCACAACCCCTGTAAATGAATAGCATTGAATCTGAAGCCAAGATATTACGAGACACTTTAATTCAGAGGAATTTTTTATTCTTTTTCAAACCTGTTAGTATTATTTTGGTGACACCTGTTCTCTGATTTTGTTAATGTGGTGCTGCTTAAACTCAGTTAAAAAATAACCGACAGAAGAAGTTGTCATCATCCTTCTCCTTTAGAGCCTGAAATATTTGCCCTGTTGTATACCTGCTGCTTTTCAGGCATCACATCAGAAATTTATTTCATGTCATGCTTTATCTAAACATCCCAACATCACCTACTTTGTCTGAATGAAACTTGAAGAATTTAAGAATGCTAAGAATTTAAGTTCTGTAAAGATACATGTTTAATAAATCAGGGAGTTATTAATTACTGTGAATTAATAGCCCCATTGACTAATTAGAAAAATCTGCAGAACTGGGACTATGGATTGCAAATTTATAAGTAGCTTTAGCTTTGCAGTTCAGCACTTAGCCCAGTCATGCATAGTCTTTGTCAAGAAGTTTAAGAAAAAGGATGTGTTAACTTACAACATAAAATATAATCTTCATTTTACTGTTTGTGTTGTAAGATTTTCAGTGTAGTAGGACACATATACCTAAAGTAAGATGCTTACACAATTAATTTTCTTTTGATTTCATAGTTTGGCTAGTTATCAACAATAATATAGTACAATACAGATATTCACTGCATAATTCACAGATATTACACTGTGTTCCATCATGCATGGTAAATTAAAATATTCCATTAACTAAACAAATTTCTGGTGCCATAAATCAAAGCACACTAAGTAAATCACAGTAAGTGAAAACAAAATTGCAATTACAGCACATTGATTAAGCAGAGACCAGAAATAGTAAGATTTATCATATTTAATGGGCAGAGTATGATTACATACAGTTTTGAGGTTTGGACTTTTTTGATATTTCTATGCTTTTTCTGAATTTCATCTCTAGTGCTTTTTTACTACAAGACAACCCAGGAAGACCTTTTTAAGTTCAAATTTTTGCAAATGTTTTACAAAGCAGGTTATTGCACAGTGTTGAAAACAGACAATGGGGTAATAGAATCATACTCATGTCATGGTAGTGAAAATGGTCTGTTAAAAGCAGTGATATTTAGATTGAGTATGTTTTCCCCATAGTCCAATCAGGACCTACTTTGTGCTCTGTAGAACAAACATAGCAAAGTAGGCAGATGAGAGAGCACTCCATGTAATAGGTGCATGTAACAAAACAATATCACATGTGGTGCATTTTTGTGTTTGTTTAAATTCACAGAGATGACAGATGATGTTTTCATTCAGCTGAGAAGCGTGATGATATGACTTGCAGAACCATTTTAGGCTGCTGTATGGGTATATCACTTGAGGATATGTTAATAATGGAGAGTGTATCCAAATGAACTAGTCAAGTTGAACATTGTAGAGGACCACCCAACATTAGTTGTATCCATCAAAGTGTTTTAATGTAATTTAAATTTGGATATTAAAATGTGCAAATGGGCTAAACATGGAGTTCTTACTGTAATATATAATTTTCTTCTGGGCACATATTTTCTCTCATACAGGACTGAAGAATACTGGAGGATGGAAGTATACCTGTTGTAATGCAAAAATCTGACTTATGACATGTTGACATATTAAATTATAACATCCATTACTTTTGTTCTCAAACTTGCTAAAATAGAACAGACAGGAAATCTGTTTCTTTGGCAGGTTGGTTTCAGTAAATCTCAAGAATCATGTTTTAAAATTTTGGTTTGAAGTGTCCAGAAACATTGCTTTTAAGGTTTCTGAGTTGTTTAATTGAAATCTACTTCAGGTAAACATTTTATCATAACCCTTTTTTGTTAGATATTTATAAATTGCTGCAAGCTCTTACAACATTAGCTACAGCCGTCCACTTTAAATAGTTAGATGTGTGTTTCAAGTCTTCCCAAAAAGTTTTTGGCCTGAATGTCTTTTACTTTCTGTATTTCCTTCATATTCTCTTTGTCTCTTGTGTGTTCCGGGCAAGCACTACTGGAAAATGTCCAATATTTCTTTGTTTAAGAGCTGCTTTCACTAGTTTAGAATTGTGCCACACTTTGTCGCTGTGCGGAGTAAACGAGACTCAGAGGCAGATGAAAAGCGGAAGTGCAAAAGAAAAAACTTTATTATTGACAGTCTACTTATATACATGGTAAGAGCCTAATAGTGGTTGGACAGTGGTCACCCACCCCCCAGGGTGATTGGCTGAAGCCCTTACAGCACTCAGTTCCAAAACATAGATTAGAAAGAGCAAGAGGAATTCAGTTTATCTTTGTTTCCCATATGATTCGTGAGAAAGGAGAGAGTTCTCAGAACAGTGCATCCACAACACTTTATTATTAAAATTATACTATTAATTGCAAGGTACCAGCCTTTTAGAAAGTTATATTTAGTCAATACAATCTTGCCATACTTTAGAGCAGGATCAAGAGAAACAACCTTGCTTTCTTTACATAACTGCTAACATTTAGTTAATAAATTCAAATATAATTAGGATTAAGACTTAAAATTGGCATACAGAGAGGAATTCGCCTTTCAGTAGCTCCACTCTGTGTAAAATCTGTTCACATTTGTAAATTATAAGACTCTGAATATTCTGTTTGCAAATATCATTGACAATTTTTCATGACTGCGCAGCAGAAATCTCAAAACCCCCCCCAAAAAAGTACCTTGCTGACCTCAAGATTCAATGTATAACCACCATTTCTGCTAGATAACTAAGCATTCTCTCCTGTAAGAGAGTAATTAAATGAACTTCTCTTCCAAGTACTTATTTTGCCAGCCAGGAGAAACTGACACATCAGGTGCAGGAATGCAGACATGAAAATTACTCTCCCAAGAAATTCCCCAAGGCTTTTTTCTGGCTTATAGCCAATGGAGGAAAAAGAACCACCTGGTTAGAACACAGCAGAGTGATGAGTTGGACTTGCCATGATAGTGCCAAGAGGAGATGGGACACTATGACTGAGGGAATAAGAGGACATATTTTATGAAGAAAAGCTGGTGAACATGGAAACAATTGTCTAGATTACTGCACAAATTCGGAGAATCATAGAATTACTGAGGCCAGAAGGCACATCTAGAAATCATCCAATTACTTTGGAACAGTGTGTGATGGAGGCACTCCTCCTCCTGTTTGAGCTAACTGAAGTTTGGTCCAGGCAGATGCTCAGCAGGTGGGCCTAGCGGAAGGTAATCCTGTTGACTGCGTCTATCAATAAGACAGCACCAAGCCCTGTAAATGGTTTGACTGCGCATTAGACTGATAGGCATCCAAAACTTCAAGAGCACAGAAAAAAATCTGACTGAAAACCAACCAATTTATGCTATAAATATCTTCAGACACCAGGGTCCATTGAGCTCTCCCTCCCTAGCAGCTGTCAGAGTGGTAGTGATCTCCAGTTGCTGAGACCTCCTTTAACTGGCACTAGATATCAGTGGTTTGGTAAGTGACAAATTATGCATGCATATAATATGTAAGATATGTATAGTAAGCTGACACATGATCTTTGTATCCCATACTAATTTTAATTTTAGCAAATTGTACTGTGTAGGAAATAGTGTTGACTGCCAATCTGTAATTTTTAGATGTTTTACATACCTAAATTTACTGAACCTAAATCAATAACCTTCCCTTCCCCGAACTTCCCTCCCCTGAACTTCCCTGAACTTCCCTTCCCTGAACCTCCCTGAACTTCCCCTGGAGTAGCCTCATTTTCACAAAGACCTTTGTACTGAAAATAACCATCTCTCTTTCTGACATTTTGGAAAGAGTTTATGTCCATCCCAATTTCAAGCACATGTTTTCTATTTTACTGTAACAGAGGCAGTGTGTTCACACCCCACAGAACTGAGCTCCAACACTATTTTCTGGACAGTGTTGACATAGGTTAACACCTGTGTTGAAAGTACCTATTTGAAAATCTATGCTGGATCTTATCTACATAAATTCTTCTACCCTCCATTGGTAGCTTTGAATAGAATCATAGAATAATGAGTTCATGGAATTGCCTTTGTTGGAAGACAGCCTAGAAGTCGTCTAATTCCACTCCCTCTAGCATGGCCCAGGACACTTTCCACTAGACCAGTTTGGTCATAACATCATAACTTCTCTGGACAACCTGTTTCCCTACTTCACCATCATCTGAGTGAAGAATATCTTCCTAACATCTAATCTAAACTTACCCTCTGTCAAGTTAAAACCATTGCCCCCTCTCCCATCATTATCTGCCTGTGTAAAAAGTCCCTCTCCCTATTTTCTATAAGTCCCCTTAGGGTACTGGAAGGTTGCAATGGAGTCTCCCTGAAGTTTTCTCCATGCTGAACACCCCCAGCTCTCTTATCCTGTCTTCATATGAGAGCAGTGGTCTCAGTGACCCTCTTCTGCACTCACTCAAACAGGCTTTCTTGTGTTGTTGACCTCAGGCCCGGACACAGTAATCCATGTGGGGTCTCACAAAAACAGAGTAGAGTGGGAGAATCACCTCTCTCAACATGCTGGTCATTCCTCTTTTGATGCAGCCCAGGATAGGTTTGGTTTTCTGGGCTATAACTGCACACTGTTGTCTCATGTCAGGCTTTACATCTATGAGGATGACCAAGACATCCCTTCCTTCTGTTGTGTCAACTGCACCACTCAGCTTCATGTCCCCTGCAAACCTGCTGAGGGCGCACTTTGTCCCACTGTCTATGTTGTTGACGAAGGTATTAAAGAGCACCAGTCCCAAGAGAGAGCCCTGAAAGACATCACTCATCAGTAGCCTCCACCAGCCTCTGCCTCCATCAGCCTCTCCAGCTCCTCATCCACTGAATAGTCCATTCACGAAATCCATATATCTCCAATTTTGAAATAAGGGTGTTGTGTGAGACAGTATTGTAGGCTTTACAGAAGTCTATGTAGATGACATCTGTCAGTCCTCTCTTGTTAATCATTGCCATCATTCCACCATGAATAGACCACTAGGTTGGTCAGGCATGATTTTCCCCTTGTAAGCCATTCTGGCTGACTTGTATATCACTCCTTGTCTTTTATGTGCAGGAGAATCTGCTCCATGATCTTCCCAAGCACAAAGGTGAAGCTCACCAGACTCTAAGTCCCTGGATCTTCCTTTCTTCCCTTTTGCAATAATGGGAGCAATGTTTCACTTTTCTACTCACGATGGACTTCACTTGACTGCCACGGCTTTTGAAATATAATGGAGAGAGGCTTGGCAACAGCATCAATCAACTTCCTCAGGACCCTGAAATGTGTGTCATAGTTTCATAGACTTGCAGCTATTCAGCTTGATCAAGTGGTCTCAAACCTGTTCTCTGCTTGTAGTGGAAGAGAATTCACTCACCCAACCCCCAACCAGAGGATCAGAAACTTGAGAGAAGTGGGGATCCTTACTACCACTGGAGGTCAAGAGCTCACTGAATAACTCAGCCTTCTCCATAGCAGGATCTTACCTCTCATTTGCACAGAAGGCATGTAAACGCAGAAAGAAAATTCAATGGACTGACACTTTGAAAACTCAAAGATTCAAGTGGTGTCCTACAAAAATTAAGAGTATCTACTGTTTTCTTGAGTAACAGTCATGAAAATATTCCAAAAGATCATCTTCTTTGACACCAAACCCAGAAAAAAATAACTTTCTGAAATAGCTTGTTGATGTTCTAGCTGTCTGCTGACCATAAGTAAAATTAAGAACAATATATTTCATAGATTAACTAGATGATCTGTAGGGAAACAATAAAATCTAGTTAATCTTTGAAGAAAGATTCTATTTAGCAGTTGAATATTGTAACCTGTTATGGGTAAGTAATACACATTTTTGTATATAATTGTATTTATGTATATGCATCTTCTGTATTTGTATCATGAGGTTAGGACCACCTGATTTAATCTCCGCAATAAGGAGGAGCCTCAGATGGGCTTTTGTTGGAATGCCAGTGGTTCCTCAGTAAGGTAAACAGAGAAATGTCCTTCAGCTTAATTTATGAGTGTTGTTAAATTGCAACTGGAAAAAAATTATAGTATACCAACAACAACAAATCAAAAATAGTTCAGTGGTAACTCACTGATTCTGGGTGTCAATATGTACCACTTACAGGGAGAACTATGCAGTCAACTTAATTTGGTCTTTTGCTGATAAATGCCCTTATAATTGCTGAGGGAGATTTTGTGATCTGGTGGATGGTATGAGGGGTGCAATTATTAGTATTTAGCACATAGAAAATGCATGCTTAGTGTGCAGGAAAGTGACTTCGAGTACCTTAAAGCTGAGATCCATGGAGAATAGCTGCTTTTTATCAAGAGGATACCTGTACACAGAACAACAAATCTTGGTAAATGAAGTCCAGTTAGAGATTTTCTGCTCCTAAAGAAAGAGTAGAATGTGAAGAAGAGGCTATTTTACAAGTACAATATTTTTACATTTAAGTCCAATAAAAATATTTTATATCAAGGTTGTTTTCACTTCACATATGGAACCAGAACGAACTATTTTTTTTCCAAGGAAGCAAAAGTGGATTAATCCTATCCATTCAGGACCCTTTTTCCATGTAAAAGTATCCAAACTCCTTTACAAAATACTTTTTTTTGTTATTATAAAGCTGGTATAAATAGCAGTGATTAAATTCTGTGCACAACTGCTCTTAGAATAAACTAACCTAGTCAGTTCAGTGGAGGAACTAAAAAAGAAGTTTATGAGAGATCTTTTGTGGGATGGTGCAAGAAAAGTACACTGAAAAAACAAAGAAACACCAAAACTACACAGTTAAAATGATAGTAATAAAATAATGGATGTAGTACAACTAATAGAAAGCAAAATTATTTGTAAAGGATGTGATGAAAGTCATGTCATAAATGATCCCACTGTGGGTGATTAAATTCAAGTAATGCAAAGGAATATTCAGCAAAGTTGTCTCCTTGGTAGTTTTAAATAGGCTTTTTCTATCCTTAACCTCTCTGACGGTAACATAAAATAAGGAGAATTTAAGGTTATGTGATGATAAAACTTATTTCCACACAAGGAGCACAGAGGGGTAGAGAGAAACAATAACATTAAGATAACCACCCCCATGAAGGATCTTAGAGGCACCACTGAGCTGTTGTCAGCACCCCGGGCATCACCCCAGCACCCATTTGGCTCATCCACAGGGTGTCCCAGGGAGTCTCCACCCACCTGGACTGGGGTACATGCAGCGCTGTGAGGCTCTGGGAGCTCTCCAGCTCTCTCCATAAATGGAGGGGTCACTGCCTGGATGTGTTGGACACTTCATGGGATGCAGGGAGTAGCCCAAGGATTATTGTGGGGGTGTGCAGGGGATGACCCAGAGCAGGAGAGGTGAGAATCAGGGTAGTTTGAAGAGGTGCAAACACGGGAAACCTGCAGGGAATGGGGATACAGAGGGCTGGAGAGGTATGAACAATAGCTGGCCAGTGTACTCGCGGGGTCACGTCCAGCACCTTATTCACATGATCCACCCTATTTTCTCTCTCCACTCTTGTTTTCTGGATAAGGAACCCTGTTCTGTGTGGCTATGGGAGGGGATTGTGCATCAGGGTCCACGTGTCAGCCCTGTGACCGGTATAGCTATGTATACCTGTGTGTGATAATCAGCAAATGTGCAGTCCAGGCTGTGGACACCTCTGAGGGTGAAGCACACGAGTAGTTTAGCTCCCAAAGGGACCAAGGATCCAAGCCTAAGACTGAAAGGACTGTGAAGATGCATGTCAGCTGAGGGACCTGGGTGCTGGTGTGTAGGTGTATGTGTGTGCATGTGTGTGTGCATGCATGAGTGTGAGACAGAGACAGATGGACCCAGGGGATGCCAGGGATGTCACTGGAGACTGTGTGTCTAAGCTCAGCTGCTGTGCACGTATGTTCCTCTGTACCAGTGGGAAGCGCCTCTGTACCAATGGCAAGGATGAGGTGCAAGTCCTGTCTCTGTCTCTGGGAGTGCTGCAGTTTCTGCCTGTGTGGATCTGTGCGGTTCGCGGTGTCTATGTGCATATAATGCACATTGTATATGCTCATTTGTGTTTGCATCACTGGCACTACATGTTCAGCCTCAACAGCTTTCTCCTTCAGCTAGGTGGGCATGGAGCTGTGGCAGGCTTGGCACTGCCAGCATGCCAGATTTGACAACCACTATCGGAAACACGGGTGTCAAACAACTCTTCAAAATTTCTGAGCTAAGGGTAATGATTTTGGAACATTGTCAGGTCACACTTTCAGGCTTAAGATGAACAATGTTTAATCATTAACAGAAAAAGAATTGTTAAAGCTGGTGAAGTGGGAAAATAAAACCATTATCTTCTTCTACTATCTCCAAAACATTAAATATATATGTAATGTGTGAAAACAAACCAAGTACATGCCTGAAATCATCTTCCCAGGAGCTCCAAGGGAAAAGGAAGTGGGAATACCCTTTCTACCTCCCTTCTGGTCTGGCTTTCTTCCCCACAGCTCTAATCTTCTTTAGTTTAGCTTACATAAAATACAGCTTTGACCTTCCCAAGCACACAGTGACAATTTGAAAAATGGATCCATTTTGCCCAAATGAAGTATCTGATCACAAAATCCTTAGTGAAGCAAAACTCCAATTGAAGTCAATGAGTTAGAGGAGTGGTGGGACCACTGAAATCAATGTAGCCTTGTTTCTGCATGGTCTATGAAGCTACCGTAGATTTTCCCCCACCTATCCCATTAACAATGCGCTTTTTTCAATATTCAAAATGATTGACTCCTGTCCACAATAATGCTTCTGCATTATTCAGGAGGGAGCAGCACTGTTGCAAAAATCAAAATAAGAATAAAAGGAAGAATGGCTTCCAGCTTGAAATAATTCTGAAATTTTTATAGGTAAGTAAATTGTTAATTTAACTTGTAAATCTCACAATAAATTAATGCCAAGTCTTCAGTATCATTCAAAATAATGTAAATGATATACACTGACCACTCCTTTTCCTAACTGTAATATTGATGACTATAACCAGAAAGCAAAACAAGTATAAAGATATGTACTCTTTTCCTTCCCCAAATTATACCAATCCTTCTCTCAGTTGATTTACTCCTACAGAAAAGTTCAGAAATATAGCAGCAATCTCTGAGATGCTTTCTCTGTCATATAGCATTTAATCTGTTAGTGCTAGACAGGAGTGTTTCAATTTGAAATGTGTTTATCTAAAAAACCCCACAAAATCACTGATTTGTGAAGTAGAAATTCCAGTTTTCTTGCTTTAAGAGTGGCAGGGCAGGGACAGACACAAGAGCAATCTAAGGAAACAGCTGAAGATTTGTGTGTCTTTGCAGAACAGGATTTTAATTTCAGGAAGAATTTGCTCTGTGATTGAGTGCCAATTTAATTCAGTAAGATCTGTTGGGTTTGTGTTAAAAAAAAAAACCTCAGAAGGCTTAATTAATTATAAAAACAACCAATCGTCCTGCCAAATTGGAAAGTAAGCTCACTGATCTTAAATTTAAGCTGAAAATAAACAAAGAAGCTATAAAATAATACTCATGCTACAATGGAAATACAATTAGAGATACACAGTAATTGTGAAAGAATGGCAGATACTGTAAAGTGGTGAAAGATGTCTACGTGGTCACAGTCAGAAGAATATTGTGCTAGAAGAAAAAGACACTTTCAGACACCAGTATGTTTCTCCACTCAGAGGAAGTCAGCCTCTCATCTGAGTCTGCTATATATTATGGAGAAGATCCTTCTGGAAGCTCTGCCAGGTCATAGGGATGACAGGGAGGTGATGAGACATAGTTACATGGTGTGACATCCCACACTGGGACAGTTTAGTCAGGTACAATTTGTCTCTTGAAAAGGCTGATGGCCTTCTACTTTGGAGTGACTGCACTGGTGGATAAGGGCAGCTGATGTCATCTGGTTGTGCTTCTGCAAGGCTTTGGCATGGTCCCTCACAATATTATTGCCTCTAAATTTGCAAGATATGCATTTAACAGCTTGATTGTTGCAAAAGTGAGGAGCTGGATGAGTGGCTGCATCCAAAGAGCTGCAGTCAATGGCTCCCTATCCAGGAGGTGGCTGGTGAGGAGTGGCCTTTCTCAGGGGAACATGGTAAAGGGGCGGGTACCTCTCAGTGCTTTTGTTAATAACACAGACCATGGGATCGAGTGCATCCTCAGCAATTTTGCAGATGACACTGCAGAACTGGCACTGAGTGGTGCTGCTGAGTACATTTGGGGGAAGAGATGCTATCCAGAGATGCTATCCTCCCTGAGAGGCCAGAGATGTGGTCCCATACAAAGCTTACGAAGTTCAGCAAGGCCAAGTACAAGGTCTTGCGCCTGTGTTGGGACAGCATGCAGTATCAGTGCAGATGGGGCAGTTAATGGATTCAGAACAGCCTTGAGGAGAAGGGCTTGGGGATGCGGGTGGGTGTGAAGTCTGGAATGAGTTGGCAATGTGGGCTTTCAGCCCAGAAAAATGGCTGCAGAAGAACTGTGGCTAACAGCTTGAAGGAGGTGATTCTACCCCTCTACTTTGCTCTCCTGATCCCTCAGCTGGAGTTCTGTGTCTAGCTCTGGAGTTCTCAGCACAAGAAGGATGTGAACCTGTCAGAGTAGGTCCAAAAATAGCTGCAAAACTGATCAGAGGCTTGGAACACCTCTTCTGTGAAAAAAAGACTGAAGGAGTTGGGGTCGTTCAGGCTGGAGAAGAGAAGGTTTCAGGGAGACCTTATTGCAGCCTTTCAATATGTAAAGGGAGCTTTTAGATGGAGAGAGACCAGGCCTTGCCCCTGTTAGGACAAGGGGCAACATTTTAAGACTGAAAGATGCTAGTTTTAGACTGGACCTAAAGAGAATTTTTTTATTATGATAAGGGTAGTGAAACACTGCATCAGGTTTCTCAGAGATGTTGTGGATGCTGCATCATTGTACGTGTTCAGGCTTGGGTTGATTGGGCCTTTGAGAAACCTCATCTATTGAATGATCCATGACAGAGGGATTGGAACTAGATGATTTTAATAGATCCCTTCCAACCCAAACAATACAGTGATTCCATGATGATACAATGCAATGGTTCTATTTTACACAAAGCACATTGAAATTAAAGTATTTTCTTAACTGTTTCATGAACCATGCCAGTAGATTTGAGAAAGATGCACAAAAGAAAATGAGACAAACCTAAACAAACAAAGAAATCTCTATTTTTATATTTCATCCTGTTTGTTGTACTTACATGGTAGTTGATTTTATTCAAGTGAAGCAGGAACACTGCCTTCTCCTTAAACGTCTCAATTCCATCAGGGAAGAAGTTTTCCACCACAGAAGATTTATGTTGTGCAACCCTTTATTTGCCCAAGTGGACTTGGCTTTCACTATTTTTTTTTCCCATGACTCTTTGTAGAGTCACAGCTGGTTTATCCAATTCCTTGAGATTATGAAACACATTGTTGACTGTGATGTGCTAAAAGTAAAGATAAAATAATTAAAAAGTGATCTTTTTCATCTACTATTGGGTGGATTACCCAAACTTAAATCTATTAGACTGAATGACATATAATATGATTTGCACCCACCATTTTAGCAAATAATACAGTTATCACAGGATCACAGGAAAATTCAGGCTGGCTGGGACCTGGAGAGGTCTCCAGCCCAGACTGTGCCCAGAGCAGGCTCAGATGTGGGTTTAGGTGGGGCTGCTCAGTCTTAACTCAGTCAAGGTGTGAAAGTTCCCAGGTCAAAGCTGGACAAATCTCCCTGGGCACTGGCTCCACATCTGGACAGTTTGCATTGGGAAAAGGCTTGTTGTTATCCCCACCTTGAGAATTCCATGTTCCAGCTTGTGCCACTGCATCTTGCCCTTGCATTATGCAGTGCTGCGAAGAGCTTTGTCTACTCCATCCCCTCCCATCCCCTCAGGTCTGTTCCAGGGATGCTCCCAATTTGTCCCTTCCAGCTGAGCCAGGCCTGGTCCCTTGGCCTCTCCACAAAGGATAAAGGCTTCAACCTTACCTTCTCAGTGGCCTCCCCTGAACCCAGCCCAGATTCTCAGTGTTTATAAGTATTGTATATGCTGTTATCTTCTATGTACCCTGTGTATCACCGAATTCCTCAGGGTTCCTTCAGTGAAACAATCTATTTGTGAAGTCAATTTGTCAAATGGAAAAAAAAAATCAAGCAGACATATTTTTTGAGCGCATTGATCATAAAGCTACGGTTGAGAAAGTGCCCAGAACAGATAACATGCTACCCAAATAAGCAAAAAACTACCTCTGCAAAAGTTTACTTAAGCCCTGATTTAGGTGATTCATTGTGCTCTGGCTGGTATGGTTTAAAACTATATTAGAGTAAATTTGTGCAAGATGTAAAAGAAAGGCCTAAGATCTTAAATGTGAGTGTAAGGCCTCAATCAACTCACTCAATAAGAATTTTGAAAGGGCTTATGGTGGTTCATGGACTCTGAGTTGGACACACAGCAGAAATACCACAAGATATTCTCAAGAGGTCAAAACAGCTTTACTGTCAATCATTAGAAAATCAGAGAACTTTGGCAAAAGGTTTAGTACAACATTCAATCAACATAAAACACTTCTCACAGCATTAACTTTGCTCATTCAATTTCTTTAAATTTCTTTGATGTTAAGTTACTCAAAATATTGCAAGAAGAGGGAATTAGAAGAAGGAGAAAGACAGAAAGAAAAGATATAGAAAAACACACCTATAGCTACCAAATCCTGGGTTTCCAGGGGTGTTCAGGTAGAAACTCCAAGAGGAAGGTAGGGTCAAGAAAAATGTGAAGGCTTCCTGCTCGCCCTTAAATACCCCTTAGCTTTCATGGCCCTCCCCTCAGGTGGGACTTCTGGTCATTCAGCCACTCAGGACCTGGGCTCGGGCAGAGTGGAGCCCTGCCTCTAGTGTGCGATCTGGAATACGGGCTCTAGGGCTGGGGGGATGTGGGGCAGTTCACTGACTCACCAGGGAAAACCTCACCTGTCCCCTCTCGGCCCCACACATGCATCCCAAAATGTCTTGAGACATCAATCCTCCCAATGCCTGACAGCGAGACATCATGAGAGTTCTTTCTACACAGGGCTATACGAAAACAGTTTCAGTGGTCAAAATTATTAAGGGTGAAATTGAATATTTAGTTTGATCTGAAACTAAATAAGTCTCTTTTGAATGCATATACAGAGACAGTTCTTTAAAAATTAAATGTAGTTAAAAGTAAAAAGAAAATTTTGTATGTAACATCCATAGTTTTCACTTGATTATAAATATTTTATAATGAAAATTATTTGTCTGAACCAGTATTTGCAGCCCTAATGTTCATGTCATAGAGTTAACAATCGTAGCATTTTTCCTGGTCTGTATCAGGAATAGTGTGGCCAGCAGGACTGGGGAAGCTACTTGGCGCAGGTTAGGTTGCACTTTGCTGTGTTCAGTTCTGGGCCCCCCAATTCCAGAAGGATGTTGAGATGCTTGAACGTGTCCAAAGAAAGGCAACAAGTTTGGTGTAAGGTCTGGAGCGCAAGTGCTATGAGGAGCCAGCTGAGGGAGCTGGGATTGTTTAGCCTGGAGAAAAGGAGGCTTAGGGCCGACGTTATCACACTCTACAACTGCCTGAGAGGACGTTGTAACCAGGTGGGGTTGGTCTCTTCTTCCAGACAACCAGAGACAGGACAAGACGTCACAGTCTTAAGCTGCACCAGGATAAGTTTGGAGATGGGGAAGGACATGAGGAAGAAGTTTTTCACAGAAAGAGTGATTGGACGTTGGAAGTTGGTGTCCCAGGAGGTGCTTAAGACTAGATGTGGCAGTTTAGTGCTGTGGTGTAGTTGATAAGAGAGTGTTTAGTCATAGGTTGGACTTGGTAATCTCAAAGGTCTTTTCCAGCCTAGTTAGTTCTGTGATTCTGTGATTCTGTGAATGCGAGCTCTGATTTATATGATTTTTCTGTTATTAAAATGTTGTTTAATTGTAAGATTCCATGTATTACAAAACAATCAGTTAGGATTTAATTTTAATGAAGTAGCACTAAAAAGTCTGGCAGAAAGTCAGACTTTCTCTGACTGCAATATAAAGGTTTGTTCTCTTCCACAGAAAGGCTATAATTCAGACATCTTGGATAGGCAAGCACTTAAGTATATTTTAAGCAAGAAAATATTCCCAGTCACTTCAAGATGAGCGTCCTTTTGCTCCTCAAGGACACACAGGGACTTAAATGACTTTACTGATTTAGAATCTAAACTTTTCCTATGAGACGCTAAAGCCGACAAAATTTTCTTATTTGCAGAATATAATTTCAAGTACTACAGACAGAAGCTGGTAAAAAAGAGATCATAAGTCTCCAAATAGGTTCTTTCATAATAATACTAAATTGCAGTGTAGCACTTTGAAGACATTAGATTTCAAGTAAACACACCTGCACCAGTATTAATTTGTGACTCAGTCAGGAAGAGACTCAGTGAGGCACACTATTAGGCATTATAAACACAGGGTCTAACATAGATATTTCAAGAAAACTAATTTCATATCTGTTAACAGAAATTATATATTATCTATCAGATTTTGCTTTAAATAATATTAAAACAATCTATAACCACAGTTTCAAGGAACATACACAAAATAGCCTTTGTTATAATTTTCTAGTATTTCCTCTTACTAAATGAAGTTGAAATTCCCCTTTATTTCTGTCTCCTCTTGAGGTTTAAGGAATTATTTATATAATGGTGATCACATTATGCTAAATTATATAGATTCTTCTACAATGTGTCTTGAAATATGTGTTGTATGTTTATGACTTTTAATAAATCATTTGTATTCTATCCATTCATCCACAAACTTTCTTGCTATTTTATTATTAAAGGTAGGGATGAAGGAGGTGAAAGTTCCTTTAATATTTTCATTTTGAGGAAAAAAACACCCAGTTTTTAGAAAAAAAAAGCAAAGTTGTTTAGAGAATGAGTGAATAGGCATGAGAAATACTAAATAACTCTTTATTTCCTCTGGATCCATTTTTTTTTCTTTTTCTTTGCATTTATTGAGATATGGAGAATACTGAGAAGGAGCATAAGACATGATGATTACTTTTATTTCCTTTGATAGAGAAGTTTACTACTTTCTACTTTCCAGTGTATATCAGGTATTTTGAGTGTATGTGTCATCCTCAAAAAGATATGCTTCTTCAGTGTGATTCTTAAATCAGAAAGAAATGTGTGGGCACCCATATAAACCTCTGTATATTCAATCTAATCACTATGGAGACTAAATTGACATGTTAATAAACTACAAAGATCAGAATTACAGTGATTGTTGAAGCAAATCATTGATTGTTCCTGGTCTACAGGGTAGAAACTTGTTCAAATGTGGGAAGCAGTTTAATAGAAGAAACAGAACAGAGAGGAGAAGAATAGACAGTAAAAAAGTGCATGAATGGCGAGGAAGAATCTGAAACTGAGATAAAGATCATGTGTTGCAAGACCTTGAGGACAAAATTGAATTTTTGAAGTTAATACACATGTGCATACAGACTCAAACAATGCTTAACTAAATAGAAACATTGCAAGGACAAAATGAAAAAAGCAATAACAGGGCTTAAAAAAAAATTAAAAAAAAAGTTTTCCGTAGCCAAGAAATAATTTCAAACTTTTTGGTACAAAGCAGCTAGTATGCAAACATACTAGCTCATCTGTGTATGTATCTCTTTTTTTTGCGTTCAACACTCAGTGACAAATACCTAAAAATGAAAGTGTGACACACCCTCTTACAGTTTTGCTCAGTCTGACATTGTTCAATTCATTCCACCACTTTTTCTTCATCCTTACAAAACATTTTGAGCCTTTCCCAGCTTGGGAAGGCATACATTTATGTTTTTGCAGTAATCTATCCATGGCAAGCCTGCTGACTACATCAAATTTCTATCATACGAAAAGGGAGATTTTCCCAAACCCTTTGTGTTTGATTAGTCTATCAGTGCCCCACGTTAGTCGAGACCTTCGTGCCTGACCAATCTGTCAGTGTTCCATCATGGGGACCCTCCATTGAACAGTCTGCTGAATTGGAGGGCAGTTTGATTTCCACTTTCAGGGTCACAGGCAAACAGAAAGACCCCCTCCCAGGCCCCACACCTTTAGTTTTCAGTGCCTCAGGAAAAATCTGACGTACACCAAAAACATGAGAGAGATCGCCTTCCAGGCTGCCACAATCAACTATGTTACTCACTGCCAGCAACTGTTAGTGTCCTTGAAGGACTCACACATAACAGTTTATGGAGTAACGCTCTTTATTAATATCATAGAAAATTGTGACAGGTTAAGGTTTGAAGATTGCCAATGATAGTGTCTGGTTGCAAAAGTGTGATCAAAGCAATAGAGTAAAAAGGCCTAATTCCTAACAAAAGCTAGATCAAAATGATCATTCAGCCTGCATAAAGTGCAGTTCTTACGCAATAATTGTTGCTATGGTGGAGAAGACAGTTTCAGTCTGTCAACTGAAGCTACAATGGAGACTTCTCTATCTTCTTCCCATTTTTAACTTACTTTGATATTCATTTTTCTGTTAAGGTGGAGTTTAAATGATTCTAGTAATACATCATGTTCAGTGGGGAATGGTCATACCTTGAAGATAGGTAATGTCTGTATTACATTGGAGGTAACCTTTGGAGATGGAGGTGAACATCTGTGATCTTGGCATGGTTGCTGGTTCAACAGCAGCCCATTGTTCTCCCTCTGTTGACAGCTGCTCTGTGGCTTATCAGCTACAAGGCTCGCCCTCTTGCAGGGATTTTAGCAGGGGCTGGTCATGATGTCTGCACTCTGCTCCACCTTCCATTTATGCCCCTTCAGCATGCGTAATGTGTGGAACGCTGGGCATGCTGACCTCATTCCATTCAGGGAGTAGCAACATCATTTTCTCCCTATATTATTTTATATTGTTATAATTGTATCTGTAACTTTCCACCCCCTCCATCCTCCGTGTTCATCCCCTCATAACATGTATGCTGACTGCAATTTTATCCCCGGGCTTTTCCCCACGGGTGGTCACATTAATTATTTATATCTGTTTGCATTCCAGTAGGCAACTTTCTTTTCCATCACTGTTCTTTTTCTCTGGAAGTAAAAATAAAAAAAAAAAACAAACAAACAAACAAAAAAGCCCAAACAAACAACCACCACCAACAACAAAACAAAGGAAAAACCCAACAAAAAACCACTGCCAAAAACCCCACCAAAAACCCCACAAAACGAACCAACCAACTCCAAACAAAACCCCTGAAAACAAAACCAAGCCAGCTCCTCCAAACAAGCAAATAAAAAACCCCCACCAAACAAACCAAATTCCTTGCTTCTAGATATGATTCCGTACAAAACCATGGGAGAAACTGGTATTAATGCTGTTCTTACACACTTATGAGTTCAGTGAAGGGAATCCATACTGTAAGATCTGAATATGAAATTACATTTTTGGAGACATGTTATAAATATGATTTATTTAAAACTGAGTAAAATAGTCTTTAAGACAGGCACATATGAAAGATTCTTTCTTTATTATATATGGACTTAATGATACTTTTTTAACATCTAGTAGGTATTATCTGAAAGCTGTCTCTAAAACAAATAAGCAAGAAACAAAGAAAAATCCACAATCGGTTTCACTAAAATGTGTGCATGCAGTTTTACCCAGAAGCAGTTTAAAAAATAAAGTGCAATGGGTTTTTTACAATCATTACACTGATGTGGAGAGCAAGAGCCCTGAGGTCTTGCAGGAATCTAATGTCTGCAGTGCGTATCTGTGCAGCACAACTGCCAAATCATTAAACCACCTTCAAACAGAAGTCCTACCTGGGACAGGTGTTAGCACAGTGGGTACCGAGGAGGATAGAGGTGGTGTTGGATGCTGTAAAAGACAAATATTTTACAACTCAAATTATGAGTGGACTACTACAGATCTCGCTACAGCTGAGCAAGGCTGATGCCAGCCATTGATTTAATGTTTGCACACACCAACCCTCACTAATTCAAAGAGGCAAGGTCATTTTAATTCTCTTTGTCTGCTTTTTTTTATTAAAGCAGCAAGTGCTCCCAGGAAGTCTGCAAAAATATCAAGCATTGTGTTTATAGTTTAGCTTATCAGCCAAAATTAGAGGACAGATTTCCTAACAGGGTGTTACACAAGAGTCCTTTGACTTATGAAGCCTTTGACATAATCACAAAATTGTTTAAGTGAGGATTTGTCCATTATACACAGAGAAAATAGATTAGTTTATTCATATGAATTCCAAAAAGGAAGAGACTAATAATACTAACAGATCTCAGGCTTTGCTGTATCATTGTGTTTTGCTGTCCAAAGTATTTCTATTCTTACTAAAGCTCTCACCTTCCCCCATGAGTATAGGATAGCAACACTTTGATACATGCAGTCTATATGTACATAAAGTTTTACCTGGGAATGTGAGTAAGAATAAATGGAGAAAAATTTTTTGAACATTGGAATGTGTGCTGAAAACAAAATTTCTATTTTCTTTTCTTTTTTTTTTTTTTTTTAAATGAAATCAGCAAGGTGAGAACCAGCACACCAAAAGTCTGGGTTTTTTTAAGCGGGATGCCATACTAAAAGCCGACATTATAGGCATTCCTCATGCACTGGAACATGATGGAGTGTATGACATAAAATAATCTCAAAATTATGTATGATACATATTTTTCTCCTCTCCAGATGTGTTTAATTACATTGTGCTTTGCCCTAAAGGAAACGATTTTTCACCTCGGCCTATATGCATGCAAGGATCAGAGAAGTCTACAAAACTAATCCACATGTCAAATACAAGATTTTAACATTGAATTATGAAAATGCTAAAACATACTAGATTTCTTTACCTTTTGCCCCCTTATCTTGGATTTCATCTTTAGAAAACATGCAAAAATAAATAATAAAGATGTTATATGCGAGTAAAGATATTTTGCACGAATTATTGCAATATTACAGTATTTCCTGGGCCAGATACCACTCTTCTTTACAGAATTTTATTATCCATGAATCAACAGAAAATTAGAAATCCAATCTGTTGCATAGATGTAAATGGTTAACAGGAACTGGAAGCAAGGAATATAAGGCTACCTTCATGGAAGTACACAGACAAAAACCATAGGTTATGATTTGAATTCAGTGCCACAAATACAGCCAGCATTCCTCTTCCTTCAATCTTGGAATATGATATCTCATGTTGTTTCTGGACTATATGTATATGAGTCTTCTTGGATGTGGCTTTAACAGAGGAAGGATCTATCCCTAAGGTCTTCCATTTTTTAGAGGAAAGTAGTGCTCCTGTAGAGTAGTAGGTAGACGTGTATTTCATGAAGTGCTAGAGAGAAGAAAAGATATATTCCATGAAAATATGACAACGGTCCTTGTCTCTGTAGAATTGTCAAAAGGACCCACCAGACTGCTTCAGGAATTTACTTATTTTGGGTGTCAACAGAATCCCTGTCTTAAGGGTGTTTTAGCTACATATTTGTTTTATGCGAGTATGGAAACCATGTCCTTGTAGAAAGGGATGTGAATAATTTTTGTAGGATTTTTTTTTCTTATTCAAGCTGGAAAATATAAATTTTATACTTTGTGCTTGGCAGATTGTAATTCACAGACTAATTCTGATATATTAAGGAAGGCCAGAAACAGTAGTTAACATGACAACACCAACCAAAATTAATGTTGTATGTGGAGAAACTTAAGTTTTAAAGAGGGAACTCAGAAGCAGAGTTCACAAAGGCATTTGAGAAAAGAGTCTGTTAGAATTACCTGATTAAAAGACTCTCTAAGATGATGTAATTGCTAATAATTTCTAGTTGCTGATCGCACTAGTTTAGAAGATAATATTAAGACAGAGATAATCTTAACTCTTCTCAAGGAAAGAGGTATACAGAAACTTCCTCCCCAAAACCCAACTCAGTTTTCCAAACTAATTTGTGAAACCTGAAGTTTGCATATCATGCACTCACACAAACTTAGAAATTGTTACCAGGGGAATTCTTAATCAGAATGTTGATAGAAACACCTGGAAATTTCATCAATCCCACTGCCATAGGAAAGTCAATAGTAATTTACCAAGAATTTAATCAAATTTTAAACCAAACGGAATAGACATCTACAAAACTATCTACATTTAATATACATTTGACATTAATCTAAAGCACTTTTCCAGATAAGCATTTTCACAATGTATCTTCTGTCTTGCACAAAGTTTTTTAATTCCTGTCTTATACAGCAAATGCACCGTCTGTCTGTCTTATGTTTCTGCAGTCTGACACACCTAGACTTCAGTCTAGACAGGATACCAATATAGTGAAAAAATTGACTATAAGAATGATAAATTGTGGAAGCTAAAATAAGTTGGTGAAAAGTGAGAAGACAGTTTATCCTTTCTTCTGTTTGGTGTTTTTTTCCATTAAAAAATACTGGCACTGCCTATCTTTATGATTTCAATACTCATCTGTAAGAGTTTGATACAAAAGACATATTGATAAAATACGGTTAGGAAACACACTGTCCAGCTACTCAGTGAACCAGATTCAGACTACAAAAAATAAATCCTTTCTTGTTTCTTGAATATTTAGAATGGAATCGAATAGATTAGACTATTTTGTAAGGTTGTTTCCCATCTTATATGGACAGAGTTGACTATGCTCGAGTTTATGTCTATTCACCTTCATTCTTATTTGAATTCATTTGGTATTTTCCAACCTGCTCACATTCCATCATCCTTTCAAATTTCAGCATACTTGAAACACTTTCCTGCACATCACCTGCACATTTAGGAAATATATTCTTTATTATTCAGTTTGTTGATGAAAATACCAAGTATTATTAGACATATGGAGGATCAAATTCCTTCTTTGAGATCAAACTATCTAATATGATTCTCCTGTATTATCCTTTTCAATACATTTTACAGTTGTTACATGAAAGTCATATTTTTCTTTCTTATGACACAGTGTCAGAATGACTAGCAAACAACAAAGACACCAAACTGAGTGTTTCAGTTGACACACTTGAAGGATGGGAAGCCGTTCAGAGGGACCTGGGCAAGCTCAAGAATTGGGACCCTGAGAATCTCATGAGACTTAACAAAACCAAGTGCTGGTGCTGCACCTGAGTTGGGGCAACCCCCAGTATCAACGCAAGCTGGGAATGAACCAATCAGAGCAGGTCTGCCCCGAAGGACTTGGGGCTGCTGTGGGTGAGAGTCTGGACATGACCCAGCCATGAGCACTCCCAGCCCAGAGAGCCAAACGTGTCCTGGGCTGCATCCAAAGCAGCTCTGGTGAGACCCCATCTGCAGTGCTGCATCCAGCTCTGGGGTCCCCAGCACAGGAAGGACATGGACCTGATACAGTAAGTCCAAAGGAGGCCAACGAGATGGTTAGAGAGATAGACCACCTCTCATATGAGGAAAGGTTAGGGAATTGGGATTGTTCAGCCTCAAAAAGAGAAGGCTTTGGGGTGACCTAATTTTGACCTTCCCGTACCTAAAGGGAACCTACAAGAAAGATGGAGAGAGGCTTTTTACAAGAGCATGTAGTGACAGGACAAGGGGGAATGGCTTTAAAATGAGCATAGTTTAAATTAGATATTAATTAAAACTTCAAGAGTGATGAGGCACTGGAAGAGACTACCCAGAGAATCTGTGAATGCCCCATCTTTGGAAGCATTCAAGCCAGGTTGGGTGTGGCACCAGTCTAGTGGAAGGTGTCCCTGTCCAGAGGAACTAAATTATCTTTAAAATCCCTTCCAACTGAAACCATTCTATGACATCCACTGCTTCTATTTAGTCTAGAAGGAGTGACAGTTTATTAATTCAGTTTTAATCCACCATGTCTGTTTTTAAGTAATTCTCAGTTTTTACTAGGCATTACATGTTGTCTTCTAATTATTTACAAACAGTTCAAAATTTTGGCCTAATTTTTTCTAAAAAAAAAAAATTAGGCAAAATAAGCTGTTACACTAGTGTTGTTCTTTGTGGGAAAGAATCATGATGTGTAATTTTTAAATAAATTAAACAATTCTGGACTCAGTATTAAATGTTTTGGGACACCACTAGTGAAAGGCCTCCAGTTAGACCCTGTGCCACTGCTGACCCTCAGGAATCTGCCATTAAGCCAGTTCTCAAACCAGCTCACTGTCCTCTCATCTAATCCACATTTCCTGGGTTTGCCTATGAGAATGCTGTGAGAATCGCAGAATCATAGGTTGGAAAAGGCCTCCAAGATCACCGTCTTCAACCTTTGACTGAATACCATCATGTTACCTAAATCATACCACTAAGTGCCATATCTAATAACTTCTTGATCACTTCCAGGAATGATGACTCCACCACTTCCCTGGGCAGGCTGTTTCGAAGCTTAATCACTCTTTCCATGAAGAAATTCTTCCTGATGTCCAACTTGGACTTCCCCTGGCACAGACTGAAGCCATTTCCTCTTGTTCTGTCCCTGGTTACCTGGAAGAAGAGGCTGAACCCCCACCTGCTACAACCTTCTTTCAGGTGGTTATGGAGGGTGATAAGGTTTCCGAGACTCCTTTTCTCCAGGCTAAACAGCCCCAAACACACTTTAAACCCTTCAGCAGCTTTGTTGTCCTTCTCTGGACACACTCCAGCACCTCAAAGTCTTTTCTTTTTTCAGGGGTCCAAACTATAGTGACAGCCTCACGAGTGCTGACTACAGAGGGACGATTTCTTCTGCAGTTCTGTTGGCCGAACTATTGCTGATGCAAGTACAGGGTGCCATTGGCCTTTATGGCCACCTGGGCATGCTCTAGGTCATGTTCAGATGGCTGTCAACCAACATTCCCCAGTCCTTTCCTGCCAGGAAGCTTTGTAGCCACTCTGCCCCAAGCACTGCCTGGCANAGGTTGGAAAAGGCCTCCAAGATCACCGTCTTCAACCTTTGACTGAATACCATCATGTTACCTAAATCATACCACTAAGTGCCATATCTAATAACTTCTTGATCACTTCCAGGAATGATGACTCCACCACTTCCCTGGGCAGGCTGTTTCGAAGCTTAATCACTCTTTCCATGAAGAAATTCTTCCTGATGTCCAACTTGGACTTCCCCTGGCACAGACTGAAGCCATTTCCTCTTGTTCTGTCCCTGGTTACCTGGAAGAAGAGGCTGAACCCCCACCTGCTACAACCTTCTTTCAGGTGGTTATGGAGGGTGATAAGGTTTCCGAGACTCCTTTTCTCCAGGCTAAACAGCCCCAAACACACTTTAAACCCTTCAGCAGCTTTGTTGTCCTTCTCTGGACACACTCCAGCACCTCAAAGTCTTTTCTTTTTTCAGGGGTCCAAACTATAGTGACAGCCTCACGAGTGCTGACTACAGAGGGACGATTTCTTCTGCAGTTCTGTTGGCCGAACTATTGCTGATGCAAGTACAGGGTGCCATTGGCCTTTATGGCCACCTGGGCATGCTCTAGGTCATGTTCAGATGGCTGTCAACCAACATTCCCCAGTCCTTTCCTGCCAGGAAGCTTTGTAGCCACTCTGCCCCAAGCACTGCCTGGCATTGTTGTCACCCAAGGGCAGGACCCAGCAATTTTCTATGTTGAACCTCGTGCTACCTTGGCTACCTATTCATCTTGTCCAGATCCCTCTGTAGAGCCTTCTTACCCTGCGGCAGATCGACACTCTGACCCAATTTAGTGTCATCTGTGAACTTGCTGAGGGAGTTCCCCTTGTCCAGATCATCAGTAGAGACACTACACAGGACGGGCCAGCCACATTATTGAGCCTTAGGGAACACCACTGGTGACCAGCCAACAGCTGGATATTGTTCCTTTCATGGCCGCTCTCTGGGCCTGCCCATCCAGACAGTTCTTAACCTAGCAGACTGCACCTGTCCAAACTGTGGGCTGCCAGCTTCCCACAGAAAATACTGTGGGAGACAGTGTCAAAGGCTTTGCTGTAGGCTGGGTTGGGTACATCCATACCCTTTCCCTCATCCACTGAGTGGGTCATCTGGTCATAAAAGGAGATCAGAGTGGTCAAGCACAGAGACAGTGTCAAAAGCCTTGCTTAAAACTGATGTAGACAATATCGACTCATCTCCCTGTTATTAGCAGAAGGACTGCATTGGCACTAAAAAATTTAGTACAGGTCCTGCTACCACTCACTAAGAACTGTGTTAGAAGTTGTAACTATTCTTATCAACATTTCTTTTGTAATAGTATTCTTTTTTTTTTCTCTGCAAACATCACATCTTCACATCTGGGAAAGCAGCAATTCTTTGTTTAGATGTTTTGATTTGATTTTGGATAGGAATACATTTTTGGCTTTGTGTAGAAAGTATGGTTCTTAGCTCTGCAAATTGAAAAGGTGCAGTCCAACAAATCAGTGGAGAATGATGGTAAAAAGATTTATTTTTAAATTGTTGAGAAAATGAATACTTGTGGTATTTTTTTGAGCAGACTTCTGCAAAAGATTATTTTGAGCATTAGGCTATGGTAATCAAAGACCAAGATTGCTGTTAAAATGCATGTATTCATGTGGTATTTCTTTATTGGTTAACATATTTGAACATTTCTAGTTCTTCTGCTTCTACAAATGTATTTATAGAATAATTTCTTATTAGTAATATTAATCACACATATTGCATTTTATATGTTGGCATTTCAGATTTTATCCTTATGCTCTTAAGCTAATGCTCCTGATTGATATAACTCTACTGGAGGTGTCACTGTGCTGACAGAAGCAGATTTTGGACAGCAGAAATGAATTAATATCACTCCATAAATACCTGATAGGTCATGTGAGACATGAAAAATAGCTTAGGACAGCTTGTGATCTATTGAAGAAACCCTGTTTATATCCTTAAACTTCAGAATTCTCCGGTTTGAGTGTTAATGTTAAATTTTACACAGAGTAATATTATATCAATAATAACTGGCAAAGATCTAACCATTTTCTGCAGTAACCTGTAACCCAGTCTCCTACTTGAAGATACCTTTTCTTTTTTCTTCTGCTCTTTGTAGCAGCAACAGACAATAACAGACAAAATATTTCTTCATCAGTACATTCTGTCACTTAATAGCATTTATAAACACTATTTCTTACTGGCTACTTATAGTTAAGATTGACAACATGGTACTAACAGGATGGAGAGAATTACTGCAATGAAGACCAAGTGATTGAATTACCCTTTCATCTCAATAAAACTCCTGTGAAATATAAAACCTGATTCACATTTCATAAACTTCTGCTGAATCTATCATTAGTTGAAAACTTGAGTGTTCTGAAAATATCTATTAAAAAACCACAGAATATCTGGGGTTCGAAGGATCTCTCGAAGCATCATGCCCAACATGTACTGCTAAACCAGGTCGACCTAGAGCAGGCTGTACAAGATCAAGTCTAGGTGGGTTATGAGTATCTCCTAAAGAAAGGGACTCCACAACATGTATGGGTAGTTTGTTCCAGTGCTTGATCACCTTAAAACAGAAAGAGAAGTTTTTCCTCATACTCAACTTCCTGTATTTCAGTTTGTTCCAATTGTCTCTTGTCCTGTCTCTGGGGACCACTGGAGGCAGTCTGGTCCCATCCTCTTGACATCCATCCTTAAAATATTTGCACACATTGATAAGATCCCTGTTCAGTTGTCTCTTCCCCAGGCTAAACAGGCTCAGCTCCCTCAGCCTTTCCTCATAAGAGATGATGCTCCAGTTCCTCAATAATCTTTGTAGCTCCCCACTCGACCCTCTCCAGTAGTTCCTTGTCCCTCTTGAACTGGACAGCCCAGAACTGGACACAGTATTCCAGGCCAAGGTTCAGCAGTGCAGAATAAGAGGATAGGATCTCCTCCCTCAACCTGCTCGCAGTGCTCTTCCTAAGGGACTCCGTGGGCCTTCTTGGCCACAAGGCCACACTGCTGGCTCATGGACAGCTCGTTGTCCACCAGGACACCCACGTCCTTCTCTAAGGAGCTCCTTCCCAGCAGGTCAGCCCCCAGACTGTGCTAGTGTGGGTGGGGTTATTCTTCCCCAGGTGTAGGACCCTGCACTTACTTTGTCGAAATTCATTCGGTTCCTCTCTGCCCAACTCTCCATCCAGCCCAGGTCTCACTGCATGGCAGCACAGCTCTCTGGGGTATCACCCATTTCTCACAGTTTTGTGTCATCTGCAAACACTCTGAGGGAAACTCTGTCCCTTCATCCAGGTCACTGATTAATGAGCTGAACAAGACTGTACCCTGTACTGAGCCCCAGGGAACACTGCTTGCTATGGGCCTCCAACTGGACTCTGCAATCAGCCTTCGAGCTCTGCCTTCAGCCAGTTCTTGATCCTCCTCATGTCCATTCATCTGACCCCCATCTGCAGAGCTCACCTGTGAGTTTGTTATGGGGGACAAGGTCAAAAGCCTTGCTGAAGCCCAGGTAGACAACATCCACTGTCCTCTCCTCATCTGCCCTGCCCAGGCAATCAGCTTGATCAAGCATGATTTCAAAATCTTATGTTCCACTTTAAAGCAAGTTATTCTTACAGATCGTACACTAGTGGATTTGACAATGTGAATACAGATTGTCTACCTCATTGCCTTTGCTTTTTTGCTACACTTAATATCTTAAATACAGATATTTTCCATGGTTTTATTTAATTCCTTTAGAACACTATTGTGATGACATAAATATTGGCATAATTATCCAGAGCCTTGTAATAAAATCAATTAAAACATTGTAAAAAATGAGAAAAGGATAGAGAGAATAGTGTTGTCATTTCACTTGCAAAGCCAAAACCACAGAAATGGGAACAGTTGTTACTGTGAAATGTTCTTTAAATATATTTATTATCCTACATGTTTGTGAATAATTAAGCCAGTTCCTTTGAATAAAAATACAGGACTTGAAGAGTCTACTGGTTTTAATTTAGTATTATTAGGATTATGGAAGAAAAGTACTGATGATAATTCCTTAAACAGTCCCATCAGCTTTCAGGAAAATATATGTAAAAAAAAAGTAATACTTGCATCTGCAGAAAAGAACAATTTTCTTCTTCTTTTCTTTCCCTTTTTTTCTTTTTTTTCTTTTTCCTTTTCTTTTTCTTTTTCTTTTTCTTTTACTTTTTCTTTTTCTATTTTCCTTTTTTCTTTTTCTTTTTCTTTTTCTTTTTCTTTTTCTTTTTCTTTTCCTTTTCCATATAAGAATAACCTTTTGTAGTATTTTCTTTTCTTTTAAGACAAGGTATGGAACTGACTGGCTGTGTCACCTAGTGCTATAGTGTAGTTGACAAGGTTGTGATCACTCAAAGGTTGGACTCATTGACCTCAAATGTCTTTTCAAACCTAAATGAGTCCGTGATTCTATGAAACAGTACAAAATATGTCTTTTTGAGTCTATTTGCAAAAAAAGTACTTACAGGTCCATCTCAGGTTCTTTCTTTTTCCAGGGATTTAAAGTCTACTCTTAGGAGTATCTTTAACCAAATTCAAGACAAGCAAAATATCAAAAAAGAGCAAGGCACAGGTTATGGTGTTATTTATGGCTGCAGCATCTGTTCATCCCAAGACAGAATGAAAAGCACACACTGTGCTCAGAGGTGGTCTCTTTAACACAATACATTTAACACTGGATGTCTTGAAAATGGCTTTCCTGTGTTTGTGTAAGTATGTTTAACCTTCTATCTACAGTATCTTTAAATGTCATTTGACTGTGGCCAAAGCACAGAAATAATATTCTACTGCTACAAAGATATAGTAGAATTGAAAGTTTTCCTTCCTGGACATGCTCGTTTGGTTCTATCAGCATATAGATAAGCCACAGAAGAAAGAGTTTCATAAAGGAGATAAAGGTGGTTTGGCCCATTTCAATTTCATGAGTGTAACGGATTTTTTCCCTTGCCCAGTTTAAGTCTTTGCTTTCTGAACATGCGCAAATATTTTATTCTCACTATACTAAAAGCATTTATTTGTTGGGTTTTTTTTTGTTGTTCCTTCTTATGTCCAGTAAATGGCATCAAGTTCTTCTGCATTGTCTACATACTTTGAAACTACCCCTTTTGCACACACCTACGTGACTATACATATGGTCACATGTACATATATCTTTCTGCAAGTTCAGGGATCTGCACTGAAAAGAAGTTTGTGAAGAGCTTGAATATACATAGACCTTTTCCACTGCTCCCAAGTTGCATAGATTTATGAAAAAACCTTTGATATTTTCTTAAATGCAGTCACACAAATAACCTAAATCAGGATGAGGGTTTTCCCAGTTCCACATTTTCACAAAGTTTAAGTACTGTACATCATGCATTGACTTCAGCAGCACAGTGAGATCCTTTGTAACAGCTTTGGAGGGTATAAAGGAACAACAATTAATTTAATTGCCGTAGGTTGCAAGTGTCATATATGTCACCTGCAGAAACCAAATTTGCAAGGAGTCTCATCTAGAAATAATTAGCAAGTGAACAGGTTCTGTAGAATATCAGCATCTTAAATCTATTGCATGTTTCCACTGGGAATCAGAAGTTGACCACTTCTGTACTTTCATCAGAAAAAAAAGGTCTTTGCATTTTCTACCACTTATGGCTTAAGAAGTGCAGTGATGTGATTAACACCAATCCCTCCGGCACTATCTTTCCTAACTATTATATGTCTGTGGCGCTGCAACCTCCATTAGCCTGGAATTTTCTTGTCCTTTCTCCTTGATCCTTGGCTGCTGTACATTAAGTATCTTGATTCAATGGGCAGTACAAAAACAAAGCATGTACTGACAGAAATGGAAATGGGCTACTCTAGGATGGAGTATTGTTTATCCCCCTAAATTGTTTTTCCCTGTCAGTGCCTTGAAAGCACTAGAAAGTATTGTCTTACTTTCTCCAATAAAATCCTGCACACATATACCTTTAAATATGAAGCATACTGATTACTGTAATTTATTTGTTCTGAAGTATGTTTTGTCAGTCAATAAAAATATATGTATTTGCTGTGCAAGGCACATCATTTTATAGACACTTTTTAAGTAAAAATAATGTTTTGAAGTGATTCAGGCAAAATATTCATAATGGGAGTTTATTTTTTGTTTGGGTGAATAAGAAACTTAAAGACAATTAGCATTGAAATATAATTACCTTACCTAGAGAATTATTGATCTGACAGTCCTATCTTTTAGCACCATGCATCATATTTAAAATGAAATGTTTTGTTTAGCACCTACAATCAATCAATTAATGTAAATTATCTACAATACATTAGTAGTGTCAACTTTGTAAGGGAACATATTTACTTCGGTTATTTTCCCAGAAGAAAATAAGGGGACTTATGTTTATATGAAATAAAAAAGCCAGAATGGCTAGAGATAAATTAAGTTTTAAACTAATAAAAACCTCCTAGAAAGAAGTCCTCATCCATATAAAAGTTGTTTATTATTTATATGATTACATGGGTCTATCCACTCTTCTTGTTGGTCTTATTTGTGGTGTTTGGTCTCACAGTTGTTACGGGATTCAAAATTTTTAATGATGCTTTGTGGTAAAGACAGATCAATTACATTTCACAGAAGGAAAAATAAACCGACAAAATTAACTCAATGTCCTAGATTTCAAAAGGATTTTCTTTCAGTTTTTATTTTAACATTTTTAGCATTTTTTTTCACAGTGAGTAGCCCACATTAAAAAAATGTAAGAAAGACTCAAACCAAGGACTCTTTTTTTTCTTGCGGGTGAAATTTGTCTTAGTCAAAAGAATACCCCATTTAAAGAGCTTTTTTGTTGTTTGTCTAGGAAATAAGCACTGAGTTGTCCAGCTGTAGCAGGATGTATTTGGCACAAACACAGTAGCTGAACTCCAGAAATCAAAAATCATTTTAAGGCTGGAAATGGAATTTCCTGATTTTTAAGTCTAGGACATACAGTCCTTCAAGCTTCAGATTTAATTCATGACAGAAAATCTAGATTTTACTGGAAAAAGGATAGAAATAACTCAAGTAATAGACCTTCTGAACTAGACAATTGCTACAATTCTGTTTGTTAATTTTCCAGTTTATAGATTATTTTACTGCTTTGACATACATCCATATTTTCATATGATTATTTAATTATAAGCATAATATTTACGTTTCTTCATATTTCTCAGCATCTAACATTCTTTAAAATGTTAATATCTTACAGCAATAGTACTTTATTCATATTGAGGAAAATTATTCTTGTCTTATGGAAAATTCCTCTAAATGTAAATTAACTATATTCAGATTACAAATCATCATTGTTAGTGAACTTTGATCAAGAACCAGCAATTACTAGCAAACTGTCTCATAAAATGGCTAAGGAAGTGCTCTGCTGTTATTTCAGTTAAATGTGTTTATAATATGCACAATATTGTCCACGTGAAAATAAAACCCAGCTGTCTGAAATCTGACATGATTTATGGCAAATTATTAATGATGAACTTAACTCTGAAGAAGCAGAACAGGAAGGCAAAATACTGGTGGGAAGCTTCAGGTTTTAACAAGTTCATGGAACACCTGGTTATGAGCACAAAGATTTAGTTTTATCCATGTTCTGAAATCCTACTGCAAGTTGCCAATCCACACAAAAATATGCGTGTATCTTTTTATTCAATCTGGAAAGTTGAAAGCTACTAGATGTGATATTAGTCACATCATGATGTAAGAGCTTCTTGCTACAGAGACAGATGCTGCTACAGCAGACTAGTTCAAGGACTCTGTTAAATGGTCATGACTTCTTCCTTGCATGAAAAACACAGTTATGTTTCCAGGTTTTTACTTCCATGCTAAGACCCTATACATTTAACACAGAAATACATATCTATAATTGTCTCCCTATTGCCTGCAAACACCTTTATTTCAAGGGAGGTGTGATTGTATCTTGTACAAAAAAAACCCCAAAACTGCTATTAATATATAATTGAACATAATTTAGTTGCTAAAATCAAGATTTTCAAATAAATTACTACTACACAGCAGTAGTCTGATAAAAAAACATTTGAAACCAAAAAATCTTGTAATAACTGAAGACATTTTCAAATAGTTTTGAAATCAGCAAAAATAAAGAAAACAAGCTTATTTAAAATGCTGAGGAAGTTTTTATTGAAACTCAATCGGGTTTTGGTAAATACAATTAAAGACAGATAACAGTACAACTTCGAGTTTAAAACCTTTCTCTTACATGACATTCAAATACACATTTTTGTCCCTTGAGAAACTAAGAAGTCCTTCATGGTTCAATTTCAGCTGTATTTCCTTCTTTTTAGTGATGATGCTGGGAAAAAGAGAAGGAAAAAAGTCTCAGTAAAATGTTCCATTTAAAAGGTAGTTGAAATAAGTTTGTCAGAAAAGGATAAAATGTGAGGCTAGTTTCTGAGAAATAACTTTGTTGCATCTTTTATGCACAGTACTTCCTACTTTTGTTATAAGAGCTGCACAGACATTTCGTACTAGCCAATAGTGGAATATTGATCTAAATAATGATATAATATTCCATCAATGAGGAGCATATTATGGACCCTATATTTCTATGAGCATGCAGTTTTGGATTTTTTGTTTTCCAGGTTTTTTATTTGCTATCATAAAAAAAAAGTCAAGTATTATTGTCTGTAACCCTAGCACTATATATGTTTACTATTAAATAAGATGATTCTCTAGAATTACAGGATACAACCTATATATATCATCAAGAAACTGTGCCTGAGAGATCTTCAGATCTTTGTCTGTAATCAAGCTTTTTGTAGCAGATGTCGAAGCTTCCTGTTAATGTTCTTGTGCAGAAAAAGAAAGTTATCAGTAAATTCTCCTTTAAATACTCGAGTGTTTTTATGTTAACTTTTTTGTAAATGGAATTTTTTTTTTAAGTTTCCATAATGGATTTATTTATCAAGTATTTTCGTCAACATTGGTTGACTCATGATCCATGTGATGCACAGCTCCAATAAATAAGTTATGCCCCTAACTCATTCTAATTCCACTGAAAATTGACTCTGCTGTGGATTTCTATGCTATTGCATTCATAACAGTAACTCACAACAATTTTATTCTAGGCAGAGGACTTAGAGGAGAAAAAAAAGAGGAAAGAAGCATGTGGAAACAGACACTCTCAGACAGGGACTGACTAATTCACCAAAAGCTGTAGAAGGAAATGGGTCAGAAGCACGAGCAGAATGGAAGTCTGATGACTCCCACTACCTCCCACTAGCCACTACAATATTATACCTCACACTTTTGATGCTGAAATAGTGCAGGCTCTCTTAGTGAGATACTGGGACACTATTCCTTCAGCTCATATTACTTAATTACAAATTGTTTATTGTAGTACACTGAAACCAGAAGATAAAAGTTTATGCTTAAAAGATACAGAAATTTCTTTCAGGTGTTGTTAGGTTCACTTGTTAGTTAAGATTCCTGAACAGGTAAATGAGATCTATTGTGTTCCATACTTGTATATCAACACATGGAAACATTAGCTAGAGTAGTAAGAGAATAGATATCACGGTCTGGATTACTTCAGAAAATGTGAATGATCATTAGTTTTGTTAATATTGAGTAAGGGGCATAGAAAAAAAATAGGTAGGGAAGAGGGGAAAAGGCAAGAAAAGATAAGTACATGAGGAGGAAACAGAGAACATAAAAATAAATGAAAATGAAGAAAAAAACAAAGCAACTTAGAGACAACTTAATCAAGAAACAATAAATAGAATGAACATAAAGACAAAAAAAGTGATGTGAAAACTTGAGAAGTTAAGGTTAATTCCTATACGGTCATAAAATTTTCAACTTCCTGTTGCTAAATGGCATGTTACAGATTTACTTTGTATTACATCTTTAAAACATTGTTAAATAATACTTGCACAATGCAAATAATGTTTGCATATAGGCAAAATACAAGATATTTCTCAGTCCCATACTACCAACACTTTTTATTCAGCAGCTTTTTAGAAACTGGCATCAAAGTGATGTGTGCTTTTGAGTGAACTAGTTAGAAAAGCTGATTACTGATAAAAAGATCATCAAAAACTCCATTTCAAACAAGGACTATTGAGTAAAGATAAATAAATTTTCATTTAAAAGTGACCTTGAGTTTTGGAGGAGAGGAGAACATACATTTTATAACATAATCCTACAGCAAACCAGCCTCATTACTTAGAAAAATCAAATCAGAAATCTTTCCCTTAAGAAGTAACTTAACAGTGCTGTGACTACTAAAGACATTCCTTTAATTTCTTTCTCCAAGTATACCTCTATGCTAGCTGCTGGTAAATAACATTTGCGCATCTTTCTCTCTCTTAGTTGATTCAGGCAAAAAGCAGCAGGAGCAAAAACTTCCCTTGAGAGCATAGTCCAACAAAAGCCATGGCAGAAAAGTAGAACTCAGAGCTTGCGTACTTTGTGCCACTTGGCAGTGCTAGCGATCATTTTTCTTCACGTTTCTGATGGTGAGATCTCTCGCTATATTAAATATGTTTAATAGTTTTGTCATTCTTAAACCAGTGGAGCTCTAAGAACTCTGAAATTTCCTAGACAACAGCTGCAGTATACTGAATGCAGACTGACAACAGATTTCTTTACTTGAAAAAACTAAACTTTTTCATGAAGTTTTATGAACAATATGTTTTAAAAGAAAAACCAAATAGTTAAAATAGGCAAATTTAAAAAAATTGAAAAAGAAATTAAAAATAGTTGCAGCTGGTACTTTTAAGAACCTCTCAGCCTGAATCCAGACGAACAAAGTGATGTTTCCTGCCATTCTCATCTGCCAGCTCTAAACAGTTTTAAACACATTTGGAAGCATAAGCGTAAGACAGAACATCTGTCCAAGCTGCCCTCAAAACCCTGCGTGATTCTTAACAATTCCTCTGCTGCTAAATAATTTTTCATCCTGACTCTGCTTTCTAGGAAGGCAGGCCTGGAACAGGATCTAACAAGCTCTTCCTTGTCACCTCTGAGCCACAGCTCATTGATTAAAATGGTCTATAGCCTCCTCCTTTCTGCCATCCTACTTCCCACACAGTCTTTAAAATTACCCAGGGAAATATCTAAAGGAAGCTGAGTGGGTGAAGTGCTGTTCTGAGGAAGACTTGAATCCTAAACCCTAAAAGGGGCTTAGCAAGATTAAATTTTCCTTGCAACTTGGATGATTCTGCACTAAAATAAAAGTATTCCTGTAAGGACGTCTAGAACTGAATTTCAAAACTGCTGTTATTCCCTTGCATATTGCATCATGTCTAATCCACTTACTCGGAAGGGACAAAGAGACACCTCAGCAATTTTCCTCTTCGTAAGTTCCCATTTCTTCTATGAGTTTGTCTTGAAGGGAAAGAGCATGTGTAGATACAGAGGGTGACACTGAAAACATTGCTGACACTGCAAGAGGAGATAAAGGATTATATATATATTTTTATATATATATACGTATATATAAAATAAATTAATTCTATTAATTGTATAATTATATGTATTATAAATTTCAATTTGAAATTTTGAAAGATAGCTCATATGCAGTATGAAGTGTAAAAAAGAAATATAAAGATGTCAAAACATAGACTTAAAGCTGCATTCTAATAATTTTAAATACATATTTTACACATTTGTCCTTTTAACAGGTTTGTTTATATCATTAAAATTTGCTCTATCATGTTAAATACTGAAAGTCAAGTACGATTAAGCCACAAAACCCACTTTTTAATCTGCATAAACAATACACAGATTGTTGCTTAGGTATGCCTTTTTTCTCCATATTTCTCTTTATTATTCACCATTCTACTTTCCTGTGTTTGAAAGATTTTGAAAATCTACCAAATCTGAAGACAAGAACAACAGAATAAAATATTGACTGTCAAACTGTAAACATATAAGTAGGTTTCGTTTATAGCGGTTTTCATGAGTATCAGAGTGGTTGAGATATGGTTCAGCCAGGCTTCCATGGGTAGAAGATGATACAGACACAAAAAATTTGTCTCCAACAGTAAGAAGGCCATGAAAGAGGTCCTGAAATAGCAGTATGAATTCCAAAAACTTCATAGAAAGGAAGACAGGTATTTTACTGAGGTCCCAAGCACGTGCTAACTCTCACTGACGACAGATGCAGCCAACAGAAACACAGCCTTATGTCTGCATTGCACTCTCATCTATAATTTAGTTCCAGAATGTGGAGGCACCTGAAGTCCTTCCCACTTGTCCAGAGACATCAAATAAGATTCTGAGATACTGAGTGTCTTGAAACTAAATGTTTTCACATGAAGATAACAGCAGAAGACAGCCAAGAGTAAAATGTTTCCTTATCATAAGGTCCCATGCTGCCCTGAATCCCAGATTTACTTTAATTCATGGGCAATGTATTTGCATTAAATAATTGTTTGATAAATGTCTCAGGAAGATACTATGTCAGTCTTCTAAGAGTCCAGGCACCACTATTTCCATGGATGTAATTCACTTCCAGGTGCCATGAGACAGATTTCCAGAAACCTATTTTGGTAGGAGGCTTCTGGATGAGAATTTGAGAACACAGCTGTTGTTGCTGCCAGCCCAGCTGCTTGCTTTTGCATATACTCCCATGAACCACAGGAGGCTCACAAATGTAGATTTTGCAGCCAATGATCCACAGACAGATTGTTGGCAGTTTTGCAGCTACAAGGCAGAGGGGACCACATGTAGGGATACAACAAAGATTATCGTTATTTAGGCATACAAAGGATTTTCATGCTTATATTAGAATCTGACCAGAATTTGCTTGCTTTTTGCTTTGTGCACAAGTACTCTTCTTTCCTAGTCTCACACAGAACATGAAGAGCTCAAACTCTGATCCCTACAACCTTTCTCTTTCTTCTGGATCCTTTCCAGAGTATTGCTCTTTAGACATTGGCCACACTTCATACACGAATCACAAAGGAGAAGCCTGGAAGACTAAAGTTATATAATACAAATCAAATAAAGGGAATAATACACTGTGTTAGAGACAGTTGTAATGACACAAAACATTTTCTTTTTCTTTTTCCTTTTTTTACATCTGATACTGATGTTCAGGAACTGAGAGATTAAGTGTTATTATCTACAGAACGTCTATACCCTATCCACTGGCAGAGAGTCACCTATCTTTACAGCTTAGGGGAAATCTTAGTAAATGTCAGAATTTACAGACACGACAAAACTGCACCTTATGGTGGACCAATCTTGTGCCTTCAGTGCTAGATGAAACATCACTACTATAGAGGAACAGTAAAGATGCTTGAGTCAGAAGATGATTAAAAATCAAAATACCAAATATGCTGATTAAATAAACACCTTAGAAAAGCATTCACATGTTTGAACTATACAGTGGCAGGTCAGGGAAATCTATTGATGCACTTGATCCTCAGTTTGTCTTCATTTCAAATGCAATTTAATTACTGACAGTAACACTCATAGAAAGAATTGATTTCAAGGTACAAAAATGTACGTGTCAGTGCTACTCTTTCTTTTTTTTTTTTTTATTTTTAGAGAACTTAGAGAATGGGCTCTTATTTCCCTGATATTTTCATAGACTCAGTACTGATATTTTCAGAATCTTGCTTGTTATATTCTGTTACCAGACAATAGCAGCAACAGGAAAAAAGTGCATGAAATCAGACTCACACTCAGATATTGATCAGTGCCTTAGTTATCCATCAAGAGCTTAGTATGCTGACTGATGGAAAAGGAGATGCAACTACTTGATATTGATAGTAATAGGCTTTGCATCAACTTGTAATAAGAGAGGAATATGTGGGTTTTGGTCAAAATGTTAAGTTATGGCTTTGTCTGAACAATAAGACATGTTTCCCTCAGTTACTGATGGAGTGTTTTATGAGCATATATTTGCAATACAACCTGGAAATAGTACACTAATTTTACCATATAAATACCCGTCTTTGGGCAATTATCTTTCATATGTTTTTATTAGTATTAGACTATATGCATTTAATTTAGCATATTTAGTAATTAATTAATTATTTTATTTATAGTTTATTTATTTTTAAATTTATTTATTTATAGTCTTATGTTTGTGCATGCTTGCATAATGTATATGGTATGCTTGCACATGTATGATTTTATATGTATTTACAATTCCTGCACATTGCAATTCTGTAATGCATACATATGTCTTGACTCTTATGTATTAGTTATGCACATACCAGTAAATAACTGGGGGAAAATAAACAAAAAACAGAGAAAACACAGACTGATCAGTTGATCTCCCTGTCAGACAACTACAACAAACAAAATGAAATAAAGATGCATATGAATGAAAAAGGAAGAAAGAAAAGTTTAATAAATGTAAAGCCCAAACCTTTAAAACCCTTCCCTATACAGTCTATACTAGACCATTTCTCAAAGCATTGAACTATACCCTTAGGGAAAAATGTTTGCATGTGTGTGGCAGTTAATAATTAAAATTCTGTGAAGAGTGAATTATCTAAGTTAAAGCAACTATAATAATTCCATATTCTCCTGGTTTTAAAATTTATCAAATGTTTTAAAAAATTATATTCTTTTGTTTAGACTGCAGTTCCTCCTGTTAGTTCCAATACCTAATTACAAAGAACCTTACACAAAATGCTCTTCATATGTGCAAAATATATTCTGTAACATGTCAACAACTCTTGAACAAGATTTATGTCAGTCACAGAATTTCATCAAGCAGAGCTGCAGGCAGGAATATTTGTGGTGACATAAATACCACAAAGATTATATTATGATGTGACTAAAAGAAATATGTTTTCAAATTTATTTTTGTTTAAAATGCAAACTTTATTTAGAAATAAGCTCACGCATACAAAAAAGATGGATTTCAAATGTATACAGGTACTCATGCCCATATGTGTATCTGTATGCATTTTACCACAAGAGTTTGTGAACAGAATTTGTAAGTATTTATAGATGCTAAAATATTGACTTACAGCTCGCCTGTAGATAAGCTACAACATCCAGATTACACAGACTTCCTATACCTCAGTTCCTTCATCTGTAAAAATCTTACCTTCCTTATGCAGTGTTGTAAAGTTGATTAAGCACTTGTGATCTTCTGATAAGGTAAGAATTTTTGAAAGATAAATATTTGTAACTGTGAGGCACATATTTTTTTCTACTAAAAAAGTAATACCAAAATAAAGTCAATCATGTAACAGTAAAAATGAGTTTATTACAATTCTGCTCAGGTAGATTTAAAGTGGAAGTGCCTTTCTACAAGTGGAGGTGAAGTATATTCCAAAACAGTCCACAGTGAATGACATAAAACGGATTTCATATTTTAAGACTTAGAAGTAGCATTTTCAACAAACATCTTCTGAGGCAAAGACCTCTTTTTAATGAATGTAAGAAGGAAAAATACTCTAGATTGGATTTTTTTTCTGTATTCTTCAGTCTGTATTTTACACTGTGAAATTAATTTGTAAGCAGTCATAACCTCTTTTTGAGAAAAAAAATGGCCCAGGTATGCTGCTGGTCTATTCTAATGCAGCAAAGTTTATATTCCTGTGAAATTTTGAAAATGAAGAAAAACTTCACAATACTTGAAATGTAACATATTGATGCAAATGTATGTAGCAAGACAGTAAATTATTTTTGAGGAGAATAAAACAGAATGAAATAATTTAAAAATAACCAGGGGTATCACTTTGAAACACTGGACTTGATACACCAACAATGATAGCCACATTTTCCTTAGTATCACTGGCAGTATTAGCATATCTGTCAAAATGCATTTGATCAAATGTGCAAACCAAGCTGCACAACCACGTGGAGATTGGTGAAACAAAAGGAATAATCTCCCTTGTTTTTTGGCTACTAACATAATTTCACTTTCTTATTGAAAGACCTCAGGCCATTTTAGACTATTTTGATTCCTAAAACTCTTTTCCTTTCAACTGCTACTCAAAGTGTTAAGACAAGCACTCTTTTAAAGACATATTTTGATGAAAACTGAGTTTAAAGTTTCTTAGTAAGTTCTAACTTTTCAGACTTTTCTTTCACTACTCACGACTAAACTGTTTTTTAAAGTACCTTTTTCAGAAACTAACTAGGGAAGATGTTCCAAATCACTCTCTGAATCCTACCTCTCAAGGATAGTATGGCCACAGGGATAATATATCAAACACTGCAGACTGGGAACAGAACGGCTAAACAGCGGCCAGGCAGAAATGGACCTGAAGGTACAGACTGACAGCAGCTGAACATGAGCCAGGCTGTGCCCAGGTGGCCAAGAAGGCCAATGGCATCCTGGCCTGGATCAGCCATGGTGTGGCCAGCAGGGCCAGGGCAGGGACTGTCCCCTGTACTCAGTTCAGATGAGGCCACATCTTGAGTGCTGTGTCCAGTTCTGGGACGCCCAGTTTAGGAAGGATGTTGAGCTGCTGGAGCACATCCAGAGAAGGGCAATAAGGCTGGTGAAGGGTCTGGAACACAAGTCCTGTGAGGAGCAAATGAGAGAACTGGAGTTGTTTAGCTTGGAGAGGAGGACACTCAGGGGTGACCTCATCACTCTCTACAACTGCCTGAGAGAAGAGTGTAGCCAGGTGAGGGTTGGGCTTTTTTCCCAGGCAACCAGCAACTGGACAAGTGGACACGGTCTTAAGCTATGCCAGGGGAAGTTTAGGCTGGACATGAGGAAGACTCTGTTCACCGAAAGAGCAATTAGGCATTGGAATGGGCTGCCTGGGGAACTGGTGCAATCACCTTCCCAGGAGGTGCTTAAGAAAAGACTGGATGTGGCATTTTAGCGAGATGGTGTAATTGGCAAGGTGACGTTCAGTCATAGAATGGATTCAATGATCTCAAAGGCCTTTTCCAACCTAGCTTATTCTGTGATCCTCTGATCAAATGACTGTATTGTAAAACTATTTAGTCCCATATGATTTGTCAAATCAGATAATAGTTTGTGAAGTTTAGGTGAAAGATTCCATTATGTCAGAGAGACAAAAAAAAAAAAGAAAAAGTGTTGAAAAGAAAAAGTATATTTGACCAAATAAACTGCTTCTGTCTTCAGAACAGATAAAATCTGTAAATTTAGAAAAGTCAGAATTTGATACTTCCACTGTTGAGTCTGACTGTACTTGGATTCTAAGGATTATTTTGAACTGATCCACTGGGAGCTATGTGGGGTGTCTCTTTGATCTCCATAAATTTCTTTCTAATACTTTACATTTATCTATTAATTTTGTATGACTAACCTGATCTCCTTCTATGACATGGGCTGCAGCTAGATGATTTTTAGTATTTCTGTCAATCCAAACTCTTCTATGATGATTCTATGACTGATATGCCTCTATGAATAGGTGACCCACTTAGCAGGTGAGGGAAAGGCTCTAGGTATTGTCTACATGGATTTTAGCAATGTCTTTCACAGCATTTCCAGCAGCAGTGTCCTGGAGAAACTGGCTGCTCACAGCTTAGACTTGTGCACTGGGTTAAAAACTGACTGTATGGCTGGGCCCAGGGAGTGGTGGAAAGTGGAGTTACATCCAGCTGGTGGCAGGACACTGATGTTCCTCAGGACTCAGTACTGAGGCCAGTCTTGTTTAACATTTTTATCAAAAACCTGGGCAAGTGCCTTGAGGGCACCTTCAGTCAGATGACTCACTGATGACACCAACTTGGACAAGAATGTTGATCTCTTTGTGGGTAGGAGGGCATGATTTGGGATTTGTGGGGATTTGAACAGTCTGGATCGATGTGCTGAGCCCCAGGGTATGAAGTTCAACAAGACCCAGGGCTGGTCCTGCCCTGGGGTCACAACAGCCCCGGGCAGTGCCACAGGCTGGGGCAGAGTGGCAGGAAAGCTGCCCAGGGGAAAAGCCCTGGGGGTGCTGTGACAGCAGCTGAACATGAGCCAGGCTGTGCCCAGGTGGCCAAGAAGGCCAATGGCATCCTGGTTTGGATCAACAATAGCAGCCAGCGGGACCAGGGGCATAATCATGCACCTGACCTTGGTACTGGTGAAGTTGCACCTCAAATCCTGTGTTCAGTTTTGGGCCCTTCACAAAAGGAAAGGCACTGAGGTGCTGAAGTTGTCCAGGGAAGGGCAACAAAGCTGGTGAAGGGTCCATAGCACAAGTCCTGTTAGGAGTGGCTGAGGGAGATGCCTTTGTTTAGCCTGGAGGAAAGGAGGCTTGGGCTAGACCTTATTACTCTCTAAAACTACCCAAAAGGAGGTTGTAGCCCGGTGGACATCAGTCCCTTCTCCCAAGTGACAAGCAACAGGACAAGAGGAAAAGTCCTCAAGTTGCACTGGTGGAGGTTTAGATAGGGTATTAGAAAAACTTCCTTCACTGAAAGAGTTGTCAAGCACTGGGACAGGCTGCCAGGGAAGTGGCTGGATTACTCACCCTGAAAATATTTAAAAGATGTGTAGATGTGGCATTTATGGACATGGTTTAATGGTGGCCTTGATAACATTAGGTTTACATTTGGACTCAATGCTCTTAGAAAAATCCTTTTTTCCAATCTAGGATTTGATGATTCTAATTAATTGTGTTTATGATCAATGTCACTATTTCACATTAATACTACATCATCTGAGCTCTACAACCAGCCTCAACACCAGTTTATTTGCAGATTTTATGATGATTTGTATCTAGCTTTAGAACCCTGGAATTTTTGGAGTTATTTAAGGCATGGTTATTTCATACTCCCTTGCGTCAGAAGACTGAGGCTGAATATGCAGGATGCAAGTTTCTGTTACACCTTTTGAGGGTATCACTCTCTGAATAATTTGCTACCAATTTTCGTATGCATAGAAAAACTGCATTGCAAGATGGTCTGCAACTTCTATTGAAATAATTCTTAGCTTTATGATTCCAGAATAAGAAACTTTGTAGAGACTGGGAAGCAGATTTTACCACTATAGAGAACTACATTGTTTCACACTTGTGCATGTGTTTTCTGAAAATTTTCCAAACTAAAATGAAATATACTCTTTCTTTCTCTTCTGCTCTTGGAAAAAACCTTGTATGCAAAATACCATCTCTATATTTTTTTCTTTTGACTAGAAGAAGAGAGAAGAAAGTGAAACACCTTGAAAACTGTACATTAAGAAAAATACAGTTTGTTTTGTTTTGTTATAAGGTGTACATTTATTTGCAGGTATTCTGTTAAAAAGTTCTAAGTGAAATTGGAGACCGTATTGTTGAATTTGAATTTTTAAAAAAATATATTAAATTTATAGTTTGCTTTTTAAAATATAGTGAAATATAGCCAAGAAACCTGTGGTTCTGTAGTGGATGTTAGATTGGTGGAGGATTAAAATGTGCACTCCCTGCCTAATATTCATAACTAACACAACTAAGTTAAAGATAGCAGTGATCTTCCGAAAAGCTGAACAGAGGCCTTCATGACTTGTCATCATTAAAAATGCGCTGGCAATCCTCACAAGATTAACCAAGGTTAGCTTTGGAAAAAATCCAATTTAGGTAGTTGCAATCTGTTCACATAGATTATTCCTGCATTCTCATGTTCTGTATTTTGTGGTTATTGTTATTTTGTAGGTTGATTTTTCAAAATATTTCTTCTGCACTATTTAAATGGTCAATAATCCATTCTTCATACAGAGTACCTCATGGATTAACACCTTTTAGAAAGCTTTCCAACTAAACATATTGTAGAAATGTAATATATTTCTCTTTATGTGAGAAATGAATGAGATATCAGTCAACCAGAAGAAAAGACAATGAGAGAGGTCATTCAATTAAGCCATAATTTTATTAACTTCTCTGGGAATTTCACATCAATAAATCATACAACCCAGCTAGTTATTTCCCTGTTAACAATTTGACTTCGTGAGGGTTGCTATCAGCTGCTGTCAACATCCTATTGCCGTCCTACTATTACAAAGGTTAAAGATGAAAAGAAATTTACTCCTTCCTTTACTGTGTCTTTGCTTCTGATATCTACATGCTGCCTTTCATTCCGACTTTTTATTGAGAGGTTTTTTTTCCCCCAAGCTCATTAGGAAAGTAAATCATATTAGAGAAATGGACATGTTCTGCCCACGATTCAGTGTCTACAGAGAATATATATATCACTGGCTAATAACTGAACCCCCTCAGCCTTTACAAACCCAGAGAGCAGGGTTCCTCCTAGCCTTCAACAAGTCTCCTGGTAAAATTGGGTCCTGCTCTGATGCCAGCAATCAATGCGGTAATCTGAATCTCCTGGACAGGAGTTTGTCCGTCCTCCTTCAAGGACTTCCAAGTTAGGCAATGGACTTGAACCCTTACAAATTATCTCTCTATCTGTTGTGAAACTGTCTGTTTCACGTCTCAGTCTTATTAACATGAAAAGATTTAGAAAGAAACTTAAAGGCCAGAGTGTCTGCCTTTTCTTAATCAGGGGAATTTTTGTAAATATGTTACATTTCATCTAATTGTGTGCCATGGCATTATAATGGATCTGCAACTATACCAGTAAGTTAACCTTCCCAGAATCACAAATATGTGACAGTTGTCATGAGACAATTTGATAGCAAATAACAACAAAAATTGATTTTGCTCCTCCCATAACAATTTTTTTTTTCCTTTCGTAATAATTACTCCCTTGTATGTTTCTTTATCTCTGCTTTGTACATCTGATTTAGTAAGAGTCTTCTCTTAGGCATAAACATTGTGTATTTGCATCTTTGAGGCAAATCTATAGTTCCTATGTAAGCAGTAACATTATTGCTTGGTGTTTATTTTAGAATACAGATGCCTTAGAAAAATGCAAAGTTGTTTAACAAGATGTCTTTTTGCCAATTGTATATATATGATTATCTAAGCAAATCCATAGTAGTCACTCAATTATTTTTTCCAAAATAAATCCACTTATGTTGTACATTACAGCAGGACTCCCAAATGTTCCAGCAAATATAGCATTGGGTATTGCCATGTCAGAAAGAATATCATAAATACTAACTCTTGACATTTTCATGTTTTCACTTTTCTTATATCAGAAAGGACAGGTTCATCATAAAATATTTGAGAATTGTAGTATACAATATATTAACGATGCTGTAAATCATAGCCCTATTAACAAACACTGCTCTTGTAATGGGGAGCTGAATAACACTATGGTAAGAGGAGAACAGTGCAGGAGTCCTAAGAGCTAATTAACCAAAGCCATGGCAAACAAAATGAGGTCACTCATAGCACAGTCACTCTGTGCCTGGACCCTGTTCGCACATGAGTATTCTAAGTGAAACCCAGTAACGGAAATATTCATACTTCTTGCAATCATTCATACCCAAAGAATTCAGGACCAAGATTATTGTAGTAGGTTTTTTCCTTCTAAATTAATGGTATTAAATATGTTAATTTTTACAATATACTTTTACAGATAATCTCTGATTTATCCTCCATGACATTTAAGAAAAGAGATTTTAAAAGGATCCCTTGGAAGAAGCTCAATGTCCTTACTTTTATCCAAAAGAAGTGGGCACTAGATGACACCAAATTTATAGAGTTTAAAGAACTGTGAGTCTTTGAGAACATTTCTGGGCCAAAAGTTACATAGATTAGGTAGCATGACAGAGAATAGTTCTTTCACATGATTTCATACTGAGCCAGTGTGTGTCATTTCATGAAAAAAAGTTATGTCTGCGTTAGAAAATAATGTATCATCAGGCTTTTCATTTCAATTGTATTTTATTGTATGTTTTCTCTCTAGAAATCTATTCTAATAAATTCAAAAAGAGAAATATTTCCACTTAATACTAGACAAAAATGTAAGATTTAACAATGAAAATGTTGTTCTCCTAAAAATTCCTTCACTTTTTGCTTTTCATTTACCTAATAACTTCCAGCATCCCTGAAATTTTCCTTTTTTCCCATCATATGAAAAAAGAGAAACTCAGGAGTCAAAATAATGGTTGTCAACTTTATGTTACCCATGCTACCGACTTTAACTATTTTAAAGCAAATCTATATGCTTTTGTATCTCTCTAAGTCATGCTCTAATCTTGGTTATAATTATTTCAAATAGAACAGATTTAGAGTCACTATTTTTTTTAAAGAAAAAAAATGTGTGAAGAGATTGAATGGGGTTAACATTTTAAAAAACCCCGCTTTTTATATTAATTTAATTACATGTTGGAATTCTGGTTCTCTTCAGAGTAATTTTTAAATTTTTGGTGTTTCAGTAAGAGATTATTTTCTGTGGGTAAGTTGCCCATTATTATTAAAATTATAGCTGTGCTATTTTCAAGGACATAGTTTACATTTTTTAGTGAAATGCCATAAAGATTCTGCCACAAGAACTCACTTCGGATTCTCTAATATGGAAAAAGGGAAAAGAAATTCTAAGGGTTTTCTGAAACTCAGCAAATATTTGCTTTTCTTCTGATATTCTTCTTGTATTTTGTACAAAGTTTGCTTTTATGGAAAACAAGAAACGGAAAAAAATATTAAGATCAGAATTCTGTTAATTGTTTACGATTCATTTAAGGTGTGACTGCAATGTATGCAAGCCAAATTTTTCTCACATTTAAGTCACCATTAACTTAATGGATGCCATTGATTTGAACAGGATTAATGTAGATTTACAGCTATGTAAGAGCACATGACTTGCTTGTCATAGTGTCCTTGATAATGTTTTATCAAGGACATTACAATAACTGCTAGAAATATTGTCCCTCATCTTGGCTGGAGAAAAAACCACACCATTGAAGAAGAATCATGTTAAATCCATTCTCACACCTTTTAGTACTATCTTCTTCTATTCTCTCTAACCATATCACTTTGTGGGTTTAGTTTGTACATTAGGAAAAATTTCATCATGGAAACAGTTGTCAAGCATTGGAGAAAGCTGCCCGGGGAAGTGTTTAAGTCACCACCCCTGGAGGTATTTAAAAGAAGCATAGATGTTGTGTTTAAGGACGTGGTTTAGTGGGACCTTGTAGTGGTAGGTTAATGGTTGGACTCTATGCTCTTAGAGGTCTTTTCCAACATTTTCTTTTTATGAAAATGTAGCTTAGGCAATGGGAGGTTTTGACTTAGATGAACCACTGCATGGTTGTATCTCAGGAAGCTATTGTTCCATTATATGGTAAAACCTTTTTTCCCAAAATACTCAAGTATCAGGAAGTGGCAAAGGACACCTTAGTAGGCTTAGTGAAGAAGTCCTCATTTCATATGAGATCTCACATCCTTTCTTGTGAAATAATTTCCTTGAGCTTCATAATTTTGTTTTATGTTAGTCAGCAGTGCACTGCACAAAAGAATTCAGCCAATTCTCTTCTATGCTTGTAAAATGTGTCTGAAACTGATGAACAAACACTTTTTAATTTGTTTTTCAGTACAAACTAAGATCAAAAGTCTAGCCTCAGTAAAGCTTATGGCAGTAAATGTATTTAGCAAAGAACCACAGAATTGTGGAATGGATTGGTTGTGAAAGGACCTTAAGAATAATTTTGTTTCAACCACCAACAGCAGGGGTGTCACCCACCAGATCAGGTTGCTCAGGGCCCCATCCAACCTTACCTTGAAAACTTACAGGCATAAGGCAACCACATCATCTCTGGGCAACTTGTTCCTGTGCCTTATTGCCCTCTGAATAAAGAATTTCTTCCCGTCATCTAATTTAAATCTCTCTTTCTCTAGTTTAAAACCATTCCTCCTTGCCTTATCTCTGTGGACCTATGTAAAAAGACACTCTCCCTCCTTTTAAAAAGCCACTTTTAATTACTGGAAGGCTGCAATAGGATATCCCCAAAGCCTTCTCTGCTTCAGGCTGAACAACTCCAGCTCTCGCAGCCTATTTTCATATGAAAATTCAACTCACTGATCATCTTTGTGGGCATTTGGACTCTCTGCAACAAGTCCAACTCATTTGTATGTTGGGAGCCCCAGAGCTACATTGTGTACTCTAGGTGGGTACTTAGGGAGAATCACCTTTCTCAGCTTGCTGGTGACACTTCTTCTGATGCAGCGCAGGTTGTGGTTGGTCTTCCAGGCTGCAAGTGCACATTGCCAGCTCATTTTCAGCCTTTCATCTATGAGAACACAACTCCTCCTCTGCAGGGCAGCATCTTGCACTTGGACTTGTTGAGCTTCATGAAGCTCTCATGGAACCACTTCTCAAGCTAGTGCAGATACCCTGGCATGTGTCATAACATTTCTTCCATAAGAACTTGTTCTATTCAGTTCAGATTAACAGCCAAAGCTGTGATATAAATTTATCAAGAGGATCGCAAAGAGCAAGTCTTTTCCTAAACAGATATATTATGCACATTGTATGTTTGTTATTATTTTCCCTTCACATTCCACTTACATTTGTCTAGCTATGGTGTTTTGAACTACTTACCCTCTCCAATTTTTTTAAAATTCTATCAACCAAATGTGATGCATGTTCGATTGGATTTTAGTAAGATGGTGACTCCTTGTTCAGCAGTAAGTTTAACAGGAGTGTAATTTATTCTTGATAAAGTATGGGATGCTGGATCAAGCTACTAAATAAGTACTAGAACTTCATTTAAAACCCATGTCCTGAGTGGCATTCATTTTCAGAAAGCAGATTCATTTAAAGCAAAGTAGAAGATAGCTTTGTACGTGTATACAATAAGGAAAAAGTAGGTATTGAATTGTTCAGTAGGTCCTAATTATGAATTTTTTTTTTTGTAGAAAAATACATTTTATGTAATTTTTGCATGAATTCTGTATGGGACATGAAGTTTTCAAAGTACTGTCAGGTCAACAAACACATGTTCTGGAAGAGTATTATGAGCATTGAGAACAGGTACTGTAATATGTGCTTAAACTCAGATGACAAAAGAAAAAAAAAAAATTCTAAACATATTATTGATGGAAAGAACTTTTAAATGGTAACAAAGAGATTATCAGTTATGTAACCATCATTACATATAATGTGATAGCTATGCCTATCATAAAGGTGCAAAAATAGGAGCAGAATGTGCAGCTAAACCCTACATGACATACATATATACACGTCTCCTGCACAAAGCCAACACAAAACCATGAAGGAAATTTAAGACTGGAAAATAGGAGAGAAAGGCCTACAAAACCGAAGATATAGACCAGACTTGCACTACAAATCACAAGACAGATCTAAGCATATAGCAGAAGTGTCCTAAATCTCAGACCAAACTCTACCCATCACATGGTCTGTATTCCAGAGAGCAAAGCTCCAAGTGCATTTGGTATCTTCTGATTGATTAAGCTGTTAAAAAGACAATGTGATCAGCCAGTGCTAATTCTTCAGCACTTAATGGGGAAAATATAAAAAATATATTCAAATTAATCTAAAATGCATTAATATCTATTTCTGGTTGCACCCAAGTAAATAAGAAATACAATTTATTTAAAAAAACACATTTTTATTGGGAGAAAAATTTAACAAAAGTGATTGATGTTGGGCATTTATAGGAAGAACAAAGTAAATTAAACTATCTTTGTGTCCAAATATTTCCTGGTGGAGATCATTCATTTTCACCATATGAAATTGAAATTCAGTAGTTTTGTGTCACTTCGGAGAATGCCACAGCCAACAAAAGGCATATTTTCTGAAATAGCCCATGTGTATTAATTTTTTGTGTTTGCACTGGAACAAGGAAGTATACTTAGCTGCTTTACTTGTGGTATAGTCTTACTGCGGAGCTAATTGTGATACTCAGCATGATGACTCTTCCACTGCGTAAGATTTCAAGGAAGAGGAACAGTTCTAAACAAAAAGTATTGATTTGCTCCATAGTCTCCTATATTCTAATCACTATGTAATGTAGACATGTTTCCAGACTTTTGAAATCTGAAAATAACTAATTCAGAATTGAAAGAAAGAACATCTGTAGTGAATTAGACAAATAAAAAGAATGACAATTTTGTCCAAAAAGACTCTCAAAATCTAGGGGCTGTATTTTATTTCTAAAATACAGTGGGTTTAGAATTTTCTAAGAAACTGAACAACTTGATTATTTATATTTGAATTGGACCCAAATCTAATATCAAAAGAACAGCATTCTCAGTGAGCCTGCTGTGGTCTACAGCAATTATGAATGAGATTCTTTCTGCAAGACATATTTATGCATAATAATATGTGGCTGCAATTTTCAATAGTACTCAAGGACTCTAGAGAACTGATTTCTGCAAGCACACTTGAGCTTGTTATTTTATAATTTTGGAGGAAAAAAATATTTCTTTATACCTTCAGGAATAGAGGGACATGGATTTGGTAAAATCTTTGCCGTCAGGATAACATGCCACGTCTGTGTTTTGGTCAAATAAATAAAAGATAAGCAAAGCCTGTCAATCCCGTTTCAATCATGTCTTTGTTTATATTAGCATTTCTATTAGCATTGAGAACTTTCCAATTTTTCACATCTGTAGAGCTCATATCTTTTCAAAAACACGTTATGCCATTATAAGCATTAATGTTCAGGACAGTAGTAAGAAATACCATCAAACCTTGGTTATTAGCTGTTTATTGCATTTAAACAGGTTTTCAGTTGTAATTTTATATGAGATTAAAAGCACTTTTTTTATTCTTGAGATTACTTTTCACTATCCAATGTCAGTAATCCAATGGTTAAAGTTCAAGACTTTTCAGCATGTACCATGAACTTACAAGTAAGTTGGTGTTTTGATATTACGCTGAACTTCTGTCTTGAACAGATACCTTGCATTCATGGAAACTGTTCCTAGAAACTTTCTGTCTATTCCTGATATCTTTTGAAATACCTAGGATGAAATGCACATTCTCTGGATCTTTTCCTGTAGATAACTTCGTTCCTCTCAAATAAATAAAATTTGGGTAGTGATTTCAGTGTAAATTACCAAGATTTATTAATCTGGAGGGGCTTAACCGTTTCTTTGGATTTGAAAGCAAAGGGTTTAGGTATCCCTTAATAAGAATAAGAGGAATCTAGACATCACTGTTGGAGATTGCAGAACAGTCTTCCATTCATCTTCAAATCTGCCTGATAAGAATTTGAGATTAAAATTATATACTAGCCAGCTCTTAAAGTGTTTTCCTTCATTTCTGAGACCATAATTGCATAGAAACTTCAACTATTGTATCAAGATTAGTAATATTACTACAGCTGCAAAGACTCTAAATGCTGATTAAGACAAAAAAATGAGCTTAGTCTCGATACGGACTGCAAATAACTAATATTATTAGCAACATTAGAAATATAGATAAACCTCCCTGAAAGAGTGAACAAAAACCACTCTTTACAGTGATTTTCTTTCGGCAACATGTTCAATGAATTGTTAGAGAGAAAGAAAGTTGTCCTTTTTCCACTGTCTCTGTTGGTTGAAATTTGTTTCATTGGCACAAAGATGACATTGCTAGTCATTACACGGATCAAGAGAACACAACTTGGCATCATCAAAATTCACTATTCAGTCTCCACGTACTGCTTTGATTAAAGGCTGTAGCCTTCAGTGCCATCTGGAAATGATGTGAGGGCGATATTCCCTGTTCTCAAACTGCATAGTAAATTGTGAATGCAGATCCTAGTCCCAACCTCTGAAAGTGAGCTCAGTTGTATGACTTCAGACACCAAGGCCAGATCACCATATTCCTAACCCCAGTTTGTGTAATAAAATCTTTTTCAGAATAGATGAGGGCCAACATCTCCTCACTCTGAATGGATTAACCTCCTAATGTCCTGGTAATTGTTACCACAATATCATTTTTTTACCATTGGTTTCTTAAAATCATTATAGCAATTTGTTGTATAGTCACATAATCACAGTATGGTTTGGTTCCTCATATATATCTACCATCTTCTGTTTAAAACTATTACCCCTCGCCTATCACTACAGTCCCTTCCTTGTGAAAAAGTTCCTCTCCAATGTTCTTTTAAGTCCCCTTTAGGTTCTAGAATGTGCTATGAAATCTCCTCAGAGACTTCTCCAGGCTAAACAACACCAACTCCCACAGTCTGTTGTCATACGAGAGGTACTTCAGCCCTCTCTCTGATCATATTTGCAGCCCCCTGTCTTCAACAGGCCCATACCCTTCTTACACAGTGGACGGCAGAGCTGGATGCAGTATTCCACAGAGGGTCTTACCAGAGAAGGATAGAGGGGCAAAATCACCACTTTTGACTGCTGATAACACTTATTTTGATGCTGCTCAGGGTCAGGTTACCTTCCTAGGCTGTGCTTCTTGCCCACCAACACCCCCTCCTTCTCCCCAGCACTGATCGTGATCCATTCTCCATCCAGCCTGTACTTCTGCTTGGGTGTGCCCCAATCCAAGTGCAGCACCTTGCACTTGACCTTGTTGAACTTTATGGTATTCTCATGGGCCTACCTCTCAAGCCTGTTGAAGTCCCTTAGGATGGCATCCCTGCATATCAATTATGCCATATATCTTGGTGTCTGACAAACTTGCTGAGGGTGCACTCAATCCCACTGTCCATATCACGGAGAAAGATGTTAAAACAAACCACTTCCAATATCAACTCCTGAGGAATACCATTTGTTACTCGTCTCCACTTGAACATTGAGCTGTTGACTGCAACTCCAGCCACCTGCTTCCTATGGTCCACTGCTCAGACCATGCGTCAAATCGCTGTTTCTCCAATTTAAAGACAAGAATGTCCCACAGGACAGTGTTGAATGCTTTGCATCAGTCCAAATAGACGGATCAGTTGCTCCCCTCTATTCACCAGCCGTGTATCTCCATTGCTACAGACGAATATATTTTTCAGAAAAAGGTTTGCCTTTAGTGAAGCTGTGTTGACTGTCATTAATCATCTCCTTATATTCTGTGTCTTAGTAGTGTCCAGGAGGATCTGACCCATGATCTTAATGGACAAAGAGGTGAGACTGACTGTAATTTCCTGGGTCTTTCTTTTTTCTCTTTTTAAAAATGGGGGTTATAGTTTTCATTTGCCAGTCAGTGGGACCTTCACCAGACTGCCATAAGTTCTCAAATATGATGGATAGGTGCTTAGCCTCCACATTCCCCATTTCTTTGGGAACTCACTGCAGAGTTTAGAATTTTGCACGGTATGAATACTACTTATTTCAAACAAAAATACATCAAATAATAATGGTATTGTGTTTTTCCTTTGAGGTTAGGTGAAAACTGATTATGTAAGAATAAAATTCAGAACTACTGTCTAAGAATTTTCTAAGTTAATTGCACAAAGTAAATATGCTACATGTTAAAATATCCCATTTATATTTCTGCCTTATCTCTTCCTGTCATATTCTTTAGTTCTCAAAAGGAACAAACTTAGCTTTCTTCTCCTGATCCTAGCAGGCATATCTGCATTATAAAGATATAGATAGGCATACAGGTATATAGATAAATGGATAGGCAGGCATAGCAGTAAGCAGACAGGTAGACAGATAGATAAAATGATAGATAGACAAATAGATAGATAGATAGATAGATAGACAGATAGATACATACACACATACATACATACATACATAGATTAAATAAAGTATTTTTATATATAACACATGAAATAGATTAGCCAATCTACATACCTACTTAGGTATTGGTAATATATATTTACACACACATAATATTTCTTAAATTGTTTTTAGGAGACAAATAGGAAAATAGAGTATTTGAACAGTGTTTTCATACAACAAAAATCAGTTTAGAAAGATTTTTCAAATAAGATTTCTGAGCATAAATATATTAGTACCTTCATAAAAATGGGCAAAGGAGTTTTTCTCAAATGATTGACTGGACTAAATTTTTTAACACAGTTTTTCAGAGATCATTAAATGGAAAAATAATAAATAAAAAAAAGTAATAATTCCTCCCCAAAAAATACCCCACACCCACAACCAAAAACAAAGCACCCCCCTCCCCCTCCCCCCCAGTTTTTTTGCTCCTCTCATCAAGGCGCTGGAAATAGAGAAATAACTTCCTGATTCCAGCAATGTGTAAAATTATTAGATCACAAAAAGTAGTGCTTTTCTTGATGGCAGTGACCTATTTTAGATCTGCTCTATGTAGTGTCATGAAAATACTAGCTTTATCACTACAATTAGCATTGAATTCCCATCTTATTCCCCTTTGAAACAGAAGACAGAAGGAAAGATAAATCTACTCATATATCTTAATCTGACCTGTGTAGAGAGAAATAGCAATAATACATACACATGGTTTGTTTCTCACCTTAAACGAAAGCCAGCTGTTGTCTCTGCTTAAAATTGGTAGTGATGAGGATTCAGATTGGATTGAAAGATAAGGTCTCCAGAAGGGAAGCATCCTGAGTTAATGAAATATCAAGGCCTCTCTTTATCCCTGTTTTCTGGTTTCAGTCTTTCCAAAATTCATGAAGGAAATGGAGAATACCCATATACAGAGCCTTCTGAAAGCCAGTAGAATGCAAGTACATCTTTTTTGTAAACAAAGAAAGAAAGGAAAAGTGCGCATATTAGTTAGAGACCATTCCACATCAGAATAATGAGTTGTATTTTATGAGACTTTGGGGGAGTTCCCAGCTAAATCTGTTACTATGCAGTATTTCTATTTGGTGAACTAGAGACTTAAATGAAGCCCATGCTTATCACATTTCCTTGAACTTCAGGCAGTTTTCAAAAAGCTTGCAAGACAGAATTAAAATTATATTGATAAGGAAGGGAAAAGGGAAAAGGGAAAAGGGAAATGGGAAAAGGGAAAAAGGAAAAGGAAAAGGGAAAGGGAAAGGGAAAGGGAAAAGGGGAAAGGGAAAAGGGAAAGCGAAAGGGGAAAAGGGAAAGGGAAAAGGAAAAGGGAAAGGTATAGGGAAAGGGAAAGGGAAAGGAAAAGGGAAAGGGAAAAGGGAAAGGTATAGGGAAAGGGAAAGGAAAAGGGAAAAGTATAGGGAAAGGGAAAGGGAAAGACAGAGGGAGATGGAAGTGAGGGGAGGGCAGGAGAGGGAAGTGAAAGTTGTACTGGAAATAAAAGTGCAACATTTACGAAGATAAGGATGGTGCCTATATTTAAAATCAGTCAGATCCAACCATAAATTGTTAGATTGTGCGGTGGGTCCATCCCTGGCCGCAGCTGTCTCCCTATCCAGGTCCGCCTCCTTGGAGGGAGCCTCCCCTGCAAGGGGGAGGATTCAGGGGCATGAGACCAGCCCCTGCTCTGGAGGGGAGGCGTGCCCAGGGCTCTGGACCTTCCCCTTCTTCCCGAAGCTTCTGTTAGGTTTACTGTATCATTGGTTGCTGTCTATTGTACCCTCCCCTCTTATGTTGTAATTGGACCTCGGGCCCTTGTTCCCTCCCCTTGTCCCTTCTCCTATTGGTTACTCTTTCCCCTTTATAACCGGCTGCCCTGGGGACAGCCCTGGGGATTCTCCTTCACTCTCCCTCCTAGATGGAGTGCGCCTGATCCAGTCCTTACAATAAAGGAGAGCACGGGGCAGACCCCCTCCTGCAACCCTTTGTCTTGTCTCGCCTTCTTTACCAGCGGCACCTGTAGCTGACCACTCACCGGGCACAGGCCCACCTCGGTGTGAAACATCCACACAGTAGCCTGTGGTGGGCCGGTGGCTCATGTCCCAGGCGAGGGCAGCCAGGAACGGCAGGCAGCTTCTTCTAAACTACAACATATTTGTAGTTTGGAAAAACAGGAATGTGAATTCAACAAAGTCTGTTGATGATGGTCAAACCTCATAGTGGATTAGCAATCTAAAAGTACAAATTAAAAGGCAGGTGCATTTAAACCCTCTCCTCCATAAGCTGAGACCCTGAGTCCAATTGTGAAAGTTTTTCAGTTGCATTTTTGATTATGTTTCTCTTCTCCGTTATATTTTCCCTTCCATCCTTGTTAGAAAAAAGTTAGAAAGTTGGGGACAGATCTTCTGGTATGTCTTTCGAAGTGAACAAGGCTGCTGCATTGGGGGGAAAGTACTTTTGTGTCCATCATGTATAAAATGAAACAACACCACAACAGTAAGAGAAGGGCAAAAAACATGAGGGGTGCGGTGGGGCGGGGAAGGGCAGGGCCGGGCGAGAAGGGAAGGGAACATAATTTTGTTTGCATATTTAAACAAATATGGTATTTCCTAACCGAAGAAAGCGGACAAATTCTAAAGACAAAAAGTTAAATTTTGTAAGAAGATGGTATATTAACCCTTTTTTCTTTTGTTTTGTTTTTTTCCTAGAATAAACCAATAGTTTCAGGCAGCATTCAAGAGTCTGAAAAGAAAAGGCTTTGGAAGGATACACTGCAAAGAACTTGAGAGTTGATGCAGCTTACTGCAATTTGAGAAAATGGGGGAGGGTAGAATTTTTTTTCTTTTAAAATATTATGTTTTTGTTCCTCAGAGACGAATTGTGTCTGGCTGGGATAATTAAGGTGTTACCAGAGAGATGTTGAACTACACAGGGTAGCAGCAATTCTCCTGAACCGTATTAAATTCACCAGTGCAATTCTAACAAATAGTTTCATGAAACCCCAGGTAGCCCACTCCAGCATACGGATTTTACAGTCACATCTTGTTTCAGGACTAACCTCAGCCTTTGGTCCAAACACTTTGAAGAAAGTAATAGAGATGTAGTAGTGAACCACCGGGTACTTATTCCCTGATCATTACAATAAATATCTTCTAAATCTTGTCCCATATTGACATGTAGCTTCATTTTGTATTAATGTGTATTCAGAGCAAAGTCCTGCACCCCAAATGTTATCTTTATGCACAGAATAAACAAAAGTACTTCATTTTGGAAAAGATCTGCTGTACAAAGTGAACAGAAAAAATTATCCCCTGTTGTCCAGCCACTTTATTGACTTTGTTATGCTTTACGTGAGGTAAGTGAAACCAAGGGTCAGTCTGTTTCTGTTTCCTTTCTCCAGCCAATTTCTGAGTTAATCTCTAGCTGGAAATTACTCCTGCATGGACCTTGCTTTTCCTATCAGGTTGGACTCAATACTACGTAGAGTCGCCTCAGCCTTTCGGGTACATGAAATTTCTTTCTCTGGACGGGTGCTTTAAAACACAGAACAAGACCATGAAATAGATGTTCAAATCCTTGGAGTCTGACACTTAATTGTCCACATCTATCCTTCCATAGGCCTGTAGGACAACCAAAGTCTGAAACAGAGATAGCTTTACTTCAGTTATAGAGCACTGCATCATGTGCATGAAGCAAATACTTTCACAAAATCCTTTCAGTGTGAAATCTTAATTCTGCAAGCTCTGAAAAAATGCTGCCAAGAGAAGAGGAAAAGCAGAGATGCTGTTTTTACAGAACAAAAGAAAACAAAAAGTAATTTAAAAGCAAGAATAGCACAGCAGCAACTGCAGAAGTCCACAAACCCTTTCATTTAAACCTAACATTCAGCAAGGAGTGAGAAATCTATATTTGAAAACAGACACAATTTCATTACCATTTCTGACTGTTTGCACAAGTATCCCAAATTTCAAATTATGGACTTGCTGGCATTTTTATAATGCTACATCACAATTCAACATTACAGTGCTGTACAGCACACCACAGAGTCTTTAGAGAAGAATAAATGGGAGATACTTTATCAATCATTCACTTCTTTGTGTGTTACTTTCATTAAAAACTGCAAGGCACTATTAGTACCATTACACTACCGCTTGGATAGAAATGCCTTGAAACAGCTATATGAGTACTTCTTTAAGGAACAGTCCTTTACCTTTTTAAAATCTTCTTGGTGCAGCCGTTCTCATGGTTTTGAACATGATTCTAATACAGTTGTTTCCTGGTGGTTTCTTTGTGGTTTGTTTTTATTTTTTCCAGTTTTGGCTGAGATTATTATTTGGTTGGTTTTGGTGGTCTTTCTTTTTTTTTGGGGGGGGGGAGCATAAGAGATACATTAATAGATGTTAAGACTCAAATCCATTTTTCATTTATGTCTAGGAAATATCACAGACAAAAGTCTTGGCAAGACTTGGAAAATGGGCAGTAGGACAATTATTGTTCCACTGACAAACTGAAACACATAAAACAAGAAAACATATAAAACAAGGAAAACATGATTCCTTCACTTTAGCAAGCTGCTAAATATCACTGCATAGTTATGTTCTTAAGAAGGATTATCATCTTGTGCATCAGACTCTGAGAAGTCAGTGCAAAAGAGAGGAATCGCCTCGTAATGAGTTAAACAGTCAATTCCATTGTCGCTAATTTTGGGGAAGAAAGGGTGAATAAAGTGTGTCATATCTCAAAAGTTATTTGTGAAAAAAATGTATTGCATGACACATTTTGAATAAGAAGGATAGTGTCCTTAATGTGGCTGTTCTTCATCTCAATTGTTCACAGAGTCAGTGTCCAGGCACATTCAGTATTCACAAATGCAGCCCCTGGAAGGAATTAATCCCTGGCTGTATCTTGTGTTTAGTAAAAACTGAGGCTGAAAGTTGGGATCAGAGACAATGGAGAGATCAATGAAAATAATATGAAACACAAGAAGCCTAGACTTGATCAATAATAGTTACATACCTTCTATACCTTACCATCTTGTGCCCCTTACTTACAAGGAAATTTCAGAAACTTAAGAACACATTCCCTTGCAAAAGTGAAGTAAATTTGATAGCCAGTTCCTTTCTGCTTTGAAGAAAGTCTAGTGGGAGAGAATAAACTACAAAATTCATCTGCTTTTGTTTACACAGGGGAGAAAAATAATCCCCGGAACTTAGATATCTTCCTTATGGGTGTCTATGTACAGAGACACAAAACTTTTATTAAGCATGATTAATATGCTTATCTGCAAATGAATAAAAGATCCAAATGAGGCCTCAGTGTTTAAAGTTTTGAAGCTTCTCTTTTAATTTTATCAGCTACAGTGATCTGTTACAATATTCTATTGCAAATAATTAGTCTTAGGAAGAGAAAGGAAAAATAGCAAAAAGCAAGACAAATAAAAAAACAAAAGGAAGGAAGGAAGAGTGCAGAAGGAAGGGTGCGGAAGGAAGGGTGTGGAAGGAAGGAAGGGTGCAGAAGGAAGGAAGGAAGGGTGGAAGCAAGGAAGGAAGGAATGGTGTGGAAAGAAGGAATGGTGCGGAAAGAAGGAAGGAAGAAAGGAAGAAAAGAAGGAAGAAAAGAAGGAAGAAAAGAAGAAAGGGAAAATTCTGATTCTGCAGCAACAAATTATGTACTCTTCATTGTTTTTACCTAGCTGCCTGGTGTTGAAATACTTTGTCATATACCAGACAGAGCATAAAATTATTTCATTCTTCGTCATTTAATTGGCCAAAGCCACAACAGCTGTCACTTTTCATGTGTATCAAATTTCTGCCTCAAAACTTTTATCAGAGCATTGACACCTTCATAGTAGTAGGACCATTATCTCTGTTTTGTAATCTACTTGGCTTCCTCCCCCACACCTTTGCTTTTTCCTTTTATTGGATCTGTCACAGAAACTTGTCTGGCTATTGATTCTGTAGAGTATGCCTGTTCAGTATTGCAAGGTCATTCATAATTGCATCTAGATTGTTTTCTTTTTTTCTCCCTCCTCCCCCTTTTTTTCCCCAGTCCCTCCTCCTCTCTCCAAGGAAGGCAACTGTTCTGAAAAACAGCCAATCTGGCATACTGTGAACTGGAATTTTACCAGTAATAAAATGAATTGTGACCATTGAAGGAGAAAACGTGGAAAGAGAAATTAAACTTACTCTGGAGCAGTATCTTTTTTGCAAATGGGTCACTACAAAGAGAGGAACACAGAAAGGTAATGCCTTTCAAAAATATAAGCCTAAGCTGACTAGGTCTGTAGTAAAACAAAAGCTAAGACAGACAGAGTTTTACAGCATCAAGGGCCTAAAATTTTCTCCCTTTGGGCTTTTGTGGTGTCAGTGTTTTGTTCTTCTCTTTCAGCTACCATCAAGGATGGCATTTTCAGCTTCGTGCCCTCTAGTCACATTTACACCGAAATGACAAAGTCAGACTTTATACTTTTCTTCACTTCCTCTTTATCGTCCACAGTAACCTTAGCGTAGATCTGCAAAGAAGGGACCTTTCTTTTTCTTTGCCCTCCAGTTATGTCTTGAGCGAAATGCGCAGACGTACTTAATCCCAACAGAACCAGCCAGCACTTTTGCCTTTACCTTATTTATATTTTAAGTGTTAGAGGAGAAATTCCAGTGGCCTCCATAATCTTAGTACAATATTTAGGGGAATCACTGTCAAAAGGATATACATTGCCAGTAATCCAGTGGCTCCCAGGGCAAAGAGAAAGTGGTCTCTAGGCGCTTTATGTGATCACACCGATTCTGTCTTCTGCTGATATCGGAGCAATGGAAGTGAAACATGTTTTTCTAGGTAATATTTATGTTCTACATGGCAGTAAAATTTATTAACAGCTCTACATTGAATTCTATAAACATGCAGACACCAGAGAGCTAATAAAATCTGTATAGAGTTAAACTTTGAGAAGAGTTACAGAGTAAATGTGAATCCACATTTCTAGGAGAGTAGCAGTTGGTCTCAATGAACTTAGAGGAGTTTTTCAAGTTCAATGATTCTGTGATTTGATGATACACTTTTAGTTTCTTTATTTTATTCTCCAGACCATCGGTCCTTTGAACCCAAACCCACTGTGTCCTGGTTTCATCTGGAATAGAACTCAGTGCTGTGTTTTGGATTTAATATGAAAATAATTTTACAATACTCTAATGTTTAAGTGGCTGCTAAGTAGTGCTTAGTCTCAATCAAGATTTCAGTTTCCCATGCTCTGCCACTCAAAAGATGCAAGAGAAGTCATGAGGGAGCACAGCCAGGACAGGTGACCTGAAATAACAAAAGAAATATTCCAGATAGCAGAATGTCATGCTCAGTAGATAAACTGGGGGGAATTGTCTCAGACACTGGTCACTGCTTGAGGGTAGGCTGGGCAGTCATGGGTCATGAGCAACTGCATTGAACATAATTTGTTTTTCTTGTGGTTTGTCCCTCTCCTTCTCACTCTCTCTCTTTTTCATTGCAACAACAATAAAACTAATAATAGCTATTATTATATAATTTTACTATTTTTCAATTATTAAACTGTTCCCATCTCCAGCTACAAGTTTTACCTTTTTTCTGATTTTCCTTATCCAACTGCAGAGGTGTGGCGGGGGGGGAAATGAAAAAGCAACTGCATGATACAGTTTTTGGCTGGGGCCAATTACCATTGAGTAATTCCATCAAGGGTCATTTCCAGAAGAAATCCTCATAAAGTTAAAAAAGTAAAATGCATACAATGGACACAAACTGTGTCTTCTTGTTTGATTTTCATCTTTTACCAAGTCATCACAAATATTGGGTCTTTAGAGAGTAACAGCCTAGTGAATAGGAAGTCAGTGACAAGGATCCTTATTTTAGCATAAGGAAGCCTTACTTTACCCTCAGATAAAATCATCCTGGAATAGATGTTTTAGCAAGAAAGAGCAATTACCTGCCAGCCTAGAATTGGTTTCTATTTTTCCAAAACAATCTTTTTTTTTCCGTAATTGGCTTGGCTGAGAAATCAAGAGGATGAAAAAAATCTTGTTTGCATCTCTTCCAGTACAACTTTCACTTTTATAATCAAGGACTAAAATTTTGCTCTTATTTTGCAACACTACATGCTTATCATCTTACGTAGTAATTCTTACCATAAAACTATTTAGAATTATATTTTCTGTCCAACTATTAAAATGAAATCTGCAACTTCAAAATCAAACATAGGTGCAGATCACACGCATTCAACTAATTGAAAACACACAGAATGTTTTTGTTTATTCCCTACCCAACTCCCCCACCTGCCTTATTTTTGAAGAGGTTGAACAAAAGCCAGATTGAAATTTTATATTGAATATTTTTCTATCTAGGATTTCATGAAGAGGACAGTCAAATTCCGTGGCCTAGCTTCTGTAACTGAAATTCATAGAATTTATTTTGTTTGATTTCATTGAGTTCTTTATCTTAGTTTTTCACTGTGTTAAAATTGGGCTGAAGAGCAGCTACTGTGAGACATCTTTGTCCCACTGGTTTTCAAACTAAATTGAAAATAAAACTAAAATGAGGATCTATGTTATTTCAGCATATTTTCACTTTGAAGTCACTTTGGTACAAAAACATTGTGTGTATATCAGTTAAGTGGAGAAGCAGTAAAAGAAAAGAATTAATGATGCAAGCAAAAGATGCCCTGCATTTGGTTATTCTATAGTACTCTAAGATGTGAAAAAAATTGGAATTGTTTGCTTCCTTTCAGCCTCTCTTGGCCTTCTGAGTTATGAAAGCTACTTGATCTCATGCTCCTATTTTCATTTCATTTCTTTTGCCATCATGTTTTTCTAAAGGAATTTCTACTGTACTATTACTGAATATTGATCAAGCGTTTTAAGGATCTTAAAGCTTAATGCACTGCTGACAGCAGCTTGCTACAATATTAGGAAAGTTGTGAAGGAATTCTTACTGAGTTTATGTCAGTAAGTCTTCGAGAAACAGGAATTTTTTTGCATTGGTCTACCAGTTCAGATCCAGTCCACACTATGGGTTGCCTACACCCCTTACCATCAGATGACCTGTTGCATGGTGTAAAAATCCACTTTGCTGGGGGAGTTGGGGGCAGGGAGGTGGGAAGGTTTGAGAGGGGGAGAAATCATTTGGTGGTAATATTGTGGATAGGGAATGTAAAATAATTAGCTGACACAACCCCCTTTATTTTTAGGAGTATTCCTTAATGGTTACTCAAACAATTTACTTTTCAGGCTACTTGTAATGATTATATTTAAATATTGATCCTTATTTTGATAAAGCTAGCAAAACTGTGGCTCCAGGAACACTGGTACATAAGCATCATTTTGGTCATTCCAAACTGGTTTCTAAAGAGAACAGAAACTGAAAAATAGTTTCTACTCATAAAGAATTTTTATAGGAACTTTCTGTTATAAACATGTAAAATTACAACCAGATATTACTCCTCTTGTTCTGTAATAAAGTGTGAACCTTTTGGGAAGAAATCCATTCTTGATTTAAAATTAGCAACTTTGAATATTTCCTTCACACCTAGGATCACACAGCTCCTAGGGACTGCATGGACCTATGCCAATTTCCCAGCAGGTAAGAAAGTCCGGCTTTTAAAATATAATTTACTTTACTAAGAAAAGAAACATGATGACCCTGCACATGAACTGTTAACTTTGAATGCTCCTTTAGAGTCTGATCTTGTGAGGTTTTTCACTTTCACTACAAGGGGCCTTTCTAAATGTAACTCATGTCAAGTCCCAGCGAAGTTTTCTGCCTCAATAAATTCTATATTAGGCTTTGTTTGTTTAGAAAATCATAACATTTTACAATGAAGATATGATTATTTTTCAATTCACACAGAGAAACAATTTGGTAAGACTCTTTTTCAAGTTCTAAGAGTAAGATATTTTCCCCAGATTTTTTCTTTTTCTTTTCTTTTTCTTTTTCTTTTTCTTTTTCTTTTTCTTTTTCTTTTTCTTTTTCTTTTTCTTTTTCTTTATCTTTTTCTTCTTTTTCTTTTTCTTTTTTTCTTTTTATTTTCTTTTTTCTTTTTCTTTTCCTTTTCCTTTTTCTTTTCCTTTTCCTTTTTCTTTTTTTTCCCTTTCTTTTTCTTTTTCCAGTCCTTTATCTTTTTTTCTTTGCCTTTTTCTCTTTTTCTTTTCCCTTTTCCTTTTCTTTTTCTTTTTCCTTTTCCTTTATTTCCATTTTCCTTTTTTTCCCCATTTTTCTTTTTTTCTCAGATGTATAACATCTACATCAATTTTCCTCAGTTTCTATTACTCTTATGACCCTGGCCATGTTATAACACATACAATTGATGTGATCATTTGATTAGTCTGAGTGCATGACACATAGGTTTGTTGGGTTTTTTGTTTGCTTGCATTTTGTTTGTTTGTTTGTTTTTAATACAGAATTTGAGATATTAAACCTGTTAAAAATTAAGAAATTTTATTTTCTGACAGAGAATTTGACATCAAAAATCCTCACATAAAATAGTTATAGTTTGAAAATTTTGTACCTTAATTATTAACTGCCTCAGTTCTAAAGAATCATGCTTTACTATGGCAAAGATAAATGGAAACTTTTTCTGCTGTGGAACAGAATTTGAACTAATATTTACAAGTGTCTTGAAAACAATTCTTATGTCTTCTTTTTCCAACACCTGAATAGCTGCTATTCACAGCAGTAAAGTAAAAATGAGTCTAAGTACTCTCTAAGGCTAAACCAAAGGTCATAACCTTACAATATGCATTTCACTGAGCTTTCTGGATGTACAGGAGCCAGCATGAAATAGCAGCCTGCTCAGTTGCATATTACCTTCTTGCAATATCGTAAATGAAAGTGTTTTAAGCTAGATACCTTATTCATTTAAAAGCCATTGGACATATGATTATGGTAACTAATAAGATCACTCATAGAGAATAGGTTACTTAAACCTGTAATAGAAAACTTTAATGTTCATTAAAACTGTGCAGATTGGACAAAAAGGGTTCTAAGTTAAAACACATTTTTATTTATACTAGAATACGCCAATTCAGCAGCTTTGTCTTGAACATTTTGTATTGAGAACACAGGGTAAAGAAAGGGATAAAGAAAAATGCCTACTATATTGTGCTAGAATTGGAAAACAAATACTGTATTAAGTTCTACCATTGTGCTAAATTGATGTTTACGATTTTTATGATGTTTGAATCTGCTGTTAACAGCTGTGACAGTAACTAAAACAAAGAGTTTAAAAAAAAAGTTTGCAATTAAAGAAAGAGACAATTTTTATTAGCCAGTCTATCTGTTTGTCAAAGAAGGAATATTCCACATCACACTTAATCTGCAATTTTATTTATGACAGTATTAAATATGAATGATGGACTTTTAACAACTTCTGTTGCTTATTTTTTCACAGATCAAGAGGCAAAACATGTAATCTTCCCATCTTTAATACATTTTGGCTGCTCTTTGATTAAGGCCGTATTTTTGAAATGCATAGTGACAATAATTATTGAAAAATCAATTTTGGTTATGAAAAGCTGTATGGGAAAAGAGAGAGAACTGGATTTACATGAACCTCAGACTTGTACTTTGCAAAACTTGTACTAATTAATAACAGCATCTGGGTTTAAAAGACAAGGTAAAGACAGTAAATAACTCTTATTGACACAGATTAAAGAAAGTATTCTGTGGTAATTTTACCCTTAACCCCAGGAAAATTCTCACACACTGGTGATGCCTTTTCTACTGACCTTTTTTTCATCATTTTTATTTAAGCACAAAATAAAAAGGGCTGGGAGGAAAGAGATATCTTTATTTGAAGAGAATAAACCATGCAAATCAAAAATCCTGAAAAAGTTATTTAGTTATCTAATGATATGGATTTAAGAATGGACATCAGAATATATTTTGAAATGTATATTCAAAAATGCAATCAAATCAGATCAGGATCAGTAGGCCATTGAAACTTTACCATACTATTGAATATCATGTCACTCTATGAAAAACCTTAGTTCATCTTTGTTGTTTTGAAGTGTCATACCCCGCAAATATATGTGAATATTTGGAAAAGTCAGCCTGTTCATTGTTTTAGTTTCAAGTCAGCTGTGCTTATGTGTGCTTGAAACTAAACTTCCAAACTAAGCTTCAGTGGATTACCACATTAACAGTATTCTTGGTACTAATCATTTGTTCTTATACCCTATCAATCATGATCACTACAGCAATGACTCCTTTACAATCATATGCTACATCACCATGCAGCAAATCATCCTATTTACTGATGTGGTCCTTGATGGTCTTAGATGTCAAGGCTTAGTTTGCCTCATGTGGCAGGATGTCTAGAAGGGTGCAGCACTCATCCTCTTGCTCGTCTGTGTTTCTTCAGCACTTTGCTTTTCTCCTCAGAAAAAAAACACTTTTTTTCCCTTGTCTTCTGTGGCTATGTTTTTTTTTAATGACCCAGAATTAATTATCAGTGAATTTTTAAAGGTCAACAGTATTTAAAATGTAATTACACCGTCAAGGTATTTGCTATTATTTTTCATTTAAACTATATATAATAGACTCATAGAGCCATAGGGTGGGTTGGCAAACCCCTGTCATGTGTAAGAATCTCTTTAACTAGGCCTAGTTATTCATAGCCTGTCCAACCTGGCCTTGAACACCTTCGGTGATCAACCATGCACAAATGTCTGACCACTAGTCCCAATGTCTCATCCTCTTAGAGTAAAAACTTCTATGTTATCCAATCCATGTACGCTTTTGTCTGTCATTAAAGACTTTGGTGAAAAGTCTCTCTCTGTCTATTTTATAAGCTTTCATTATGTATTGAAAGACTGCAATAAGGTCTCCCTGAGGCTTTCTCTTCTCAAGGCTGAACAGCCTCAGCTCTCATACCTTTTCCTTGCAGCAGAGGTGCTCCAGACCTCTGTCCATTTTTGTTGCCCTCCTCTGGACCCACCCTGACAGGTCAACATCTGTCTTGTACTGGGGGCTCAGAGCTGGCAGCAGCACTCTAGATATGGTCGCATGTGAATGCAGTAGAGGGGAGAATCACCTCCTGTGACCTGCTGGCCATGTTCCCTGAGCTGTTTTCATAGGGCACAGTCACCATCATAGCCGTGGCCTGGTAAGAGCAATTACAATTATTAACTGTGTCACTGGGAAAAAAAAATAAATAGTTATGCTACATTAGTGTGCCTATGAGTTAAAAAAAGGTAGAAGTGTGCTTTATAGTCTTTATTTTTCATGAGTCATTGTGAGCTAGCACTCCCAATTCAGACACAGGGTGTACTTTTAGGATGGATGTGACACATTTTTCAGACAGCAAGCATTCTCAATATCCAGGGTAAGCAAATTAATGGGCTACGTTTATTAATGTCTTGTAGCTGGTGTGATAACAGCAGCTGCATGTTTTTAATATGGGATGTAATGAAATAGGTGAGCAGTTCCCGAACTCAGAAGTTTTTCCACCTCTTTTCTGCACAACACTGAATCACCCTGTGAAGATATATAGACTAGGAAGAGGAAGAATTGACTGAGATGGATTACTAGGCAATGAGAACTAACAGAAAACGAAAGAAGGGGAAATGTTATGAGAGCACAGTTCTAAGATTATTTGCAAGACCAGAGTCTCAGAAAGTAAAGTGAAGTTTAAAATTTTACACAGCAAGGTTGAAGGTGGAATTCAGAAAAGATGACACCATCAAAATGAAGCCTAACAATTTGGTTAGGCAGAACAGAACTATTAGTGTCACAAAAGAAAGATGTCTCAGTCAACCTTGTTTGTGGCTAAAGTATCTAAGAGAACTAACTTTACATTCCTGTGTAAATAGAACATTGAAGTCTTTTTAGAAACGACGATAAATATTTGCATGATCTGAATGCCTAATATAACCAGCTAGGAGACTGCAATGTTTATAATGAAAGGTATTAGAACAGTCAATGATGGCAATACGGAAAAAGGGAAAACTGCAAGCAGTGAGATGAGCAAAGGACATGGCAGTAAAATTAAACATTGGCAGGCAGTACCTTCTGCCTCTGGTCTTAGAAGTCCTTTGTATTATTCCCAGAGTCTGCTGCTGGAATACGGAGAGGTTTCAGGTAAGACTGAATTCTGAATGAGAATAAAAAAAGGCAAATGAAAAGGTTAAACATCTCTGTCAAATGCAATCGACACATCTGCTTCCTAAAAACTAACCACAGAGATGATAGGTGAGACAAACAGGAAATTGTAGTGACATTCTCTCCTGCCGTCGGTTTTAAATGCTTCCTTTCTAACTATACACAGCTGGCTGATTAGGGAATATGATTTGAAACCCGCTTTTGACAGACATACGCAGATACATAGGGGCACCAAAGCAGACCTAGTACTCTTCAAGCACTAGTTGTTTTCATTTTATGATATAAACTAAGTAATTGTTCAAGAAAATTATTTTAACAGTACTGTTAAAGTACAGTTTACCTTCTATTGCAAACAATCTTATATAAAAAAGAGCAGGGTAGCTCATTATTCTTGAAAGAAGGGATATCCAAGAGACAACAACTCATTTAAATGACAGTTTTCAGCCCTCATGCTGCATTTTTCCAACACTGAATATTCTATTAATCTTCAGTCCTCATAAACTATAGATGAGGGAGACATAGACTGAAAAAGATGGATAATAAGCTCTAGGATAAGCCAAAAAATTGTGGTAAGCACTTTTATTTGGTTGACTTACGGGAGATGGAAGAAAACCGTTGATGCAAAATACAGTATGGCCTGAAACAGTTTATTTCAGAGATGATTGTGCAAGTAACTTCTGTCTGTACTACTTTCAATGCAGTCCTCACCATACTTTAGGAAACAAAAATCAGCTACCATGTGAAAATTCATTTACAAAATAAAGTACAAAGGAGATTGTGTATGTCCATTCAGTGTGCTTATTACATTACATGTTTTGGTACCATTTCCAAGTAGAGAAAAATAAAACTAACAAATATATTACTAATATGATTTTTATGTTTTTCTGAAATAATTTGGGATTATATTTTTGTCTTGAAACATTAATGTGACCAACAGCATATCCTTGGTTCCATGTATACAGTTTGTTCTCTTTTGTTAAAACAAGATTCTCAGTGTACAAAATGAACTTCTTTATATTAAAAAAAATACAGAGTGTTCAAAGGAATCATTTTCACCTAGCAAGTCAGACTTACTCTTGGTTTAATACTACTCATGAAATTATGTCCACATCTAATTCATCAACCTATGTATCAGTTTTAAAATTATTTAAAACCTTCTACCAGGCCACTATAACTTTGTGGACCTTGCAACATTCCTGTTTCCCCCTTTGCAGAATGAGGAAATGTCCTGCAGGTGAATTGGGTAAAAAAATTAATCTCACACAAATTAAAAACAAGCCTCAAAATGCTGTTCATTTTGTAGATTAGAAGGAAAAAAGGTATATACAGACAGCTGAAACCGGAAACCAAGAATTTTGATAAAGCATATATAACAAATTGGTCTATGGATTTTCTAGTCACAAACAAGTTTTCATCAGTAACTCTTTCTTGGCAACTGTAGATTATTAACAGCATCTGCTGAGCATTGACGGTTGCTGGTAACTGAAATGTGTTGTTAACCTGACTGTGGGTTGTACCAGTGCTTGGAGATAATGTGCTCTCAAAACAGCACAGTATGAACACAGCAGGTACCAAGTAAAAGCAATAATAAAAAATTGAACAGGTCTTCAGCGCTGTGATTATCACTGTGGTCTAGTTTTCATTTGCCCTTTGGAAAGTCTGTTTCTCGAATATCCTTTGTTAGAAATACCCTCATATTTTCGCTTCTGGCAGCAGAATTCAAGAACATAGTGGAAGGGAGAAGAAGTATTCCAGCAATTTACTGGATTCAGGAAATTTTTAGTTCCAGTTAGCTGAATGAGAGAAAAATAAGAACACGTTTAAGCTACAGAAATATATCAGAAAATAACTATCTAACTTGGTAATGTTATTACATCCTTAAAAGTACTCATAGAACCCCTGTAATTGATTAGTACAAATTTGCAGTAAACAAATAAGAAGGCACATGGGATGAGCCTTTTGACTTTACTCACATCAAAATGTTCACTACAGGAATAATCTTGCAATGAAATTTTAGACCAAAATGAAACCACTAAAATTACTTTAGCGAAGTAAAAATAGCAGACTCCAACACAAGAAATGAGAGAAGTAAACAATCTCAACAGAGATGTGCATGGAATAGCAGAAGTCAGGTAGAGGAAAAGAGCCAACAGGGACCAACACAGGGGCATAGCCATGGGTCCTGGTCGACAGTGACCTTAGCAGGGGCTAGACATGCACCTAAGAAGCAATTAGGGTCAAGAAGGTATCAGACAGAGTGTAGGAGTTCCTTCTTTTTATCAACATTTAGACACTGTAGGTTTTGACCCTCATACCTCAGTAAACATGCATCAACATTATTTTCATATATGATAGAATTTAATTTTTCTCTTACTGAGTGTAGCAGACACAGCTTTTGAGTAATTGAATTCACAATGCTTTTGCAGTTAAGTAGCATCATGTAGTCATTTAAACTTTAGTCAATGAAACATTAAGCTTTAATATTCCCCAAAAGTTCTTTTTCAAGCCCCGGTTTTAATATCACAGAATCACAGAAAATGCTAAGTTGGAAGGCACTCAAGAAGGACCGTCAAGTCCGAGTCTTAGCCTTACACAGGACCATTCCTAAACAAACACCTTGTGTCTGACAGCATTTTTCAAATGCTTCTTGATTCCTCAGGCTTGGTGCTGTAACCACATCCCTGGGGATCTGTTCCAGTGCTCAACCACCCTCTGGGTGAAGAACCTTTTCCTGATACCCAACCTAAACCTCCCCTGACACAACTTCAGGCCACACCCTCCAGTCTTGCCATAGGTGAGCAGAGAGAATAGATCAGTGTCTGCCCCGCCTCATCCAGAAGCATCAGACTGCAATGAGGTCTCCCCTCAAGTCTCCTCTTCTCCAGGCTGAGCAGACCAAGTGACCTCAGCCGCTTGTCATACAGCTTCCCCTCAAGGCTCTTCACCATCTTTGTTTCCTTCTTTGGATGCTTTCTAATAGTTTAATGTCTATTTTGGCACCCAAAACTGCCCCCGCCACTGGAAGTCCGGCTACCCCAGCACAGAATGGAGTGGGACAATCCCTCCCTTCCCCGGCTGGTGATGCTGTGCCTGATGCCCCCCAGGACACGCTTGGCCCTCCTGGCTGCCAGGGCACTGCTGACTTATATCCAACTCATATTCATTGACCAGGACCTCCAGGGCCCTTTTCATGGCACTGCTTCCCAGCCTCTCATTCCCCTGTCCATACATCCAGCATTTCCCCTTCCAGGGTGCAGAATCTGGCACTTTCCCGTGTTGAACTTCATACTGTTGGTGACTGCCCATCCTCTAATTCGTCAAGGTGTCTCTGCAGGGCATCTACTCCTTCATGGGAGTCAACAGCTGCTCCCAGGTTTGTACCGTCTGCAAATGTGCTTAGTATTCCTTCTACTCCAAGTCATTTAAGATTTTAAAGAGCACAGGGCCTAAGTTGGAGCCACTAGTGACAGGTCACCAGTCTGATGTTGCCCCATTCACTGTAACCCTTTGTGCCCAACTTGTGAGCCAGCTGGTCACTCACTGCATGATGTGTTTATCCAGCCCTGCAGTGGACACTTTGTCCTGAAGGAGACTGTGAAAGATGATTACGAAAGCTTGGTTCTGGCCAGGACTGAGTTAATTTTTGCAGTAGCCAGGAGTGTTAATGGCTAGGACCTGGATGCTTTTCTATACATCACCTTCTGGGGATGGGTGAAGTGGCCCCTGCCAGGTCACATAGCATTGCAGCAGTCGAATTGGGCTTTGCGGTGCACATTTTACATGTGAATCACTCTCTCTCTTTTGTACAATTCTGTTACTAATATTGTTGCTGGTAGTGTTTGTTTTTCTTATGTCATTGCTTTTTCCAATAAGTTGTTCTTATCTCAACCCGTGACCTTTACCTGTTGTACCTCTGATTCACATCTCTGGCCCGCAGCAGGGGAGGTGTGGGAAGGAGGGAAGCATGATTCCAGTGGGAGCACCAAACTGAAGAATACCATTCCAAAACAATGACATAAGAGAACATGATACACAACAATTAAGCAGCCTTGTCTTGACCAAGCATGACTTTTCTCTTAACCACACACAAACAACCATAGGATGTGGAAGTCTAAATCCTAAATGTATTTATTTTTTGTACATTCATGTATTTAGTAGTGATAGACATAGATGGCTTAATAGCTTGCATTTTTACCGAAAGAACATTTTGCTTAATACATGTTGATATTTTTTCTCAAAATACTTACCCAGATATAAAAGAATGATTGATAAACTTAAATTCAGTATGGATAAGACATACCTTACTATGTAAACATACACCACTTCAGGGAAAATCAGCAGTGAGTTTTCTCTTCTGAATATACCAGAAAACACAAAAACATGAGAAATTTAGTCAAATCAGAAAAATTGCAGCAAAAGGCTTTCTTACTGCAGGCAAGTTTCTTACTGCAGCCCAGGGACCTGAAAGCAATGACTCAAATAAGCATTACAAATTTGGTGACTATCTTTTCATTCACTTAGCTTCCAGTGCCAAATGCAGAATATAGCAGCAAAAGGAAAGAAGGGAAAGTATCTAGGCTACATTTACAAACATGATTTTAGGCATACAAGAGAAAATGCAAACAAGAGCCCTAATGAAAATATCTGAGAAACCCCCTTCAGAACTAGCAATTCATTTTGCTTCTGCTTACTTCTGCACTTCCTGGAACACATGTCAGCTATGAGATAGACACAGTGTTTGCAACTGTGTCAAAAAGAAATTAGTAAATGATACTTTAGGGTGTCACAAGGCATGTGTTTTAAACGTCTTAATAAAAACCCTAAAGTTTTGTACTGGTCTGGCAGCACAGGGTCTCAGGACCTGTCTTGACTGGCCTTGGCCCATGTCCTGCTTTCAGTTTTCGTAAACAAGCATTTGGTGGCCATTGCCAAACATGTTGGAGACGTAGCTCTGAAATTACTGTATCTGAGCAAGACCGGAGTCTCCCAGGGAGGCCCAGTGCAACCAGCAGCTCCTCTTATATCCCCAAATGTAGGAGAAGATCAACCTTCCAGGCTTCACATGAGAAGCAACAAGAACGAAGAAGACTGTAACATGAAAATACAAAGAAATAAATTACAGTCCATGTGGGACTGAGATGAAACCCCATAATACACACCATCATTCTCCCAGTGAAGATCTCAAGAGGCTGAAACTTGTCATCTTATGCCTCTTCCCCTGTCCTTCCACAGGAAATGTGTAGTTAGTATTAGGACTTGGAGAGTTGTTAGAAAGATGAGCCCAACACGAGAGACAAGAGGCAGAAAATAACGAAGTTTCCGTATGGCAATTGTAATTATATTATTAGTGAGATTTTCCAGTTTTACTGAGCTAATTTTGAATAATGTTTTGCTGTTGAAACATTAATGTGGTTAACATCATAGTCTCGGTCCTTTATATCCTTTATTTCTTTTTGCCCATGACAATGTTTTTAGTGTAACATTAAATTCCAATGTCCTGTCCTTAAATGTCACATGAAACATACTTCCATGTATAATTACATTGATAGTTGTATGTGAGGTGCTCAGAATGAGCAGTTTGTACAAAAACTTGTGAAAGACTTGGACAATTATTTGGCTTAAAAGTTAATACAGAAATGAAATTCTTTTGGTGTTAAAGGCTGGGAGACAACAGTGAATCAAGTATAGCATGCATATATAAAATTAAAAGAATCTCAAGCCTACGTTTAAAATAGAAATTAATTCCTTATCTGGGCTTACTGCAAAAAATCCCTCTGAAACCTTATTTTACTATAGAAAGCACATCAATACAATTTTAGCATTTTAAAAGTATTTGTATGCATCTGATATCAGAGAAGTATCCAGGTATGGACAAACTCTGTAATTTGGTATGATAATCTCTTTGGTTTAGGGAATCAGATGTTTCTTTTATTTGTAAGACTGTTGAAATGGATTTCAGTTGCTATCAGAATAGAACTTTTTTCTCTTGTCTCCCCACCCTTTCTTTCATTCAAATATTTATTTACCAAATACATTCTTTTCCTCAGTATCATGTTATATTTTAATAATATAAAAGGGCTCATAGAATATCATTGCTTCTTCTTCTTCTTAATAGTATTACTACTACTACTACTTAAAAACTCCCAAACATGAATAATGAAGCTCACAGAAGTAGGCATGTAATGCTTCAGTAAGTCTCATTTAAAAACAGTGAGTCTTGAACATCTAAAGCATTCTTATAAATTGAAGATGTCCTTCTTTAACATTTATTAAATTCCGTAAGACTTGTCTATTATTACAATTCTAAAAAAAATTTCTGAAATTAGCTCTTAATTCTAGCTTTTTAGTTCTACTTTTTGAATACTTCTGTCTCTACTGGAAGTCAGTGGTATGAAAGCATGAAGAAAACAGGGCTTGGAAGTTTATTTAGTCCTATTCTAACCTAACTATAGCAAGGTAGATTATTTACTGGTATGAATGGATACTAAAAAGATATAATTGAATTTTCCAGTTGTTGATGCAACTGCTTCAAATAAATTCTCAAAATTCTTGTCATTAAAATATACTTGGAGATAAAACATGAAAAGTAGGAGACATTTAAAATGCCTACAAGTGAAAAAGAAAACATTTTGTCATCTTATTCCATAACCTTATTCCAGTTTTTCCTAACTCTGCAAAACATATTGCCGTGTTTGTAAGCCCATGTCCCCTAATTCCCATTAGTTAGTATTACAATTGTTTGTACTTCGATTATTTATGAAAAACTTCCCCAGAAAGGTTTCACCTTTATAAGGAGAGTCATTTTACTTTCTGTTCGAGCAGTAACCACTCATGTCTGGGCAATTAAAGCAGAACGTTTCAGTTTAACGTCTCTAACACAAGAGAACACTAAAAGTGCCTCTTCCATTAGGGATCAAAAGTAAACTACAGCAATAAACAGGAAAGCAATTTAGCAGTGTGTCAGAGGATCAGCTGTGCTGTTATCACAGACACATGTATACAGGCTCTAGAGCAGTCAGCTCCGCAGTGCTGGGTGAAAACTGAATGACTGAGAAACGGCACTTGAGCAATTATTGGCTTTACTCTTTGTAGGCTCACTGCCACTCTGTAATTGACCTCATTTGGAAAGATTTCCCATTTGTTTTTTTTACGGGTTTTGTTGTTGTTAGGCTTAAAAGAACATGGGACAATTCATCAGAGCTTTTCATATCTTCAGCACTATGCATACACCTTGAAAAAATACGTACTATTGGTTCTTAGCACTATTTCAGATGACACCATATTATATATCTTTACATCCTTTCTCTTTTTTTTTTTTTAGGCACATCAGTAGACAACTGATCTGTCTTTAAAAGAATGTGCTCTGCTCACTGATGTTAGGAGTAATCTTGAGGCTGACCCTATAAGGTGGGTTCCCTTCCACTTTCTGTGTTAGATGTTTAGACTGCTGTAGAGATAGTTAACTTTTAGAGTACTTGTTTTTTTCATGTTTTACCATTTCATGATACAGGTCCGGTACTTTCAAGCAAATATTTCATTGATAACTTGATTTGGAAAAAAAATCTTTTCATTTCAACAACTTCTGCTTCTCATTTACTGCAACATTTAAAACAAACAATTTACTTTTCTCATATCTCTTCATGTAAGAATAACCAAAATCAGAGCCAGTGCTCTACAGACGTGTAAAGGTGGACCGATGATCTCTAGAGTCTACCAGAATAGTATTTAATTTCCAGGAGTGTAATAATTTCAGTATTAAAGTGTCTTTTGTTGTTTTGGTCAAGGGGTTGGTGTTTGGGTTTTTAAGGGTTTTTAAAATGTAGTGTGGGTCAATGACTGCCTCCAGGAGCATGATTTTAAGAGTATCACACAGAATGAGGAAGAATAGATTGTGTCCTTGAAGACCACTTAACAACTTGTTAAAAAACATAGGAGTATTCTGACAATGGAAATAATAATTATGAGATGAGTCTATTTCTCACCTGCCCCGCCTTTTTACTTTCATGCATGAACCCACTTATTCTTGTCTCTTAAGAACTTGAGGGTTTATAAAAATGAAATTTGTGAGCCTTTACCCCATCAGACTTCCTCTACCACATCACACAAAATCTGATTTGAGTTGGCAGGAAGTATGAAACTTCAACAGAGAAAAACTTCTGAAATTAGACTTTTAAGAAAAGAAGGTTTTGTTTTATGAAAGATTCTATCAGTATGCAAAATCCTTCCAAATTTCAAAAGAAGCTATAAAATAAAGAGAACCTATATGTAGTATCCAGTGTTCAAGTAGTCTAGATTATTCTTAAACTAGTTGCTATTCAATCACTTGAAAGAAGTTTACTTTGTGTATAGTAGCAACAATGACTAGTAAACTATGAAGGATTTCTGTAGAAGAATAAGAAATATCACCTGTAAAGCTGAGACTCTTCATTTTCCTCTTGGAACATGGAGTTTATTTAAAAATGAAAGAACTTCAGCAGAACGAAAAGTGACTTGGAGACTATGAAATAATGTTTCATACTTGAGAGTGTTCTTTGGAAATGTAAGAAGACTACTAGTAAATGGTGATATAAGATAAGCCACTATGGCTAAAGAGATGTTTTTGTAACCCAGATTTAAAACACCCTACTTTTGATGGAAACTGGAGTTTTATTTCACTACTTGATTCTTCCTTGAAAACTGATTAACTAATATGCCTTCAAGTGTTCAGATTTTTAGGATTTTGCTTTAGGATTTAGCATCACTAAAACTGTGGGAAAAACAAAAACCCTCCAGCAACATTTTTAATGTTAGAGAGTCAAGGCATTACTTTATTATCTGGCCAGGATGTTGTTCTAGCCAGTATGTACCACAGAAATCATCTCATCCACACATAGCCTGGGTGTGCAGAGGGAATCATTCCATGACACATAGATTTTACAGGATTTTCCCTCAAACTTTTTACAGTCAAAACTTATAGAGATGCACTGTTTCAAAGTCCATTGGTCCAGAGTTGAGCAACCCCCAATATTCAGTTTCCCATTGGATCCGAATCTCCTTGCCCATGATGTTAATTAGGTCTTCTTTCTTACCTCCCTTTTCCCGGACCAGGTGTCTCTGACCAGCCAGGGCTGAGGTTTGGAGCTGATGTTCCGTTAATGTCCACTGATGGCCCTTTATCTTTTGGGCTACTCCCAGTCTGTTGATAAGCTGAGTTCATCATCCAACATTAGAAAAAGATTTCTTTGAGCGGTTTCCTGCTAGATCTTGAAACTCTAGATTAGTTTTAAAATGTTCAGAGTTTATTGGTGAAGAAAATCATAAGATGAGGTTATAAATACAAAAATATTGGGATGTTCTACAATGTACATATAAGGTTTTAGACAGGTTTTAAATGTTTTATTAAATTCTAAAAGTCTTAAAATATTAATGTGTCAGATTCTTATTGCTAGGACATCTTTATTAAAGGAGCAGATTACTGAAGAATCTGGTAGTTTTCTTTTTTTTTTTTTAATTTTATTCAAGACTCTATTCGTCTGCAGGAACTTCATTTACCACTTTTTAAAATTCAATTAAATACAAAGTACTGCAGAGTCCTACCTTTTGCTCTGCCTATAGAGTAATTTCTGTGTTGTTATGCAAACTAACAAGCATCAAATGTTTCAAACGTTTCCTCACAGTAACATTTGCAGCCAGTAAATTAAAGACATGAAATTCTCAGGAGTATTTTTAATAATGCTTTGATTATTCTATTTCATCATATACTTTAGTTTTCAAGGTTGTGCAGAAACAGCAAATGACCCCAAAAAAAGAGAATTTAGGTCAATCAAGTATATACTTGGAAGAGCTTTAAGATTTAGTATGCCAAAAATTATAAAATAAAATATAGATGAAAATTAAATAAACTAAAGCAAAAGTACAGAAATATCAAACAACTGAGAAATTAATTCCTTCAATGTACACTTTCAGCACATTATGTAGCTAGAAACGTTCCCAAGCTATTTCCAAGTGGATATTTTACGTTTTTAAGTTAACTGAGAAACTCATGAGACTTTGGACAGTTAAAATACATTTAAGGAAGGAATATAAGCTTCTTTATAACTGTAATTTTACCTTTTTTTCCCCTTATCTCTTCTTTTCTTTTTTTCTTTTTTTTAATCCAGAAAAATCTTTGAAACTACATTTTAAAATATTTGTCAAATTCACCAACTTGCTTTAGGTGGCTCATTTCTCTAGATCACTTCTGGAGTGGCCATTGATCAGTGGACTCATAGGACTCCCATAGGTATATATGGGATACCTTGGCACCTGTGAGAGATGGGACTATGAATGATTAATTACTCCAAAAATTTGCTCATTTGCGGAGGCACCAGGGTGCTTTACTGAGGCCGGGTTTGCATCCCGTGCGGGGAAGTTTTTGGGTGTGTAATGGCTAGTCTGCATACACAGAGGGTATGAACTATTACTGCCTGGAGGCTACAAAGCAGGACTTGAGGCTGACAATAGGCAAATCCTGGAAGGCAAGTCTGTGCCTCTTATCATGCTAATTGCCCTCCCTTACACAACTCAATCAGTTGTAGAAGCCCCTGTGTCCCCTGTGTCCCCCTGCACCCGTCCCTCTCCCCACCCCACCCCCCCCCCCCTTCCCCGGGAAAGGTCTGATAAGGCTTTAGTGGTTGGACTGAGAGAACACTGATGCGAGAGGCATCGGCCCGGTCTTAAAGGTGTCATAAACCATCAAAGACTCCCAAAGAGTACCCAAACTCATTTCTGAGGCCTTCCACCAGGGGACTGGAGGTTCTTACACCAAGACAGGTACCTAGGCGTATTTCAAATCATCAGACTTTGTGTTTTGCAGGATTCTGTGCACAAGCCCCAGTGAGTCAAGACCTGGGACTGTGACTTCGACCAACAGACATCTGAGCTGCAACAATCAAGTCTCTTCACAAGATATATAGGTGGTGATGGTTTTACTCTTATTTTTTCTCTCTCTTTTATTTCTTTGTTTTCCCTTATAAGTTTTCTTAAGTAATATTTTTATGCTTTGATATTGCTATATTACTTTAAATAACAACTGAAACAGCTACATATCTGTTTTCCACTGCACCCAAATTGTTCTAAAATAAATCCTACATCTGTATACTTACTGATTCGCCCCAAGCGGCCCCAGAGACATTTCAGAGACAAAGAAAGGTGGGTATTTGCTTTATTTGGCATGCCAGGTGTGGGGGATTCACTTCTCCAAATGCGCACACACACACGCACGCACGCACGCACACACACACACACACACACACACTCACACCCCGGCACTTCCAACACACAATATTATGGGTAACATTCATGAATATTCATCACATTCCCTGGGATAAGAGTGGCTATACAAATAATTTCTTTGAGGTCATTAATATCATTAGCATGTGTGCCCGGCATGTGCTGTGTGTCCTGGTGGTCTTTGGGGGTTTTCTCCTGATGAAGATCTGGCAGTCTTCCTCACAATTCACTTTTGACCTTTCTCTCTGGAGAATGTGCAGTCTTTAGTGGGTGATTCAGCAGGTTCTGTGCTGACTTCAAATGGATTCTTGTCCCTCTTATCTTGACAAGATAAAGGGAATCTTGTTTTTCTAGGTTTTAGAATTCACATATTCTGTCTTCAATAGTTAATTTGAGTTACCTATTGACTACCCATTTCCCATCACAAACACTAATCATTCAGTGTCATTTCACTCTAATCCACCCCAAGAGATCCATTAACAAGAACCTAGGTTACTCTTGCCTTCATGGGAGCAGGTTGTAACACCTCAGCTTTGGTCAGTTTGGGAATTAAGTGCTTTATGTATCATTATTATATGGCCATACAAAAAGCAAACCTTCCCAGCTGATCAGCTTTAACACTGCACTTTTTAATTATTTCATTTCTTATTATTTGGTTTTTGTTTAGCTATTGTTAAGACAGGAATTCTTAGTACCTATGAGGGCGCTACTGCCTTCTCCACTGATGCCATAGGATGTCCATCTAAACAGCCCTGCCCTGCAAAGCTGTGGGCTCCAGTCAGCTTTGGGCTATCCCAGCCCCCAGGGAGGTGTCTGGTAACATGGATTTGGGCTGTCCCTGGATGCCCTTCATTCTGCCCTAGTCCCTGGCTGGGTACAATAGGGTGAGCTCTGGCTGTGGATGAGCTCTGGCTGTCCTACCCTGTCACCGTCTCACAAAATCAGAGAACCACAGAATGGGTAAGGTTGGAAAAGACAACAGTGGCTCATCTGGTCCAATCTCCCTGCTCAAGCAGGGTCATCCCAGAGCAAATTGCACAGGTTTGCTTCCACATAGTTCTTGAATGTCCCCAGTGAGGGACATTTCATAATGCCCTAATTAATTAATTAGTTCCATAATTAATTAATTCCATAATTGCCCAGGGACATCCCTGGGCAATCCGTTCCAGTGCATGGTCACCCAAACAGTAAAGAAGTTCCTCCTCGTCTTTAAGTGGATCTTCCTGTGCATAATTTTCTGCCCATTGCCTCTTGTTCTATTGCTCAATACCGTTGAGAAGAGCCTGACTCCATCCTCGTGATATCCTGTCTACAGGTACTTTTGTATGTTGATGAGGTTCCTTCTCAGTCATCTCTTCTCAAGACCGAACAGGCCCATCTCCCTTTGCCTTTCTTTGCAAGTGGGAGGTGCTTCAATCCCTTAGCCATCTTTATCACACTCCACTGGACCTGCTCCAGCAGCAGGTCTCTCTTGTACTGAGAAGCCCAGAACTGGACAAAGAACCTCAAATGTGGCCTCATCAGGGCTGAGCAGAGGGACAGGATCATCTCCCTTGACTTGCTGCCAGTGCTCTTCCTAATGCACCCCAGGACACACTGCTGGCTCATGGACAGCTTATCCACCAGGATCCAAAGAGCTGCTTTCCAGCAAGTCAACCCCCAGCCTGTTCTTGTGCCTGGGATTATTCTCCCCAGGTGCAGGACCCTGCATTTGCCTTTGCTGAATCTCAGACAGTTCTTCTCTGCCCAGCTCTCCACCCTGGAAAGGGCTTCTGAAGGGCTGCACATCCCTCTGGGGTATTGGCCACTCCTTCCAGCTTTGTCTTTCAGTAAACTTTTTGGGGAGGTATCTGCCCCTTTGTCCCAGTCACTGATGAAGAAGTTAAACAATACTGGGCCCAGTGTTGAATCTTTTGGAACAACACTAGGGATAGGCCTCCAATTAGATTCTGTGCCACTTATTACAACTCTATGGGATCTGCCATTCTCTCAGTTCTCCCTCCATCTTACTGTCCATTCATCCCACCTGAATTTGGCTAGGAGGGTATTGTGGGAGACAGTGATGAAGACCTTGCTAAAGTCAAGGTAGACAAGATCCACTGCTCTCGCTTTGTCTATCCTCACAAGGAGTCCCCTCTGTTCCCAGGCCCTGGCACTATGACAAATTTCTATGCGTATTACTTGTTTGTTTATATTTTTTTCTGTAATATCTTTAATGAGTATTCCTTTGATAATCTTGAATATTATGCCAGTACTGACAAAAATTTTGTAAAGACAATTTTCTTTCACAGAATATTTGAATTGCAAACCATGTGAAGAAGGTACATTAGCCCATCAAGAGTAGTGGCTATAGTGCACAATAGATGTGCAAGAATGGTACAACAGGACAGCTGGACAAACAGCAGATTTTTAATGTGTATATTCAATCTGGAAATCAGCAAAATACATCATTGGTAGAAGCAGCATATTCTTTGACTTCAAAATAGATTGGAATCCCACATGAAAAGCAAACTACAAAATTTTTAAGTTCTCAAAAGATAAAAAAAGCAATAGGCAAGAACCCAAATCAAATGACTGAATGTTCCGTTTCTTGTGTGTCAGTTAGAAATACGAGATTTTGTCCTTATTATTCACCTTCATTTCAAATAATTTTCAGTGGATTTATGTGGAAGGAGGCAGAGAGAAAGGTCCCAAAGAAAAGTAAAATGTCTAGTAATAACCAAAAATAATAAAATCACATATTTATTCAGGAATAACTGCATTTTACATAGATTAGCAAGAGAAGGGGAGTGACAAAACATGAACATGCTTTTCAGTCATGAAAAACCTGATGGATCTTTTTTCAATTACAATTAAAATTTACAAGAGATGCAAGGGTTCTGATGGCCTTGAAAAAATAAAATAATAAGATACTGAATTGATTTAATTATTATGTAAATTGATAGAAGGCAAAACCCCAATTTCTCCTCTCCTTATCACTCTCCAAAATAACAACAGAAAAGGATAAGTAAGCACAGTAAAAAAGAGACATTGAAAGAGCAGACAATATTCTTGAAATTGAAAGGCAAGTAATTAGCTGGGTGCTATTTCAATGTCAGTTAACACTGATTAAAACCAAAACCTCAGATGACATTCACAGTCATCTGCAATAAATTAACTTCATTTGAGCTGTGGTAGTTAGCAAGGATGGAATATCTGTTCCTTGTGTTCTGCCTGAGCATTTCCTTATTGGAGAATTCTCTTTCTCACATTACAGTGAAATTAACACAGAACTTAGGATGCAGTTGCTCAAATACAAAATCCCATGCACACCTCTAGAAAGACACTGCATGAAGTGTATAAACCAAATGTCTTATTATTTTAAAGCAATTTAAAAAATGTCTTTCCTGTAAATCCCAGGAATTTAACACTGTCCTGTTTGACAGAACACTTGCAGTTACTCCCTTATGTGACTAAGAAATCCTGAGGGCCTTTATGTTTTCAAATGCTATACAAAATTTAAATTTCTCTTCATAAATCCCTCAAAAGAGGGATTTGTCGATTGCACAATATATAAAAAAATTGTGTGAGAAAGCATGCCTCCACCAAAGAGGTGGAGACACTATGAAAAAATGTCTTAAATCATCCTAATTTTGAATCCATTTCAACACAGCAGAGTTACACGAGAATCCAAGGAAGCATAATTTGAAGTAAAAAGTAATTGAACAATATTACAAATTAAAAAAAATTAGAATTTATCTATTTCTGAATTAGGGAATAAACATTAATTTTAATTAAAAGCAACATATTAATAAAGACTGCTAATTTCTAACTATATTTTATGAGTAAATAATAATTTGCAATTGAGTCTGCCTCTAAATTCTCAACTGTTTCATGTCTCATGACTTAAAAGCTGTCTCAACAGCTTTCATTATTGATACTGATGAAGTTAGGACAAGCCAGATTATTATCTTTTTACCAAGCAAAGGTATGTAGACAAATATCAAATTACGCAGAGAAAAAACTAGTATTTTAAAGGTTTATGTATTATAGTTTAATTATTCTTGAAAATGCACAATTGCTCTCTATAAAGTATTCAAAGAAAAATATTTTAGAAAAAGAAACAGAGATTCAAGAAACTAGCATATGTATCTAAACACCATTACAAGGTTGTATTTATTGCGTTGCTCCAGAATGTGATTTTTTGATTGAGCGAACTGCAGCAACTGAGGGCAAATTCAGACAGGAATTACAAAATAACTTGATGAATGAAAGGTTGCACACTATGTGTAACAGTAAGAAGGTGTCAGGATTTAGAGATTACAGTTGCCTGTCTCAAACACTTCTAAGGCCACAGATGGGTTTTGTCATGAGATAAGAACGGAAGGGGGTGACAGCATGGGGATAAATCCAGACCTGGCAGAGGTGGCATTCAGTTAGCACATCCTGGGTAATGCATCAGGACATTCACCAGAACAATTCAGAACAATTCCCACTGTGGCAAATTGTGTAAAGTAGCAACTGCTTATACATGTCACTGGCCAAACAAAGATCACCCCAAGTTAAGGGACAGACAGCATCTGCAACCACCAACCACCAAAACAACGTCCCCCAAATATGCTTCTGTGGATACCTGGAACTTGGACTGTAATTTAAATCATCACTGAGGAGATTTGAGATAAGATAAAGGTGGTACTATTGTCCAGGTGTTACCTCACACCTAGCAGGAAGTTTACAAAGCTGGGGGAGAAGAATGCATTACTGATAACAGACACAAAGAATCCAGAATTTATGGGCCATCTGGAAAGTAAATCTGGCAAATTTGCTGAAATCTGCTCCAACAGGGAAAAACATAACTCCAGCATGATTCGCCCCAAGCGGGCCCAGAGACACTTCAGAGACAAAGTCTAAGAACTGGGTATTTGCTTTATCTGGCGCTCCACGTGTGGGGGATTCACTCCTCCAAACACACGCACCCCGACACTTCTAACACACAATATTATGGGTAACATTCATGAATATTCATTACATTCCCTGTGATAGGAGGGGTTATACAAATTATTTCTCGTAAATCATTAATATCATTAGCATGTGGGCCACGCATGCACTGTGTGTCCTGGTCATCTTTGGAGGTGTTTCCATGATGAAGATCTGGTAGTCTTCATCACAATACACTTTTGACCTTTCTGGAGCATGCGTAGTCCTTGGTGGGATGATTCAGCGGTTTCTGTGCTGACTTCAAAGAGATTCTTGTCCCTCTTATCTTGACAAGATACAGGGAATCTTGTTTTTCTAGGTTTTAGAATTCACATATTCTGTCTTCAATAGTTAATTTGAGTTACCTATTGACCATTCTTTTCTCAAGCAGGGGGAAGGTCAGAACTGCTGACTCACAGCTCACTGACTCAAGAAACCCACTAACTCAACAGGAGAGAAAGACTGAGCATGGGACTGATTAGGATGAGAAATGAGGAAATCATTTAGCCAATGGAATAAAAGAACTGTGCAGCCAATGACTATTAATTCCTTTGTTAGCTAAAATGTATAAATAACTAAAAGTTTTTAATAACATTTGGACACTCACCACTAGGAGGCCCAGGGTGAACGGCCAATGAGATGCTGCAGGATCCATAGGTGGTTACTATCTTCTGCTCTCTCCTCCCTTCCCTTTCCCTCCCCTCCATCTTTTCTATTTCTTTCTATCTCTCTACCTCATGTTCATCATTAAATAAAATCCATATTGCTAACTTTGGCATATGGTCTTGTTTGCCCTTTAGTTCGGGCAGAGGCTCACTAATCAGATCTTAACAGAAGAAAAAAATGGCTTTGAAATGTTTTGAAGATATTTTTAGGCATATATCTATTTTGATGGGTTGTTTTAAATTCTTCTAGTTTAAAAAAATCAAGCAAAATGAAAGGCATAACACAGTTGTAAGGAATTGGGTGTGAACACCCCATGATATAACACCTTTTTATCTCGTGTGAACATAATATGTAATGAGTGTGTTTATACTCAACATTTTTTTGGCAAATTTCCATATGCAAATTTTGGTAAGTTCTTTCAAAGTAGCTTTATTAATACCATAAGTTGGTTTGTACTTCCTGGAAAATTTCAATGGAATTATTCATTGATTTGACACAAAAATCATAAGCATGAAGTAATAATGTGGCCAAAAATCTGAATTTATGTACAAAGTACTTTTTTGCCTACCTCTGTATAAAATTAAACCCCATTTCATTCATACATGTTATTTACCAGTTAAAAAAATCAGCTTAATATAATGGACACAAACACTACTGTAGGTGAAAAATTAATTATTCCTTTATACTTAGAATGATTACCTACTAATTTGAGAAATTTGTCAGATCGCAATTCTTTAACTAAAACCCACTTCACATTCTAGCTAAATAAGTAGATCATAGAGAGTTTAGAATACGTTTATGCCAGATTTATTTATTTTGGTTTGGGGTATTTTGGTGCGAGTTTTTTGTTGGGTTTTTTTGGGGTGGGGTGGGTTTTTTTTGTTTGGTTTGGGTTTGTTTGTTTGTGGGTTTTGGGGTTTTTTAAAAATTTTGTTTTCGGTTTTATATTTGGGTTGGTTTGGGTTTTTGTTTTCTTGTTGTTTTTTGTTTGTTTGTTTTATTTTGGTTTTTATTTTTAAAATCCTATGCAGTTAACTTCAAATCCTGTAGGAACTAGGGAAAATAAGACAGTTCATCATAGTTCTGTTTGTGAGCAGAGATGGAAGTCCACAATGACAACACAAAGAACAAGCATATTGTATATCTAATAAAACGTCTAGGTTCTTAGGTGGCAAAAACATGTCTATGAAACGCCATTATTACCTCTTTTACTATGTTTTGATCAATTATACCTCTTTCTGAAGACAGATCACAATGTGAAGCTGTATTTAAAATGTATTTTATAATTCTACAGTATTTTTCTTAAATAGCTATGTCCTCCCTTTAGCAGGTGCCAAAATACCAGATTAGCATTCAAGATCAAAATAATCACATGATAAAGAAGGAACAAGATTTTTTGCATATCGATCTCCCTCCAAGAACCTCACACTGAATACATTATGCCATTAACTGGATCTAATAATGGTGCAAGGTGCTGCATACTTTCAGCAGGAGATCAGAATTACACAGGACAAATAACAGGGTTATTATACTTTACCACTGACTATCATCAGATGTTTACAGAGACAGAAACAATTATAAATGACACACTGAACTGCTGAAAATGTGAGGATAAAGCCAATCTGTAGCAACATACACTTTTTCTTTGAGGATTATTGATTTCCAGAAATTTTCATTAGTTTTCTGCCACTTATTCAAACCAATTAATTCATAGGATATCAGTGCCAGAAATGAACATTTTTATCTGTGGTTCAAGTAAATCTACAAATGGATGGATTTCACATGGGAAGTTTTGTTCAAAGCTCATTTCACTAATTTTGTACCAGAACTATGAAAAAGGCAAGATTTGTGACATAAATATTTCTGTCCCACATATCTCCCAATTCTTCACATCTTAGTAGTTACAAAAGAAATGTGAATTGTAACAGACTTAGGGTTTCTTTCATTTTGCATCGCGGCTAGGCCTGATAGTAGATTTGAAAAACTAGGAAGAGATTTTCATTAGTCCTTTGGGGGTTAAAGAAGAAATCAGACACACTAGAAACATGGCATCACTAGAAACATCACTATAAGACAGACAGAACACAAGCAATTGATTGCAATGGTTGTAAATGCATAAGGATGCATAATTGGCCATGCAGATTGTCTTCTGCACAAATAAACTGATTTGTCTACTTTTGTAGGACTATGGAAATTTAGCCACTTGATTTAGCAAATTTCAGATTTTCTTTTATGATTCACAAATTGTGAATTTTCTAGTGTGTTTTTTTCACTAAGTAGAAGAGACATATTTTGGGGGATGAAGTGTCTGAAGTCTAGGTAGATTAAGATGACTTAGATACTACTTACACATTTCTGTACTTTACAGACTCTTAGGGGATGGTGAAGTCTGTTGGACGACATCTCCTTTGACCTTCAAGTAACTGTAGTACTGCTGAGGCCAGTGTTCATGGGGCAAAAGGTTCTTCTAAACTTAAATGCTATAATACATCACATAGAAATAGGCATAGCAAACCAGATATGTGGTTCATTGAATCCAATATCTTGTTGCAGTGGCATGCAATAGTGGTTTCAGAGGCAAAAGAGCAAGATACACCATTTATTTCTCCAGAGTGCAGGTTGTAAAAGCTGGCTTTTACTCTGTCTTTGCAAAAACCTTCTCCCTGGCATTTTGAGAGAGTGAATAAAGTGCCTGGCACATGGACAAGATCTGTAAAATCTCTTTGGACTTTACTTGCTCTTTCCAATTAAGGTGTAATTAAACTGTGTTAGGTCAAATGCTGATATTGAACTGAACTCTTCACATCTGCTAATATTTTATATATATATATATATGTATATATATGTATATATATAATTATTATTACCTATTCTTTTACAGTTGAGAAGATGTTGCAGTTGGAGCAGGAGTTTGGGAGTTAAACGTCTGCTTTTGGATGCTCTGAAGACTTCTCACAAAAGTTTAAACAAATCACTGTCTCAGTTTTTTCTGACATAAAACTGAGTAAGGTTTATTTTGTCAGATTCACATATGACTTAGCTGTTTAGCAAATGTACAATTTCAGGAGGTATGCACTCAGAAAGTACTGTTATAATTGCACAGCCAATACAATTCTGAGATGAAACTGGACTCTCCTGCAATTAATGTATTTCCTGTCATAATTTCAAATTAGAAATCTTTAATACCAATATAGATAAGAGCCAGAATTAATGTTTGACTTCCAAAACTACGCAGCATTTGAAAGGCTGAAATTTGATAGGAGATGGAAGAAATCTGATTAAAATTAATCTAAGAGTCATTGTGAGGTTCCAAGTTTGCCTGTCATTCTTGCTTCTTATTCTGAACCTTGAATTTTTCTGTTCCATAATATGATACAATTTCTGACAGCAGGGAGTGGACTGCGTGAGGAACACCCATGATGAAATACTTATAGCAGAAGAGTGTACAGAACTTCCTGCATTTTTTTTCCATGAGCACCATATGCTTTTTCTATTTTGTAGCTTTATGGGTAAATTACCAAGGGAAACAAGTGTTATGCAATGCATTTGTTGAATTCATGACCTTCCAAATCCAAACTTTGTTACAAGACCAATAACCATACAAATGTTCTTTCTTTTGCATCCAGAATATTTAGGGTAGTAGCTATATATGTGAGGAACTGTAACACCGGGTGCTGCTCCAGCACTTCACCCTGGTGCAAACCCTACGGGTTAATGGTACTTGGTGGTAACGAAATGCTTTTCAGCCTTTTCTATACATCTTCATTTAAAAAAAAAAAAAAGAAAAAAGAAAAAAAAAAAAAGCTTATTTCCACATGTGCAACTGTCAGCATCTTATCCAAATCTCTTAGTTTTATTTGTGTACAGATTACAGCTGATTGGTTTTCAACACTTTAAAGAGTTGGTGCCTAATTCCAGCTATTGACAATTTTCCTTATCTCATTTTATTATTTTCACTGTTGAAATGCAGCCTTTTGGACTGGAGATATGTAATTCATTATTTATCATGGAATAGTGAGAAGTATTTGCCAGAGGGGTTTGTTGTGGGGATTTTGTTTGTTTGTTTGTTTTGGATGTTTTAACTTGCTTGTTAGTTTTGTTTTATGATTCTCTAATACTTTCTACAAAACAGATGACTGTACAATAAACAACAGATGTAGGAGGGAACAACTCAGGCACCTGGTTTCATCAGTGGTCAGTAATTTAATCTTTCCTGATGGTCAAAGTACTAAAGCATACATCCATTTCCAATTCCAATTTTTGGCAAGGCGGCATTTGATTATCCTTGGAGCCACCTATTGCCAGACACTAAATTTACCTAACAGAGTTCTTTATAACATAATAAGAGGTCTTCCTTAACATGACCTACTGAGTTATATTTAGATGGAAATACTGAGATAACTTTTAATTGTGCCATTATTGCTTACTTTTTGGNGCTGTGTCCAGCACTGGGTCCCTCAGTTTAGGAAGGACATTGATGTGCTGGAGCGTGTCCAGAGAAGGGCAATGGCGCTGATGAAAGGTCTGGAGCACAAGTCCTGTGAGGAGCGGCTGAGGGAGTTGGCATTTAGCCTGGAGGAGACTTAGGGGTGACCCCATCACTCTGCAACTCCCTGGAAGGAGGCTGTGGCCAGGTGAAGGCTGGTCTCTTCTCTCACGCAACCAGTGACAGGACAAGAGTACACAGCCTTAAAGCTACACCAGGTGTTACAAACCGGTTTAAACACAGAAAGCAAAGGAAACTATAAGTATCTGCAAATAAAAGGGATTGAACCCATATAGGTTTGAAATATACCCAGNGTTTTTGCTTTTGTTTTTGTTTTTAACATGTAAAAACGAGTAAGAATGATGGGAGCATTTTTGCTTGAATTGTTTTCCCATCCCTGTTTGGTTTTAAGAAATAGATTTAAACTCTAGTGTCCCCTGGTGTCTTGTATAAATGGTATGAATAGCACACATATTCTAACTGAAAGAACAGGAAGAAAGAAGTTGAATCATTTATTGCACAAGTTAATACCTACTTCTTCAGAGTGATGAATAAATCATTAATTTTACAGTGCTTGATAGAATAAATCACTAAACTGAGCATGTTTTAGACACAAAAAAAAATTGTCTATGAACATGAGCAATGTTTATAACCTCAAATCAGGTTCAGGACTCATGCTGACCTGTTATGAACCATTTAAACACAGAAGAACAGAGGAAACTAAGTCTCTGCGAATAAAATGGATCAAGCCCAGAAAGATTCGAAATACAGCTGAAAAACATGGTTAAAACCAAACAAGGTTAGATGGTTCCAAAAAATTGATTTATTTTATGTAACAGTAAAAGGCGCAAAGAGAAAGAAAGAGAAAAAAAGAAATAGAAGAAATAAGTGTGGGGGGGAGTTGGGGACAGGGAGAGAGGGACAAGGGTTAGATAGAAACGTATCACCCAACTACATCTCGTTGTTCCCCTCTGTCGGGTCTTCTGGGTCGTGAGGGTCTCCTGTCACCATGCTGAAAAGTATGGAATCCAGGGGATTAATTTTTGTTTTGGGCCAGGTGGGAATGCCCTGGGGAGGGTGAATTTGACCCTGTCCCTTGCAACACTGTGGATCTGTTGCACCATCTCTGGTGTAGGGTCTGGGGACCCTTTGGGGTGGCCTTTGAAGGGCAATGACACCCTCTCAGCTGTCCTTCCTGTGGATGAGCTTTTCCCGGGGTGAAGGGACCCTGCAGCTGGGCTCCTCTGCGCAGCAGAGGGTGGGCATTCACTGCCTCTGACCCGGGGCTTTTTCACCACACACCCAAAGCCTCTCCTCCCCCCATCCTTTGGTGTCAGGGTCTGTGTGAGCCTGGCAGCTGACAGCCCTGGGGCTGTGGTCTCCACTCCGAAGGTGCTAAGCTTGATCCCTCTGTGAATGTGTTCTTGTCCCCCAGCCCCGGGTTGAGACACTTTATCTTATCTTCATCAGCGAGCAGTTCCAGATCCTCAGTCAGAAGGTCTGTTCAGGGTGTAGTGGACTTCTCTGCAGCTTTTGTAATACAGTTTTTCTACAATAGGTAAAAGTCTTTCATGAAAATGTTTAAGTCATAAACTGTAACATTTCAGTCTCCAACCTGACCACTGACATCAAGGTAAGTATAATACATGTCTTTAAGAGCTCACCTTTTCCACCGGCTTTCAACAGACCACCAAAGTGCTTTCACAATGCCTTCATTTTGGTGACATCATTCTGTTTCCCTCATTTCCCTCTGACGACTGAGACATCCTAGTTAGACAGGGTTTTAATATCTATTCCAAAGGAAAGGAAAAAGAAAAAGAGTGTTAACATTTTAATTGTCCTAATGCTATGTTGGCTTAAAACAGATATAGGAAAACTTTTCTTCAACATGTTAGGTTTGAAACATAGATGAATGTCTTGGCAAAGTCCAAACAGATAGAAAAATATATGTAGATCCTCTCTGAAGTTAGTACCAAATCTCTGACAGCCTAAGTTTCTCTGCTCAGGTATATGCATAGGCTGTACATCTCAGGGACTTCAGTGTAATGTAAATAATTCAAATAACGCTAGTTGTTTCCTTTTAATGAAAAGTTGAAAAGTAACTACACTGCAGACCTGTAAAAAGAGGTTCAAATGGTCATCTCTTCTCTGTATCATGTACTACAAAAGGATGCAAAAGACAAGGAATTAAAAAAACACCCAGTCTGCGATCTGTGATTTTGTCTTTTCTTCACCCCTCCCCCTCTCCTCCCAAACTCATTTGAATAAGCAATTTTAGGCAATGCATGATGAAAAATCTGAAATTCCATTTAAGAATGTGGTTTAGGTAAGGTTTACATGATCCAGTAAATTATTTACAAACACAATAATTGACAATAGTTTACAGATATTAATGAGTTTTTGGAGAATCTATATCTGGTTCAGTTTTAAAAATCCAGGATACTTTAACTTTTAGGCAATATCTTCAGGAAGAAGAGGAAGGAACATTCAGCAAATGTACTGTAGTTAATGTTAAATACAAAGATTATTAAAACTGTGGTCCACAGATAGCATTCCTGTTGTAACTCTAACATCCTAGGGTAAATTGATAATTTATATTTAGTTTAGAGCACTACTGTTCTTTTGTGATGACAGACAAAATTCTGTGCAATGAACTCAATTTCATATTCACCTACCTCTGTTCCTCTGCAAAATGATGGTAGCAGGGCACTCCTTTGTGGTCCTTTGACAGATAAATTATAGGCTACTTAAAAGCCGTTTTGACAGGGCAATGGAGGAAGGTTTTCAGACTCTGCTCCCATAGAAAAGGCCTATGATGCAGCAGCTGTCCATGGAGACATGTCAAAGAGGAAAAAAGGGCCATCCAGGGGAATATGTGACATGAAAACACCACAAACATTAAGGAAGCTTCGTAGATACAACCTCAACCCGCCAAACCTGTTCTTTTCAGATCCTTAGCTCTAGAACCTAACTCTAATCAAAGTTTCTGCAAACTAAGAGACCTCTTTCTCACCTCTTCCAGGCAACATGAAGTCAAATTTCAGACAGTAATATCACAATAGGGATTTTAGAAGCATTTTGGGAGGAATAATAAAGCAAATTTTTGAGACACACAAATTTTTCATTGAACTTTCCCTGTTTAAGCAAGTAATCCCTTGGTCTAAAAAGAAGTACATATGAATTTGTAGAAACAAATTCTTTAACAGCTTAATAATCATAACAATAGTATACACATATAAAATGTTTTGCTCCTTGAAGCAAATAAGGTGACATTACAGCTCAGTGTTGAATCATAATTGAATCCTGTGCAATCTCACAGGAATTCCAAACTACACCATTTACATATTTACCTAACAGTACAAGCACTGAGTTGAAAACAGAGTAAAATTCTGCCAATTTTTGGCTGAAGTATGTTATGTAATCTAGTTGATCCTGCAGTACACTTACACCTGGATAAAACTAATTTTCAGAGCAAACCGCCAACCTAATTGCTTTCATTCATGCTACATCATACAAATAGTGGAAATTTAACTAAATATCACATTTTTCATATCCTAAGGTTCTATATTTATCTTTAGGAGAGTTTTGCTTAACATAAGCAAACTTATAATTCTTGTTTTCAACAGCAGCAGCAGTAGAATATGCAGCTTTCTACAGCGTAGCTATTCCTATTAACATACAAGAGTGGAAAAACAAACCAAGCAATAAACAGTTCTATCAGTTTGAGGGAGATTTTTTAGCTTTGTTTTCTTTTGTTTAAAATTTTAAAAGAAAAGAAATCAGCAGTAATGTTAAAAAAGAGGCTCTAGAGAACAAGAAGACAAAAAGACAAAAATAAAAATCAAAATTTTATAGGGTATATTTAAAGCTAAATTTTGTTTGACACCCAGTTTTAATGCTTTGGTTTCTTCAGAAAAAAAAGATATGGTTTGCTAGATGTAGGGACATCATTGGGGATAAAAATGAAATAGATGACTGCTCCAGGTTTTGTTCAGAACATTAATATATCTATGATTTGTCACTTCCAAAATAATTTCAACAAATACTAGCTTGAGAAACTTCCATAAAAAAAAGTAAAGAACACTTTATCTTGGAATTCGGTTACTTTAGAACCTGTTATAATAAAACTCAAAATTCACTTGGGATCACCAGTATCATAATGCTAAATTAGACTCATTCTTAGTAAGAGCAACAGTGTTGTATTGAAAAGGATTACACACTTTATCCAGATTACTCCATTCTGGAGTGAGAAGGAGAAAATACCCAAAACATTGATTAGATTTAGCTTTGTCCAATGAGAACACTAACACGTCATGACATTTCTTTTATCAAATTCTCATTTAAAGTAGATACTGTCTTCACAAAACTGCTTGGGTGTTTGTAAATTTATTTCTTTTATATTTTAATGGCACATTGTGAGCAAAACCTCAGATGAAGAACAAATATTTTGCCCCCATTTTGTAGCCAGATCATATTTTATATTTATTTACTGATAACCAGATTATACAGCATTCTTGTAGGACACAAGTCTTTATATGACCTCCAAGTTCTGATAAAGTGCATTAAATCAGTGTTTTGGTAGCTAAATGTGTTTTAAAATAATGGTAATATGTTTAGGAACTCGAGTGACGATTCAGTTCCAGTAAGGCAGAATTTATATGATTCTTCATTTTGCAATGGTTGATGGGACAACTAACACTGCTGAGGTTTAGAAACCTTCCTTAGAGTATGAGCCGGGCTTTTTCAAAACTAAACAAAGTATATCATACTCTCAAGAAATAGCATGTTCTTTACAAAATCAAGTAGATTTCTTCTCATCATCTGCCTTCTGATCATTTTGAAAATATTTATGAAGAAGAATAACAATTGTTAGCTTTTCCCTTGTTCATTTTTTTCTTGGTTGTGTTTTTTAATATATTTTGAGGTTTAAAATGAAGGATCTGTTTTTACTTCTCCAAGAGAGTTTCAGAAAGTAGCAAATATCTCCTCCACACATTTGAAAACAACAAATGTACAGAAATGTGCACAAACTGTATAATTTCCTACTTTAAGAAAAAAAAGAAAACCCATTAACATCATTCAAAACAAAACACATTAACTAAGAGTAAACAACAAATGAAAGTCTCTGAAAAAGCTGCATAACATAGGCCTTTAAAAAATGCCAAGGAGACTCCAAAATAGCCAAAAAGATCGCCATTGGTGTGTTTTCTTTGTAGCTTCTGTGTATTCCCACATGACCTGTAACCATTGCACACTTTTAAATGTCACCCATTATAAAGTTTGGATGTATTAAATTCAAGACACAAATATCAGTAGACAAAAGCAAAACCCACACAATTATGTCCCAGAATGACACTTTTTGATGTCTGACAGACAATCAGACATGAAGGATAGCTTAGGTTTCTTGCAGCAGCTACACAGTCTATCAGATCACTAAAACATTCTGAGAATAGGCTATACCAATAGTACTGGATTTTTACCTTCATCTTTATAAAACATTAATTCAATCTTCTGCTTGTATAGGATAGCTAATTGAAAGCAGAGGAGGCATGAGACAAAAAGCCAATATTACACCATGTTTGAGAAAGGATCTATGGGTGATACCTTAATCGACAAAGCCATAAAATTAAATTCAGTAAAGGGTAAAACTGCTGGAAATGCTAGTCATCCAAGACATGGGGGACAGATATAGAACTATAATTTGATTAAAAACAGCAAGCATGGATTTACAAAACGAAATGATAGCACCTCAGAATTTTCAAAGAACAAGCAAGGAATCTCTTAGGGAAAATGCAAATGTGTCTTATTTATATTTCAATATTGAATTTGTTTATATTTTCATACAGTTCCCCATAAATGATACCTTGATATTTCTTAGCATATATATTCTGCATATATTCCCTATACACTGCTCACATAAGAAGCTGATTTTTTAAACTATATATTCTGTTTGAAGAGGAAAAGTATATTAAAAAGCTATTTCCTCTTCAGAACCATGGAAAATCATAAAACACACTGTCTTGGTCTCTTGGTTTGAAAGACAGGTGTCTGCTAAGGAAGGCAGGAACCGCCCTTAGAATCAAGAATATGACCCCCCCCTTCCCCCCGAATTATTATAACTTCGAAATCAAGGGCTTTCCGGCAAAGATATGGGAAAAGGAATAACAGTCCTCTACTAGTATCTATAACGAGGCAAACAAACAACAACAACAGTAGCAACAACAAACCAACCAGAAGCTCGGTGGTAGCTTTCAGGGCTGCCAGGCACCCTGCCCTTTGGTGTAGTTACGGTAACAGCCGGCAGGGGCGCTGTTGATCTCCGGCGGGGCAGAGCAGGTGCGATGATTCCCCCATGGCTGCAGGGGGCACTATGGCACCCGGTTGGGCGAGCCTCCCTCAGGTGATACTTGCACGGGCTGGATGGTGGGATGGGGATGTAGCAGGCACCTCAGGGCAGGAGGGCTGGCTTACCTGGGGTAGCAAGTAAAGGTGGCAGAAACCCCGCTGCTGTGGAAGGATCTGCAGTGCGTCCCAGCAGGCAGGGGGTGCAGGGCTACAGTTTAGCAGAAACAAGCCCGAGGCAGTGGCAGAAAAGTGTTAGAACTAGGGAGCGGCAGCTGGGGTCCTCCGTAGCAGCTGCTGGAAGCAGCCAGGAAGACGGACACTCTGGGAGTGGGATGAAGGTCAGGGTCCCAGGTTTTCCCCAGAGGCACCTGAGTGGATGGTAAAAGTCCTTCGCAGTCAAATTTGGTGTTAATTATGTCCCAGGTCAACAGCTACTCTTACAAACAAAGGCTCACCCAATAATGAGGAGGTAGTATAGGGCTGGGCTCCCGTGGTCACAGCAAAGGCTCTCACAGGAAAACAGCAGCTCGACTGTCCCCTCTGATGCCCAGAGAGCAAGAGCACTAGGAACTTTGTTCAGTACCTATCCCTGGCTCAAGTCTCATGGGATCTCTGCCCCTCCGAGAGAAAGCCCTCAGATAAGAGAGGTGCTGCCAGGCGCTCTCCTCACCCCACCCCCACCATGGCTATATCTGTTGTCTCTCTTAAGAACCAATCCTTAATGTCTCTTAACAATGGATGGGACAAAATTCCCTAACAGAAAGAAAACAAAAGGCAAAAATCTTAACTTCCAACACTTGGGGGTATCTTTTTCTCTCATCTCATCCCATCTTTGTTTTTTTGTTCCTTTTGTTTTGTACCTGGGATGGTCACTCTTCCACTCTGCCACCCCCCCACACCCCCCCCCCCC